>JAOXYM010000003.1:543373-556336 GCA_028567055.1 Leptatherina wallacei
ACTAACAGAATAGCTACAGAATGAAGCAGGTCCTTCAGAGCCATGCAGAACATGCAACACAAACTATTCATGTGGGCTTCGGTGATGGTCCAACTCCTTTTTTTACTGATCATGTGCTGAATTTGACCCCTCTTGCCCATTTAGGTGGTGTTTGGGTTTAATAATGTGCAGATAAAAATATCTAAGGAAGTTGCAGAGGGTTACACACAGTTTTTTCTTTAGTTTTTTAAAATGAAATACAACCCAACAACTGTTTCTCTCTTTAATGTTTAAAACTGAGTAGCAGCAGGGGAAAATGCTCTTTGGGTTTGTTTCTGTCTCAGTAATGAACATGGACGTTGGGGGAATGTGGTCAGGCTGCTGCAGGAACATCTCCACACAGTCTAGCTCTGCTCCTGGGGGGTTGTTTTAGCCACAGTTACTGCTCATCTGAGGATAACATGCAAAGACAAATCCACAATGTCGTCTTTAATCCATCCCAAATTGGCAAATATACCACCAAGGACGCAGAGCTGTAACAGGATGATTTAAAAAAAAAAAAACATTCATTTATTTGCAAACTAAACTGAAAGTCTGTAAGCAGCAATCAGTGATAACCGATTTATCTGAACCAAAAGATGCATGTGGACGTCCTCTATCTGTGTTAACTGATCAGCTTCACTTTAATGTTTACTGCTGCTTGTTTCAGGACAGAATGGCATTCACACTGACATAGTATGCTGTGGACATTCACACTAGTAGCAGCGATACTAAAATAAAAAGAAGTTTTTGGCTCCAAGCTTCATGCACTGGAGTAAAAATAAGATAACTTTAGCCTGCAGTGGCCCAAAACTGCAGCTGAGAACCAAATCCAATGCTGAAAGCATTAGGAGATGGACTTTTCAGTTACGCCTGCTCTGAAATCCAAGCTAGCACGGAGGTAACCTGCAGAAAACGACCATGTTGACATAATCTACTATACAACAGTTAGTAAAGTTGATGCTAATTTCAGTTATCTTTTGAGTTTGCTTAAAACGTCCAGTCATCTCCAAGTCCACACGTATAGATAGCACAATATCAGTTAGCTGCCATAGTTCAATCCAGCTAGCATGGTTTTAACTTGCGAGCATAGTAACAATTACCAGAGGTAGAAAGTAATTAATTACATTTACTCAAGTTACTGTAATTGAGTAGTTTTTGTGAGTCATTTGTAATTGTCTAAGTAGTTTTTGAAATAAGTAATTTTACTTTTACTCAAGTAGATTTTTAGATGGGTGGCCTACTTTTACTTGAGTAGAATTTCAGTAAAATAAAGATAATTCCATGTCTTTGCACACTTTGTGCGGGTGGATTTCTCACTGATGCTGGTTGATGCCGAGTAAGAGATGGAGATGGAGGCTGAGCATCGCCAAGCAGAGACAATGAACTCCCGTGGAAGAGATTAATCGGAAAGCGAAGGAAACCCTCGGCTGTATCTCAAGACAATAACTTCATCATGCCATGCAAAACGTGTCTGCCCCGCCAGACAGAGCTGTCAGCTTTCAAAACTTCTTCATAAAATCTATGAAAGTATGTAGCGGTAAGTAAAATAGGCCTACATGTGCTTTTACCCATCCAAAGTTATATTTATCATTTAGTTAAAACCTCCTCCATTAAACAAAATGCTCCTTCATGATATCAATTATAAAAGTAACTAAGGAACTTTTACTCAAATTATATTCTAAATCAAGTACTTTTTTACTTTTACTCAAGTAGATTTTTAGATGGGTACTTTTACTTGAGTAGAATTGAAATAAAGTAAAGATGCTTTTACTCAATTACAATATTTCAGTAATTTTTCCACCTCTGATTAGCTAACATAGTTTCAATTACCTAGCATATCAAATAATTACCTAGCATAGTTTACACTAGCTAGCATGGTTTATTAGTATTTGGTATAATCTCAACCTGCCAAAACATGTGTTTTAAAATTAATAAATGGTACAATATTTGAAAAGAAGAATAAAAATGTTGTAAAAATCAGTTTTAAAGTAGAGAAACTCAAACATGTAAAAAGTATAGTACATGTGCTGATGAACTTTTCGTGCTGGATAAGTGAAACATTATAAAACAAAAGGGATGGGAGATACTTGTGGAGGTCAGAGGTCGGTGGGAAGAAGTGTGGGCATGCAGCAGTTGCGGCTGAAACAGGAACTAAATCCAGGAAATATCTAGAAAACAAACCCACTACACAAAGAGGATGATTTTAATGAACATGAAGCTCTAACGTGAGTCAGAGATGATGTTAGTCATGTCATGTTACGTATATGACGGGTTAACCCATCAGCCACAGCACCATTCCTGGTCAGCCAAGTGCATGCAAGGCATTCAAGGTGCTCACAACAAAAACACCAAAAAACAGAGAAGAACACCACAGAGAGTAAATAAAACTGCGTGCTAGGAGTGGACAACATAAAGGCGAGGGACAGCTCGGCGTCATTCGCTTCCTACTTACTTCCAGATTGCTGTCTAGTGATCCTGCACTGCTGCGTCTCCCACGCTTGCCTGCCCAGAACATGGGACATGACACATTAGACACGCCTGGTTAAAATGTGGAGGTGCACACATCTCTTCTCTCTAGTTTGGGAGGATTCTAACACACTAAGGTGGCACATAACTAGCTAGCAGCTAGCTAGAATAAAGCACTACAACAAGGGGAATCTCTCCATCAGGCAATTCAAGATTTGTTCAGGTGTCTACAAAGCAATCCGAGGCACTGCTGGCAGGAGACACTGTAGTTTGGCTGCACACATTCAAGCTTTAATCCAGTAATTTAGCATTTAATATTTGCAAAAGACTGAAAATATTAAATGCTGATTTTGTTATTCACAAAGACTCCTGCCCTTCCATCAGGCATGCTTACCTAAAAAACATCAAAACTATATAAACAAACAACTACATTTGCTCTTACATGTTGCTTTACAAGTTCGACCTAGTCTGAGTGTGTTTGTGCAGAGAGAGGTATCAGCTCTCTGCAGCCTGCGTGAATCAACAACACAACATTAATTCCTCTTACAGCTAAGACGCTCAAATTGATCACAGTGACCTAGATAGCACTGCTCCACCCGCTGCTGGTCACACGGGATTATGAGTTGATAGCCTCGAGTAAATAACACCTAGGCCCATTAGCAAACACACCCATGTCAATCCGTTACTTCCCTGCCCCTGAGACTTTGTTTTGCAGGCCAGTTACTATGGCAACCAAATCAGAGTTGCACGCAAACAGGAATCCACCTTTTTCCAAGTTTCCCAAACAAGTGCAGGCAACAGTATCGTGCCAGCATCTGGCTCGGGCGTACCCTCTACTCCGTCTAAAAGCTATATATATATATATATATATATATATATATATATACAGTATATATATATGTGTATGTGGGGGTTACCATGGCAACCTCTGACTTTACCTGCATCTGAGAGATCACGCAGGGAGCTGCTGAGGGCGCTCCTCTTCAGACCTTCACCGATGGCGTAGCTGTCGTCGAGGCTTGCTCGGCTGAGGTTGCCGTTCCCGGTTTCTTTCTTTAAGCCGGAACTCTGGGACATGCTGGGCCTCACCACTCCCTTCTGTTTCTCTAGCTCAGCTGTGCCGGCAAAACATAAACAACATCGATTATAACTCAGGCTTTACATCTAAAGCCAGCCGACCCCATGAACAGGAAACGTCCGCTCACATTCTATCCGATACTTCTCCATTTCTTGGACTTCTGCGATAGATTCTCGCAGATCGTCGGTAAACTTTTTGCGATCCTGAGGGTTGGGGGCGTTGAAATTGATGAGGACCTTGATGTCCGCTCCAGGTATGGCTGACGTCAGACGGACTCCGTTGGGATAATCTTAAAAAGATTTTGGAAAAACGGGTGAAACTCATTTTTCCTGCAGAGGAAAGCTAGAACAAGCTTGTAATGATTCTATGTGGAGACATTTGGAGAATTTGATCCAAAATGATAGGGTGCAGCTAAAACATCATCAAAGTGGCTTTACATAAAAATGATACACTTAAAATTTTATCTAACCAGTTTGCTTAGCCTACAGGACTTAAACCTCCTTTCTATTGTTTGCAGTGCTTTGCTGTCCGTTCTGCTCGGGTGAAGGGTTATAGAAACAGAAATAGCTACTGTGTTTGGAGATTCGATCCTGCAGCTGGGAGTTGAAGGGAATAACTATAATAAATGGCCCTTACACTGATTCTCAAAGAGCAGCACTTGCATCCCATAAAGTGAGAAGGACTGCCGGAAGCTGTACGTGACAGAGTTCTTCTTCTTCTGAAAAATCTTTGTAACCTAACAGAAAAACACAGCACGTATAAGTTAGACTCGTTAAAAATAAAGAATAATGTCCAGGTTTGTTACCGGTGTGCTGAAAGAGGAAGGCTGCCTACCACGAGCAGGTCATTAAAGAGGAAGATCTCCCTCTGGTGCAGGCCCAACTTTTGTGGTTTGTTGGGGTCGGGTACTTCAAAAAGTCTGCAGTAGCAAACCAGCCTCCGGTGGGGAAGTGATAGTACCTGCAGACACAACACAGCATCGTCATGTTTGTTTACATTGGCTCGTTCAGGCATGCCAAAAATGTCCCGGTAAAGTCTATAATACTCACACAGCCAAGACCCTGGTGTAAAGAGCCAATCTACAGATTCAAGAGACATTTTACAGATTAATGGACACATTCTGTGATGCATCAGAGAAAAGATAATACAAGAAAAATAGAGTAGATTTAAAATCAGGAAACTAGTTTTATGGTTCACAGAGCAAACGTCCAGTTTCTTTTATTATTTCCAGTATGTGTAAACCGTAAAAACCTTCAGGAGTCGCTGGTGGGGAAACACTAAGTTTAAGAAAATGGTCATCGAATGACAGAAGCTGAGAGTCATTGAGTTCATGGCTGCTTTTTTCAGTCATTATTATGGAGCCTGTCAGCTGCCTCTTTTTGTGGCCGGCACTCTGGAAAAATATATATTTCAGTTTTTCAGTGTGAAGGTCCCCAGCCCTGAAGAATTGATGTGTCACACAGTGAAGAAAGTGCATTCAGATAAAGGATGCTCTTTCATTCCCGCTCGTTTTTAGGGAACATCGGCCATGAATAAGGCAGGACTCCCTGTGGCGGCTCAGAGGTATGCTGGGTAATTTCATTTTTGAACATTGCAGCTCGTCTGCGCTCCTGAACGGAGAGCGAGATAAAAATGGTCACACTCCGCACGCAGCAGCCGGAGGGCGAACGCAAACTTACCGGCTTCTTTCCAACAATCAGCTTTTCCACTTTCTGAACCTGGGACACGTGGTCTTCATTAGTCTTGAGCTCTCGCTTGCGAATCCGCTCATATATCCCCACCAGCATCTCTCTGGGGATGTCCTCCCCGTCATCAACTCCTGTCAGAGGATGGAAGAGAAAGAGAACAAAAAGGGATTAATGATTAATTTACAGATTTATGAATGTAGATGAAGCCCTGGCTGCACATACGTCTCACAGTGTGGGCAGAAGTGTCCTTCAGGCTTCGCAGAAGATGAAGATTTCTTATTTCTTACTCTTAATATTGCACTTTAATTACAGACTCTCCAATAGGCAGAAAAATTAGCTAGTCATGCAATACAGCTTTTAGCTAATACCCACAAAATCTGCTCAGGGTGGCTTAACAGCAAAGCTTTCTTGGTCATTATTTTTTAAGAAGCCCCATATTGACATGGCCATTGATCAAGGCTAAATGATTATAATATTAAAAGCTGAGGAAACACAGTGATGTGGCTGGGAAATGCTGATTCTGTCACATTGAGCTGGAAGCAGCGAAGAGAGGCAGGGTAAGTACCTCGAAGGTTTTTAACAAAGTCCTCTAGTTTCATCTTCCTCTCTGGCTTGACGTTTGGGCTGTACATGTCCGTGTTGAGGAGGATGATGGCAAAGGCAAGGATGAAGATGGTGTCGGGGTTTCTGAACTGTCGCACCACTCCGGGGTTGCAGATGCAGTAGCGTTGGCTGAAAACACGACAACAGACACAGAAAACGTTAAAGTCAAACCAAACAAATGACGTTAATCTTTATTAGTATAATTATTTTGATAATAAACCACTTGCAGGACTTTCCCGCCAAAACTTTACGGTCTTATCAGCAAACTCATCGCTCATGTTACTCTCCATGTGTTAAATCTGCATAAGTAGTTATGGATTCATAAACATCTACTAGACCCCCTGTATCATAATAAGAGACAAACACCCATAGCTTACATTAGAAGGCTAAGCTAACTGGCTCAGATGTTAAATTTAGGCGAGGAAACTCGCTGCTATCATAATTTATTCCCACTCGGGGCTCATTTACATGATATGAACATGAAGAACCGGTAGCAAGCTGAGTTGCAAGGTCTTTGTGTGTTCTCGTGAAAAGATGGTACTTGAACTCACCACAGTGACCACGTTCAAACTGCTAGCTGTGACGTAGCATTTACACAGCAGGATGTTTATCATCTATGCTGAATGGATCTATGGTTGTTTATCTACAGTTTTTACCAGAGGAAACAAAAAAACTACAAAGATAAAAAAAGTTATCAATAGTCTTGCGTGTAGTTTGATGATAATATTATTATTATTATTATTATTATTATTATTATTATTATAAATAATAAAATTCAACCCATCATAACTCTTGTTGTTTCAGATCCGTCCGACGTGACATTTTTACAGCTTCACCTGGAGCTGCTGTCATCTTCTCTGGACAGTGCAGACATTAATCTCTATTCCAAATCTTGTTGTACGTTGATGGATCATATGAAATCGTAGATATAATAGTTTGAATGAGATAATACAATAAGATTCATTCCAGTGTAAAAGTTGGATGGACAAGTGCTGTGTTTTCTTTTCAATATATTCGTCATTTTTTGTCATCTTACCAAATGAAAAAAGTGGTATTCAGTGGTTTTATTGTAATAAATAGTACTCTTTTTTCATTTAGATTTGATCATTTGTGTATTTTTGGGCCCAGTATGATAATAAAACAGGTTGAAGTGGAAAAATAATCATCAGATAATTCTGGTGTTGTTAAAAAAAGACACCAAACATGGCTGTGGTTTCTTAGTGTGGTAGGGAGAATAAAAAGTATTCAGACAACCAGAATAGTCTGAGCCCTCAGGGTTATAAAAACTACGTTATGATTGTTCACGATGGTTTTGGTAACCTGTCTGTCTGTTCTACATCATTTATAAAACATAAATTATACATTAAAATCAAACAGTTTGGCAGTACTCTAGTCTTTTCATACAACTCCTCCCACCTCTGCTGGTTCTGTAACACCAGGTTTACATATGAAAAACACACTGCAGCAGCAGCAGGTTTGGTTAGTTCAGGGTGACATGAAAAACAGCAATGAAAGCGTAATTATACAGGGCTCTTCTCAGGAGTATTGTGGTGGAATCTCTGTGTGAATGGGCTACTGCCTTGTAGCCTTTAGTAACAATAAAGCAGCACAAGTGAAATCAGTCAATACAGTCCGCAGCCGTGAGTTGTGATCATATCTGGAACGAGCTGCAGGCAAGCACCAGATGAGCGGTTATCATTAACCCCCACCCCGCTCAGTGTAACAGCGGCTGCAGTGTTTACAGAGGCCTGAATGTCCTTCCTCAGAGCTGATCGAAGCAAATTCTCTCCAGAGCACCTTTCCTGTCAATGTTTAAGGAAAGTAAATGAGACAGAAACAACATCCATCAGCAGCCTTGGGGAACATTTTCCTCAACTTTTTAAATGATTTTTCTCTAAATTACTTTCGGTACTGATCTGGTCGAACAAAGTCTGGATTTGAAAAGGCTTTGCCTCGCTCTGATGACTTCGGTTCAAGAACATCAAATTAGGATTTCAACGTTTTGGTGTCGCCTCTGTTTTACAGCATAACAGAGCTTCTGCTGTACGTTCACAATACATTATGCTTGTGGCAATAAACACATTAATCAATTTAATATGTGGGTCTAAGCTGAAGTACAGAAATACCTTATTACTAAACTCTGTGAAAAGCTCTTTAAGCCATCTAAGCTGGATTGGGAAGTGAAGCCATGTAATACTCTGCGTTTCAGGAGTTTCTCACCTGTAGGCCTCGATCAGCCGCTCAACCTTCTGCGCTTCTCCCTGGACTCGGATGTGGGCCTGAAACTTTCTGAGAGCTTCATCCAGCTCCATAGCCGAGAAGTCCATTTCATCCACCACACAGCTGGAGAAAACACACGGGGGAAGCTCAGTGAACAAGTTTTCACATGTATGCTGAGGTTAGAAAAGAGTCTTCATAAAATGTTCTTTAACAATAAAAACTTTATCCTCTGTCTGTCGATAGCTAACACGGATTTCTGACATTTGTTCACACTTTTTCTTGAAGCAGAGGAACAAAACAGTAATGTTACAGGCCTTAAACCAAATGATGTCCTGAAAGATTCCCCTTTCAGCTCCAGAATTAGATCAATAAGGCAGGAGCTACACTTATATGTGAATCTCTGGGAACTATCTAGCCTCTTCTTCATGAGCCCTATTTTCTCTGCCTCCCATCTGAAATAACATTCCCAAAATAAATGAAGTATAACTTCACAACTACAAGGATTGTATGTATAGTCTTGGTCTCTATAGAAAGGTGAGACATGTGCGATTACTACAGAAGTGTCAGAATCAAGATATATGTTACGGTGTCAGAGTAAATTCACCTGGAACACAGTAGAAAATACAAATGTTATCTCCTCCTGAAAGAAAACCACTTTACTTTCAGTAAAAACCAGAGAATAGCCGTCCAATTCATCTAGAAATCGGTAAAGTAGTCCTAGGAATTAGTAAAATAATGTCTGATGAGGAACTGTGCAAAAGACAGTGAAACTGTCTGATTGTGGCCGCTAGCTACCAGAGTTTTCCCCCCCGCAGTGATGAGACATCTTTGTAATCAGCAGAGTCTCTGCTTTCATACGACACCTTGTTTATGTGGTTTGCTTGAAGTAGAGAAATTATTAGAAGCTCTAAAGTGGACATTGATGTTCTCATGGTTTTATTATATTTCATATAACTGCTCTGGGTCTGAACTGTGTTTGGTTTGGATGCCGATGCTCGGTGGAGTCTTTTAGCCGAGTTTCTCCCCGTCATGTTGCTATGCTACATGTTAGCATTGCTGCTTCCTGGTGTCTCACGCTGCCTCCTGTACAGGGGGGTCTGGTTAAGAGGTTAAATAAATGAACAGACGTGTTTCTCAGCTGAGAGGAGAATTGTGACTCACTGATTCAGAGCTCTGATAGGTTGATACCTTGCATGTCAGATTTTATAGATACTTTCCAAAGAAACCCTTCAGATGTGTCGGTCAAACTTAAACCGACAAACATTTTCTGGCCTAATCCTTCATTTAATCTGAATGAGCTGTGGTCTTGCTTTGACATTCATTTATATAAGTCCTGTCAGTTTAAAGCATAGATGCTATTTGAACGATCCAAAGGATCCTTTTGGGAAGATCTTTACCATTGCCCGTCAGTACTAAAAGACACTGGAAATATAAATAGGATTGTTTATCAGGGCATCATCGGTATTTCCTGGGTGGGTTTTATTTCTGTTTATTTAACTTAAGTCATTACGTGGTCCACAAAAACTCCAAAGTCCTTTTGATTCAGGTTACTTTGCAAGCATATTTATTCATGTCCATAAGAGGCAGATATGTGATTCTGTGTTTGGGCATCAAAAAAAGCCTGAGATGATCCATCTGGACTAACAAATGAGCAAAAGAGCAGACGGAAATAGAGCACTCACTCGAGGACATCCCGGTTGAACTGCTTCTGCCTGTTACCCAGGAACTCGCCAATCATCTGCCTACTCAAGCCTTTCCTCTGCAGCAGGAAGTGGGCCACACCCACCGGGGTGTCTGGAACGAAGCTTCGCTCTATCAGATACTGAATACCCTTTTCTGGTTTCCTTGAGACATGGAAAAAAGTGAAAAGAGTTAAATCAACAGAGGCATACAAAGGAATGAGTGAGGACATAATCCAAATTTGTGATTATCCTACTGCACTCCTGGCCCCAGCCAAATGTGTGTCAGCTGAGGGACAGGATTTAGGGAATAAGGGAGGGGGGGAGGTGAGTGATTGGATGAGGACTGAGAGGAATGAGGGGGGAGCTACTTCTCTCTGTGGTTTTGATCACATATGATTAAAAGGAAGTTAATGGTTGGCTTTGAAAGAAACCAAATCCACAATTATCTTTGATTAAATGGAATCAGTGAGGCGCAGAGTGACTGCATGAAGCGAAGCAGAGTGGACCTCAAGTAAACCAGACAGATGTTATCCAATCAACAACAGCTTCATGCTAAGATGTTCAACATTTTAAAAACACTGTATGGAATGAATGATCAAGTCACTTTTGAGACTGAGGGCACATTCACACCAGGATAGACCGGGGAACCTAGTTCAATTGGATTATCTAAATATCCCACTTTCCTTTGGTTTGATATGCTTTCACACTGAACTTTACTGAAACGGACTAAACCACCTAGACAATGTCACGCAGTTACAATAACTGCTCACTAGGGGGAGATATTCCCCGAAATGACCACTGACCAAGAAGAGAGAAGAACATCTGGCTCATTGAGTGAATGGCTCAATGCCAAACCGCCCCCTGCACCCTACCCCTTCACTACAGAGTGTCACCCCCAATGAAGTCACACTCGCAGGTGTGGAGGGCACGTTAATTGGAGGGTGAGGCCATAAAAAAGATGGGCAGGGAATAGTCTGCCCTCTTCCCTCCACTGGAGAAGGCGCCATGGCAACACAAAGACGCCCATGTAGCATTGTGGCACAGGTTGTGAGGCGCACCAGCTGGCTCGTTTTTTCCCACCAGCAACCATTACAATGACAGGAGCTATATTATACTTTGAATACTTTTGAGTGACTCCATAAGTCTTTCAACCCCATTATTGTTTGACATTTCCAATCAAATGAATGAATGCTGATAATTGTGCTTACATCAAATCAGAAGTCAGCATAGAGGAAGATTTGCTAGTTACGGTTTAGCTTCCTAAACTTGGTAATTTTCTGTCAGTGTGACAAACATGCATGACACATGGGGAACTGGCATTTGAAGATTGTTTCCTCCGTTAGCTGGTGGACCAGCTGCAACCATGTGGATTGTTGCAGACTCGCTATTTGAAGGCTGAACGGTCAACTCGGCCACCACACTACGCGGATTGGGACGGCCCTTAATATGGCGGACCGTCAGCGAGAACACACAAATGGAGGGTTAGTGTAGGGGGGCGGTTCGGGATTGAGCCAATGTGTGACCATCCTACTCCAAATATACCATACTATCCATAGCAGTGGACCAAATGGTGCTGGGGTGAATGTGTCCTGAAAGATGTTAGGGGTGTACGTACTTGTTGAAGAGGTTTAGGCCAATGCGGTAGTGTCTCTTGCGAATGATGTCATTGCTGAAAGCGGGTGAGTCCCAGCTGTTGCGGGTTTCTTTATGGTACGTCTGTTTGCTGAGGGTCTGCTCCCTCAGGCTGTCCCGGGACGAAGACTCAGAGCTGCAGTTGATGGTGTCGTTGGAGTTTGATGTGCTGTTGATGCTGTCATTGTCGCCGTCTGAGAAGTCCGACTCTGATTTACTCTGCCGGTTTGCTGTGCCGTTGATTGCCAGGTGGGCCTCCAGCTGCCTGGGACGATGGCGGGAGGCGTCGTCTTCTCTGGAAGGCCCCCGAGGTGGCAGGCTGTGGCTGATGTGTTTGGGACTGCTCTGCTGGTTGCTGAGGCTACGCTCATAAGCATTCTGTCTTTTCAAAGAGCTGCGGTCCGAACGATCGCTCAACTCCACCGAGCTATCGCTGGGAGGCTCTATGGTCAGTAACGGTAGGTGGTCTACCCGCAGGCGCTGCTCTTGGCATTCTAAGGAAGGTGTACTGCGGCAGCTGGTATCGGTATCCCCCTTTTCATCCTTATGAACCAGGGACCAGTAGTCCTGGGAGGAGTTGAGGGAACGCTGCCGCAGGTCAGATTCTGTGCTAGAGGGGCGGTCTATAGACTGAGACAGAGCCAAGGCGGGTGATAACTCTTCCTCATCAATGTAAAGGGTCACATCGCTGTAAGATGCTGTCATCTCGTCCAGTTTGCGGTGTTCTGAGGAGCCTTGGGAGGGTTTCCCTTCCCTGTCTAACTCTGGGCGGCCTCTCCCCGGTTCTGGCTGGCTGTCGTCACTGTGTAGGCTACGGCAGTTTAATGCATCATCTATGGACTCGGCTAGAGATTTGACCTGCCTGGAAAAGGCATCTTCTAGTTCTGTGATGGCATCTGCGAAGTCGCTCTGTGTGGTAGGGGTCTTGGCCTGCATGCCTCGTTCCCCACCATGTTCGGACTGAACCAGCGCGCTGATTTTGGTGCCATCGTCTGTTAGTGAGACCTGCTTTCCCTCAAAGTAGGAGCTGTTGACTTTTTCAGGTCCTTCAAAGGAAAACTGCATTCTCATATTGGATAAAACAATCCGTCTGGACATACGGTTCTCCGACATAGAACTTCTAAGACGCTCAAAGTTTTTGTTCATCTGGTACTGGCGGAAGGCTGTCTGGATGGTGCGGGCAGCATGCCTGGTTATGAAACGTCCACCATATTTACGCTCTAGCATCTCAACCTGCAAAAGAGAAAGGAAGGTTGATGTTGTAAGGGTCCGGAAGAAAAACATGGTACATGATCAATCCTAATGCTCATTCCTGAGTGTTCCCTCAGCATTTCTCAGCTACCGTGTCAAACTACTAAAATTTAACCGATGTTATGTCAAACTCAGGAATACAAAGGCTTTATCCGCTCAATAACATGTTGTGAGATGTGACTGAAAGCTATGTAAAAACCAACTGATCAAGTGGATGCTTCAACTGTTGGGTCAGAAATGCTGGGTCATATAGATAGATAGATAGATAGATAGATAGATAGATAGATAGATAGATAGATAGATAGATAGATAGATAGATAGA
>JAOXYM010000003.1:583786-596080 GCA_028567055.1 Leptatherina wallacei
ACAAGGTGTCACATAAAAGCAGAGACTGCTGATTGCATACGTCTGTCTCATCACTGTGGGACAAAAACCATGGGAGCTAGCAGCCACAATCATAAATTATGTCTTACTTTTGCTGTTTTGTGGTGAAAAGTTTTATTCCAGTTCTAAAAAACTCTGCTAATGGATTGTCCTATGACTCTGCTTTTGTTTGAAATGAATCATGAAGGTCCTGCTAGTTTCCACGGAGATGAAGAGGGAATCTGTGACTCTGCCAGATATACTCAGTTCTGGTTCTGTTGGATCTCAGTCGACATGTACATCCTTTTAAGACTGACTGGAAAACTGTGTGGGAATCTCCAGTCCAGTTCGAACTGGTTTGAATCCTACTTAAAGACAGGAACTACTTTGTATCAGATGGTAACATAGAACTCCACGTGGAGTTCCCCAAGGTTATGTTGGGCCCCCTATTGTTTATCATCTACATCTGGAGTTCCCCAAGGCTCCATGTTGGGCCCCCTATTGTTCAGCTTCTACATGTGGCGTTCCCCAAGGTTCCATGTTGGGCCCCCTATTGTTCAGATTGTACATGTGGAGTTCCTCAAGGCTCCATGTTGGGCCCTCTATAGTTCGGCATCTGTAATGGAGTTTTTACAGGTCTCACTAAACAAATTCACTGTGACAACTGCGACTAATACAGAATGCTGCTACTTGTGTCCTGACAAAGATTAGAAAAAGTTCTCACACTTTTACTCTGATTCTGGTCTAGAATATAAGCCTGATCTGCTGACGCCATATGAGCCACAGGACTTCTAATGATCATCTGGGTCCAGTTTGCTTTCCATCCTGAGAGTTTAGACTCAACATTTAGTTTTTCTGCTCCTGATATCTGGAACACTACCAGGAAACCTGAAGTTTTGGTAAATCAGGTCTGAAAAGTCTTTTAAAAGTCCACTTTTATTTATGATGGTTTAAAAGAGTTTTTCTTTTTGAAAATATTTTCTCTCTATTTTAGCTTGTTCTGTTTCTATATAATTATTTTATTCCTTTTAGTTTGTTTTAATTAATTGTTTCTTATGTTAATGCCCCTTTTACACCCAGCTGTAATCCTTTTAATATCTTATGTAAAGCACCGTGAGTTGTCTTGCACATAAAATGTGATTTACAAATAAACCTGTCTTGCTTTTTCCTCAAACTCATCTGATATCTAGCAGTGATGAATCAGTCCGGCCGTCTGGATGCATGAAATTCCCATCTTCACATTAGAGGACGAAGACTAAAACCTAAAGATAAGACAAACATCAAACTGCAGAGCCGATCACTCGGTGTCTTGGATTCTGAAGTCCTTTTAATCTCATCAAACTCCTATCAGAGGTAATCCAGCAAACAGTCTACCTCTGGCTGGCCTGGTCCGAACCAAGTTTCGAACTGCAGCTCACGATGACCTGACAGAAGCTCGTCACAGTTTCCTGAATCCCTCTCCCCTGCTTTAAATCTTCCTCCTAAAAACTCCTTTGATGAGTTCATGATTTATTCAAGACGCTGATGTATTTTACATTAAAACAGGCTAAACGCTTCAGCGCACCTCTCTGGTGGAAAAGCCGCCTCCTGAAGTGGTTTGGATGCGTTATTTCCTCACACCACTTCAGGCCTCAGCAGTTTTCTTTGCAGATGAGCTACAGAAATGTTGGGCAAAGGAAGCATATGTTCTCCTTTGTGAACGCGATGATAAACTGGATCTAAACTCCTTAGAAAGCTGGATTCACATGGGTTCTGGTGAGCCTGAAACAACATCCGACCCATTTTAATTCATAACCACAGAGGATGTCAGAGTCGCAGAATTATCTGATACCAGCCAGCTTAATGCTGCGTAATCTACCCAACCTGAAAATCCTGCCCCCCCCAGGATATAAACCAAGAACCATAAAAAAAGCAAAAGCAAATCTGGCCTCGGAGATGGAATTATTTCTACTAAGATCACACAAGTCTAAGATAATCCTGCGCCGCGGGCCAGAACTCCAAACTCATTATTGATGAATTAATGTGAGCTTTCCTAAAACGTATTAAAGTGCGTTAAGATGGGAGCGCTGCAAGGCAGAGAGGCGACCCCCCCCCCCCCATTTCATTTGCAGTAATGGGGAGCATGGCACCGGAGCTGGATGCCGACTGGGTCAGCACAGAGAAGACTGATGTAATGAACTATTCTTGGGTCTGTTTAAAGGATCAATAGTGATTCATCACACAGCTGCTCTGAACTCAGCAGAACAGGAACCAGGACGCAGCAGAAACAACAACAATAAAACAACAGTTAGCCCCCACCTCCCTCCTGAAGGACACAGCAGGGTGAGGACAGGGAGGAAGGACGACAACAACAACAACAGTCCCGACTCTGTCTCAGAAGTTGAAACGTGGCTTAGTTTGTGGTGAGCTGTGGACACAAACATCAGCTGTCATGACATCAGACTACAGGATAGAGATGGATGGAGAGGGGATGGGGGGGTGGAGGATGGTTAGAGACGTGGGATGGGGGGGTAATGCCAGAGCAGCTGCTGCAGTCCTCTCTGCCAGACACCTGCCCCGGTCAGCAGGGTAAACATCCGCAGCCTGAAAGCTCTCCGTCCTCATGCCTCTCACACGGAGATGGAAAAGTTCTCCCACAGAAACAGAAAGCACAGATGGAAGGATGGGAAGAAGCATGAAGGAGGGGGGGGGGGCAGCAACCCTACCGGCAGAGAGAGATGGCGAGTGGACCGGATCACAGTCGACAGAGGTGGGACGACAGCGAGGGACCATCCTCCAGCTCGGCCCTAGCCTCCCGGACTATGGACACCCCTTCCACCCCCTGCAACTCTGTCACTCTCTCCACATGACTGAGCCCTCCCCTCTCTCTCTCTCTCTTTCTCTCTTTCTCTCTCTCTCTCGCTCTCTTTCTCTCTCTCTCTCGCTCTCTTTCTCTCGCCGTCTGTTAACCCCCCCTCCCTCCCTCTCTCAGCGGAGTCCATCCCGATGCAGACCGGCGAGTCCTTGCCGCCTGCTGGCAGCCCTGCAAGGTCAACGATGCATCCAGAGAATGACACAGCACTGAGACCCGAGAGTCTATGGGGGGGGTTTAACTCACAGACGGCTGGTTTTAACCTCGCCGGCGAAAATGTGTTCATTTAACAAAAAGTGATAAATAATAAAGACAGCAGAGGACAGCTGGGACAAACCATAACCAATTATCTGTTTCAAGGTTTTATTTTCCACTTTCCTCTGAACTATCGGAAAGATTTGAGCCCTAATGTTCATGTTTCTGTTCAGCAACTGGAATATCAGCTCAAAGAAAAAATCTGGTCTAAAATGTTTCTGCTGAGTTTAAAACCAGTTTCTGATGGAGATGTGTCCTGAAGGCGTAACAGGTAAGATCTCAGACAAAAGCCAGTTATTTCAGATTAAAAGGTTTCAAAGTATTCCCATCATTACTCAGGTCGAATTATTGATACCAGGGTTTAAAGAGACTTCCACAGAAGTTGAAGTATCAACTCAAGCTTTTAACTCAAGTAAAAGAGTTAAAGTAATGGTATCAAAACTACTTAAAGTATAAAAGTAAAAGTAATGTAAAGAAAAATTCCATTAAGGACAAAAGCTTGGGCCCCACCGCAGGGACCTACAGTCCAATAAAACATTATTGTAAGGACCATTATAACTATAATTTCATATTTAAATGTTAATGTTAACAACAACAACAACAACAATAAGTTCATTTTATTTGTGTAGCACACTTTAAAATCAAACAACATCTCAAGGTTTCATAGGCGACCTGTTCTCTGGCGTCTCTGCCACGGACATCGTTGTACCAGGCTACACATGTCTGCTATGTCCTCGCTGGACTGGGACGTGAGCAGGTGTGATGGATTGCGTACAAATCAACAGGGTGTAGGAGTGGTATATGTTTATACTTCTCTTCCAGTCACAATCACATTCACTCCATCTGTATGGCGCCTTTTCTCTGGGAGGTTTTTTGAATGACAAGAAGCAAATGGAAACAAGCTGACATGAAATCGGAGTGACGAGGCTATTTTCAAACGTCAGCTGAAAAGTATAGAAACGCAAAATTTCCACTTCAGTGAAGTATTTGAAGACCTTGTTCAGGTCTGAGAAAGTAGTGATGGTGTTGAATGATGTGTCTGCGTGTCAGAAACAGCTGGTTTTCACTCGGTTGATGTTTGGTGAGAAAATTAGAAACTTCAGGTGAACAGGAAGCAGCTCTGACCCTCAGTTTAACTCTTTCACCCAAATAACAACAAAAAAGTTTGTTTTTTTAATAAATATTTATTTTCTCCTTTGATATTCTGAATTAACAAGACAAATTTTCTTAAATAAAACATTTCTGTTTTTGAAAAATACATTTTTGCTGTTTTTTCCTTTTTAAAAAAAAAATATTTGTCTGAATTAACCAGACATTTGTCCAAAAAAAGGAGAGAATTTCCTTGTTTTTCTGAATTAATGATATAAATTTGATGTTTCTAAAGTTGCACTGGAAGCTGTCAGCCATGTTCTTCCCTGCAGGAAGTAACTACAGGATAATGAGTAAAAGGAATTTAATATGTTACAGGATGATTCTTTAGTTTGACTTTTTATTGTTTTATTGTGCAGCTCAAACTGGACCCTGCAGTAAACGCTACGCTAGCCAAGTTCCTGCAGGAGGCTGCAGGTTGAGGATCCTCATTTTCTTTCAGGCGTCATTCATAATCATTTAAAACTTTTTCAAATTGTTAACGTATAAATGTATAAAGTAAACGTACAGCGCTGCTTTCAAACATTTAACAGGTGGTCTGAGCTTTTTAAAACTCTTATCAGGTCAACATGCATAATCTCTCAACGGGAAGCTAAGACCTCACAGAATATAATTCTAGTGTCAGAAACATTGTGAATGTTTATGTCTGAACAAATTGTAATAAACCAAAGGATCTTTGCCTAATTGTTTTTCTAAGTTCACACAGTGGAAAACGTCATGATACAACAATTCTGTGCATAAAGATGCCACTGCATGCATTCAGCTACTCCTTGACCACAACTGAACCAAGTTACATGATAATATCACAAAGTGCACAGATTAAATGAAGGTTTTAGTGTGGATAGTACCAGGCAGACCCTTTTTACGTCTGGCTACAAAATACTTCTGATTTCCACCACAGGAGGCTTCACTGTTTGGACCTGGCATTTAGCCACTATGTCATCAGTCTCTACCACTGCGCACAGTATAAAATCAGTTAGCATTAGCATTGCTGTTATCTTCAGGCCTGGATGTAACTACGTCTATATTTCCTCGAGTGCTTCTGAGACAGTTTATTTAGTTTTTTGAAGTCTCTTAGACGTGCTGACTACTTTTAGCCTTTGTTATAAATGAGTAAAATCTAAATCAATCAAAGAAATGGCTGCCGCTCCATATTCACCCATCCTACATCACTTCAGTAACTTTTTACACATGGGAACTGGTGCATACCGGTGGACCCGGGACAGGTCCAGCGGGCTGAAGGGGCTAATACGGATGCTTTTATGTCCTCTAGTTGTTTAGCTGTGTAACACTTTGGTCAACATCGTTGTGTTTGAAGTGCTTTAGAAATAAATTGAAGGGCGGGACCATCACATGATGTAAACTCTTCATCACTCTGACTCTTAATAATTCCAACAAAGTAAGAAATTCTGGTCCTGATGCTGCGGACAATTTTTATGTAAAATGATGCCATTAATTCAGAACAAGAGCTTTTTCAAAGTGAATACCCCTCTGTTCCCCCAGACAACCTTCCATGACAATCACATGACACAGCCATCACATCACAGTCAGCTGTTTCTTCTCCTCCTGCTACAAGCTGACTTTCATTTCACATCTTTCACAGAAGCCGAGTCTCTGCCCAGATATGTGAGGAGATGTTGACGCCTTCATCTGAGGAAGAAAGAGAAACTCTGCAGCTCAGAGACGAGTCGTTCCCAGACCGGTGAACAACCACTGGACCGACATGTAAGACCCAAACAAGTCCGAAGCTCTCTGTATTCCCCTTTGGTGCCACCACGAGGTTTTCCTGAACTGTCTGGTGGTTTAGACACTCATGTTCAACAGCTTCAGGAAACTAAACATCATTTAAAATTCAGACCAGTCAGGACATCTCACCCCGAGCTGGACGATGATTCACAGAAGCTAGCATGCTAAAGACCTGAGCTAAGATGGAGAACACGACCTCCAGCTGTGGACAGATGAGCCGATGTTCAGGGAAAGTTTTGGTTCTTGGACTTTTCCTGAGTCTGGATCAGGAAACATCCCGGGTGGTGGGACAGTGTCCTGCTAAAACATCCCATCTAACCAAGATTCCAGTGGTAAACTGGTAAAGAGCTGAATGGAAGATTATTAATCACGTTTTTTATTTCTAACTAAATCCTAAAAATGGTTATTTTACACCATTTGAGAGGATGCTGTAAAACTGATTATAAGACCTCCCAGCACCAGTTCACACACACACACACACGCACGCACGCACGCACGCACGCACGCACGCACGCACGCACACACACATTCTGAATATCAGGGGAGAAAAACATTTAACAAGACTCAGAGTATTATTGATAAATAACTCATTTTTATGACTCATCGTAACACAGAACCAAGAAGATAAAAGAAAACAATAAACCTGAAGACATTTTAGTTTCTTTCTTTTTTTTTTTTACCTCTTACTGAAATCATTAGAAACTTTTTTGGTTTCAAAAACTACTGGCTCATTTCAACTATTACTGAACTGTTACTCGGAGTGAACGGCCTTGTGGGAAACCCTGATGTTTACATCTCACTCCAATACTCCTCTGATTTATTTAAGATTTGTATTAATAACACCTAGATTAAAAAGAAGTTCCCATTAAAACCATGTTTTATTTTCCAGTCTAGATATGTTCTTACTTGAGGAAATCTTAGTAATCATGTGACTGGACTGGCAGATTATTTCTCTGGACTTTGGTCTGAATCTTCTCATGTTAAGTGGTTTTTCCTGATATCTAGATATTTAGATATCGGTACTGGAGTGGGTCTAGTTCCTGTAATGGCCTCAGACTGGCTGCCACAACAACGCAGAACAGCTTTAACGTGCCGGTCTTTGTGATGCTGAGCTCAGCGGGACGTCCGACCAGTAGAATAAAGGAAAATAAGGACTTACTGTCGCGACTGTAAACATCGGCTGGCATGGAGCAGCATTAATATCCTGGGTGAGCCTCTATCCACTTGGGAGGAAGTTTGCCAGGGGTCGTGCCCCCTACCAACACTGGCACTAACAGACCTGTCGCCACGACGACCGCTGCAGCAGCAACACTGTGAATGATGCCAGGAGGGTCGAACGGAGACGGAGAGACGAGCTGTTGGGTTCTTAGCCCTGAGCCTGCAGGATTACTGGTAATGGGATTTCCCTCTGACAGGTGGCCACCCTGTTTAGCTCAAGTTCTGCTTTGGATATAAAAATATCTCAGAGGTTTAAAGCTTTCTCTAGTGCGTGCTGCAGATCCTCCATCGCTGTACAACAGCGTTGAGGCTTAAAAGCTTGATTCACGTTCAGAGGTTAGCTTTCTGCAAACAGGTGACGATGCCTCGAAGGCAGGTTACATAACTCTCACCAAAATATGGCATCTTTTAAAAAAAACAAAAAGGTGTTTAGGCAGCATAACCACATCCGAGAGATCAAATCAGAAATCCCCTTTCGTGACCAGTGAATTCCTCGTGTTTCTTCACGCTTAACAGGAAAGATTTCCCTCTCAGATGAAACCGTGTTAAACGTGTTGATCTGCAGCCCTCCGCTGGCTTCCTCCCAACATCCAGAAATCCTTCATGTTGGGTTTTAAAATCGCTGCATCGGCTTCCTGCGCATTTCAGGATTGATTTGAAGGTTTTTTTAGTGGTTTATAAATGTCTTAGAGGTCTTGGGCCTTCTTACTGACCTGCTTTTAAATTATGAGCCCTTGCGGACCCTGAGGTCCTTCTATCTGTATCTGAAGTTAGGACGAACACTTACGGTGAGGCCTCGTCCCATTATTACGGCCCTTGTCTGTGGAACAGCCTGCCAGAGAACCTCAGAGCCTGTTGATGTTTTTAAAAAGAGGCTTAAGACCTTTTTAGTTTATCTTTTAACAAAATGTTATTTTATTTTCATGAACTCCTTTATGTGTACTTTCATTTCTCTCACTTTCATCTGTTCTTATTCTTTTTAAGTTCATTTGATCTTGTTTTTACATTTTAACTCCAGTGTTTTCCTCCTGGGGATCCTCCACACCGGTGGCTTTGCCTGCTCGGTCTGCAGGGTCGTTGCCATGGTGATTGCCCCGTCTGGAGGCCTGGGGGTCCTGCACTGCAGCACTATGGCTATGGTGTGGACTCCGGCCTGCCCTGATCTGGGTGGGTTTTACCCAACAGAGTTACACACTACTGTTCCGGAGACACTGAGGATGATAGAGGAGGTAGACATCAGGCAGATCTGGTGGAGGTTTAAGGGTTAAAGGCTCATGAAAAGATGGCTGTAAAAAGCCTTAAATGAAATCTATAAGAACGGACATTAACATGCAAATAAGATCCTTTCCATAGTAAATCCTGTAAATCTCTCCAGTCAGAGAAGCAGCAACCTTTAATGAGACGGTGTGAGTGCAGGAAACTGTGACGGATGCTGAAGACTTTAAATAAATACTCAGATGGTGACCGGAGGTGTGCAGAGCTGACAGCAGATTTCACCTTGTTTGGAGATTTTTCACCTGATGCTTCAACCAAAATGAAAAGAGAAAGTCATGAAAGCAACAGAGAGAGTGAATGGAGGGGCTGGACGCGGCAAAGACTGGCTGGAGGCTAGAAGCCACGTCATCGTGTAATGATGCTAATGAGGATTTAAAGCAGCTTGTAGCCTTTTCTCCCCAAGCCTCTGAAAACAGGGATCAACAACGCCGCCTCGTTTAGCGGTGAGAAGATGATCAAGTACCAAAAGAACCGGGAGAAAGATGCAGGGCATTTTCTTTTTCCTTTCTTTTCTCCTCCCAACAGTCTGATTCCTTCCTGAAGTCCAGGGCAAACATACCCGGGTCAGACTTGTCAGGTTTGGATGTTTTATCCACAAAGCAAATCTAAACATGAACCACCTCAACATTCGATTCATTACGATTCAGTCTGCTGCAATGCGATCAAATAACGATTACTGATACATCTTTTCTCCTGGAAATGTGCGACATGGTTTCTCCTATTTGTTGGGAAGAAGAAGCTTCCAACGAAGAAGAAAACTGGTTCATCTACTGGTTAATGCATCTACTGAGTTTTTCCACATCTGACCGCGCACGTTTCTCCCGCTTATCATCCTACACAAGCATTATCTTTACCCACAATGCCTTGCGCCGTAGTCCGCTTCTTGTATTTGGTTCGCTTGAAGCGAACCGAGAGCAACGTTTGTAGGGGACCAGATTTTGCTTCTTTGATCCGCATCAGAATTCGTTCATTCCTCCCGAAACCAACCGGACTTTACGAGCAAACGAAGCTGAAGTTCTTCTTTTCGATTTTAATGCCGAGGATGTCGGTCGAATTTCACGCTCAGCCATGGTGTCTGTTACGTGCACGCCACAGACGGTCCAGTCAAGAGATGGGGACTCGAGTATGACTGCAGTCGCACTTAAAGGTCGGTCCAGCAAGTTACATTTCTAAAATCTACAAGTCATTAGTCCCAACCCCTTTCTTCAGACTTCCCCCCGAATCCACGCCTCCAGAGCACAGGAACAGGGGGAGGGGGGAGCTGAGTTTCATAGACATATCATCATCCAATCTTTCAGAACGGGTCGGTTAAAATGATTGGATGATGTTTTTTTTTTTTCAGTCCTGTCCGTTCCACAGGGGACTAAAATATTAAACTTTTTTGTTACAGCATTTAATTAATTATCTGCAATGTGAAGAGGATTTTAAGCAATATAGTAAAAACTGCTCCTGGAAAAAATCACCATTAACATTTCTAGTGACTTGAGACTCGACTCGTGAACAGTCTCATTTTTTCCCCGTGATCTTCTGGGTCTGATCTCCTGTCTGCTGTCATTCCTCCAGATGTAACGTCACACAAACACAGACGCGTCCACATGTGATCAATTAAAACAACGGCGGCGCCAGTGAACAAAGAGCTGCTGCAGCACCGCTGGGGGTAATAAAAACTTAATAAAGAGGGACCAATAAAAAAGCAACAAACTCTGGATCCACCACATCCACCTTAAAACACACCTGGAGAGGTTAGTCACTGTGATATGAAGCTAATGTTAGCATCTATGTTAGCAACAAGCTTAGCTCTGGTTGTTTAGTTCATTATATGAGTTGTTGAAGCAGCTCTAAAACTGAAGCAGAAGCAATGATTCACTTCAATTTCTTTTTGTCATCTTATATTGAGGTTATTGAGCTTTTCTTTAAATGCAAAATATAATCCATTAATCATATCATTATTAATTAACAATGTTGAGCTCTGAGAAATTACAGCGAGAAGGGAAATATGACAAGTCGCAGGTTGCTGCTCATGTATTAGTTTCAAGCTTCGTATATGCAGATTTTATCATCAGGGAGGTATTTTAGTCTGAGACATTACAGAAGGGTTTATAAAGAACTGCTTACTGATTAAAACTCCAGTTCCCTTCGGTTCAAGTGTTTGAGAAGAGAAAAGATTCCAGTAGTTTCATTAAAGTAATAATCTTTACTAAACTAAATGAAAGTGTTGCTGACATTAACAGACTGGAACAGCTGGTTTCACCGTGAAGCATCGCTCTCATTTAGCTCTCTATCTGATGGACGGAGATGATCAACATAGACCAGAGTTTTATTGATCTGGTCTTTATTGGATTCGTATGATTCTCTTTTCATTTTGCTTCTGGCATGTTTCATGTGAAAGTTTGTGTTTTTCCCAGAAATGATTCTTCCCAGCTCGTTTTTAGCAGCAGGAATAACTACGGATGAGAAGCTTTGAATGATGATTCGAGAACATAAATAACTGATGATGATAACTTTAAAGGTGCATTGTGCAAGTTTAAATGCTAAATATTATTTTCTTTCCGCAACATCCTCTTACAATTGCCTGATGTGTAGGATGAGCAGATCTCTTCACTGCAGTTACCATAGGACTGTTCTGCTCAATGAGAGGGATGCGGGTTCGAATCCTCAGGGGCGTGCATGTGGGTTGACATGCTGCACGTGCTCCGTAACCTGGCCGCGGAGTAAACCTGTTGTTTACTCCGCCGCCATTAGACAACACTGACGACTAAAAATGGATAACAAGAGACCGAGATGCTAACAATAAACTAATATTCTCAACACAAACTACTGTGTTGCCGTGGACGATGAAGACGTCGTCTTGACATTGAAAATATAAAACAATTATCAGTGAAATAATCTAATCCGGCTAAATAGATGTTATAGTTTGTGCATCTAACTCTGGGCTCGGACTGATGCAGTGCAGGTAAACAAAGACCAACGCAGTCCAAGCGTTTACAACATCGGCGTCACTTCCACTTGTCGCCAGAGGGGGCAGACTTCAGGAAAAAAGCTAGAACTTGCGCTATGCTCCTTTAAATATGTAAAAGTTATACTATAAGTTAGGTGTAAATAATGGTAATAATAACATGCTGATATATAAGTGTGTAAACATCCCGTCTCAGAGTGATGCAAGAAACTAGTCCATGGATTTGTTCCTTCAAGACTGGATGACTGTAATTCCTGATTATAGTTCTGGTCCAAGAGGCTGCAGCGAGGGTCCTGATGAGGATTATCATCAGAGATCATATTTAAATTCTTCTCACGTATAGAACTCATAGTGACCAAGAAGATCTCAGAGTTCCAGATGTTCCCAGCAGAGCTCTTCACTCTCAGACTCAGGTTTACTGGTGGTTCCTAGAGGTTCTAAAAGTAGAATGGGAGGCAGAACCTCCAGTTATCAAACAGAACTGGTTCTGTTGGAACCAGCTCCCAGTTTGGCTCCAGGAAGCAGACACTCTCTCTACCTTCAGATCTACCTTCTGACTTGATCCTGGCTTGGTGACCCTGATCCATCCCTTAGTTCTGCTGCTATAGGCCGAGGCTGCTGGGAGATGTCCCATGATGCACTGGGTTCCTCTCCCTTTACTCTCATGTTGAAATATTTGACATTGTTGTCATTCATTTATGTTTCTCTTCTTCTTCCTCAGTCCGATGAAGGTTTTCCTTCTTGGTTTTGATGGAGTTTTTTTTTTCCTGGTTCTGGTCCAGGTGGAGGTTTTCTTTCCTTGTTCTGGTCCAGGTGGAGGTTTTTGTTCTTGGTTCTGGTTCAGATG
>JAOXYM010000003.1:658975-670189 GCA_028567055.1 Leptatherina wallacei
GACCCCAGGTCTACCTCACCAGGCGGGACCCCAGGTCTACCTTATCAGGCGGGACCCCAGGTCTACCTTATCAGGCGAGACCCCAGATCTACCTCACCAGGCGGGTGTAAGATACTGGCAGGAGAAGAATACATGGCACGGCATAACAAAGTTTCCGGCACAGTGTCAAAAAACATTTGAGCAGAATATGGACTGGAGACCCCTAGATCACCATGGAAACACCTCCCAACGTGGTGGAAAGTGAGAGGCTTATGATCCTGTAGGACTTCCAGATACAGACAGACAAAATGGTGGTGACCAACCAAGCAGACATGGTGACCATGAATAAGCAGAAGCCGTTGTGATGGATGTAGCATAGCAACGGCAATATCAGGGAAAAGGAACACGAGAAACTGGAGAAATACCAAGGACTCAAGGAAGAGCTGGAGAAAGCCTGGAAGGTGAAGGCAACAGTAATACATCGGAACACTGGGGGCAGTGACGCCCACACTGGAGAAGTGGCTCCAACAGATACCCGGAGACAGTGGCGGACTGGCCATCGGGAACACTGGGACATTTCCCGCTGGTCTGGCCTCTGAACTGGCCCACTCAGCGACTGGTCAGGTTGGGTCGTGGTTGATTTTTTAAATAAACGATCCAGTGTGCAACTCATTTGGGCATCTGTCCCGCTGAAGCTCACACGGACGCAGCAATGTTGGGCACAAACACACACCCTCCTCTCTTTTGTGAGGCTGTTTGGGACAGCACTGCAGACACACATGCCCCTGCCCCCATCCTCACCCCCCTCCTGCTGCATCTTTAGCTCTTGTGGCAAAATGGAACGAGATCAACAGGCCAAGAGGAAAGCAGAGAGAGAGCCACTTAAAAAGAAAAAAACCCTGGCCACAGATGCAGCAAAGGGCTGTAAAACAACTGACATGTTTGTCCGTAAGGGAGCAGTTAAACACTAGTGGTGACAGCAGACACACAACCATCCAGCATGTCTAGCTTAATGAAAAGTAGCTGATGGGCTAAAACTAACTTAATAAAACTCAAGTTTTAAGTTGTGACAAAGAATATTGCGAATTTTAGAATATGGTTAACTACACAGACACAAGATAACACATGACATGAATATTGAAATACTTGTATTATATTATTTCATCTCACCTTCATTTAACCAGGTAAAATCCCATTCAGATTAAGAACATTTGTTGCTGTATGAACATTTCCAATGCTTATAAAAATGGTCCATTACTGAATCTGAATCGCTGGAAATTATTGGTGGCTTTTGGATTTTTCCTTATAAACATGGAGAAGGGAGCAGTGTCAGCAGCTCTAGTGCTGCAGGAGCTCCTGCTGTCACAGTGTAGGTACCAGATGTGCTCGGGTGGTCAGATCTGCTCAGGGCGCTGCGCCTGCTGATGACGTCTGCTATATGATTGGCTCGATGTGGTTCAGATCAATTTGCTGGATTGTAGTTCTAATGAGAACTTCAAGATCAAGAGAACAGATCTGGTTGTAGAGACGAGGTTTGCAGACCCGAGCACATCTGGTACCTACAACAACAGTGGTGCACAGCAGCAGTGAGGAATCAGAGCAGGAACCTTCAGGTACAATTTAAGTACAAACCAAACAAGCAGACGATGCTTTTAGAATAACTTGTGCTTTATTTATGATGATCAGTATGCAGTTAACTTTACAAGTGTAGATTATAACCTCTTTTATTTAATTTACTACTTCACTGTTAAATGTGCAGGCTGCACATTAAACAGTGTAGTAGCAGATGAAGTAGAATTTCAGTTTATTTACAGGTCATTGCAGCACAACAGAAATATGTATTTTGTAGGAGAAAGAAACTGAAAAAGCTGTGTGGGTGCACGTGTAGCCTTTGTTTTATTATCTTACACTCTTGCATCAGTAAGCGCCCAACCTAACACACTCTTGGTGTTTTGCGTTATCTATATATTTTTTTTTTTTTACACCTGTCTTGTCCAGCATTGTAGCAGCAGAATGATTGTCTGGCTGCTGTTTTGTGCCGAGCAAATTTACTTTGTGAAGTAGAGCTTTATATGTATAAAGTCCCTGTTGAAAAAAAATCTTCCTTTTAGTTTTTAGTTTGAATCTGCACCTTATTGCTGGACCCGACCAGAGGGGACAGACAGAGAGAGAGAGAAAAAGAACAGAGAAAAAAGAGAAGTGGGGGTGAGGGAGAGAGGGAGAGAGGTAGAAAAAAAAGACAAAAACAAAAGCACCATACAGAAAACAATGCAATCCATCCAGTAATGCAACTGGACTACAAACAGCACAGTACGCAAATACACACACACGACTGAGAATATCCCATGTTTTTATAATGAGGCAAAAAGAAACAATGCATCTTGATAACAAAACAGTAAGAACCCACACAAAGAGACTAGCTGAGAGTCCATCGGTAGAGACAACTAAATGACAACACAGTGACTGTGGCAGCACGCCGAATATACAGTGGAGACGTTCGAGGAAGAGTGGACATGCAGATGCCACCGCGTCTGCATAAAGGTCAGAGGTAAGCCAGCAGAACCCCCAAACCCGGGCAATCGGCGGCCGCCCCGCACTACGGACCCCAACACCCCCACCACGGAGAAACCAAACGCCCGCCCAGGAAGGCAGCAGAGGGAGGCCCCAGCCAGAGCCCCCCG
This sequence comes from Leptatherina wallacei, assembly GCA_028567055.1. Classification (NCBI taxonomy): domain Eukaryota; kingdom Metazoa; phylum Chordata; class Actinopteri; order Atheriniformes; family Atherinidae; genus Leptatherina; species Leptatherina wallacei. The sequence goes on from JAOXYM010000003.1 coordinate 661,636, forward strand.
CAGACTCGGGGCGCCGGCCCCGGCAGCCCGAGATCAGACGCCGCCAGCCCCGCCGAGCACCAGCCACCCGGGGCGCACAGGGCCCAGGGCCACCAGGCCCAAGAGCCCGGGGATGCCCCCCACCCCCAGAGGCAGAGGGCCCGCAGGCCCCCCCAGACAGCCACCAAACGGGGGTCCGTCCGCACCCGTTTTGCGTTATTTAGGTGGCGGTGGCCTGGGATGGTATCAAATTCCCAGCCTGAATTATTGTCCCAGTCTGCCCCTGACGGGAGAAACACCAGACATGTCCATCCAGAAGAGCACAGCGCCAGAAACAGCTAGCTTGGACATTACCAGTCAGGCTTACAGATTTTAGCTACTGCATGTCGTACAGTGCAGCTGCAGCATCGGAAGCTGTGCAACCTGAGATGAAGCTAAACACTGACAGGGAAGGTTGGGTGGAGACATGGTACATGAAAACCCTACAGAAAGGAGGGAGGCTCCACCAACAACAAAACACAACATCATACTATCATTCATCAGATAACATAACTGTTAGAAATGCTTCTCATGTGTCCCGTGCTGCATTCCCTCGGCTGCATGCTTCTCTCAGGAATACATAGAGAACAAAATGTATCTGATATGACACGAGGAGAGGTGAGAGGAAGCACTGAAACATCAATCACAGATGAAGCCATTGCAGCAGTTGTCATGACAATAGCAATGAGGGAAAGCAGAGATCCTCTCCAGAGACTTGCTGACATTCAGCTCCACTTTACGTATGCACCAACTGGAGAGATCACAGCCTCGGCTGCAGGTCCAGCTGCCCCTCCCTTGTTGGTGAACTTAGTTCATGTAAATATGAGATATTTTTATCCTGCTTGCAGTGATAGAAAAAAGAGGTGTGGTGGGTGAATTTGTCAGTTTGGGGAATCGTGCTGGATCGGTCGCTGCTTGTACTTACTGCTACATATGATCTGCTGAAGCCCTCCTTTAACAGCAGGAGCTGAGTAATCCTTTATGTGTCTTCAGAGCAGCACACGCGGGAAAATGCTGACAGCCACATCTCTGTTATGAATGGGACAGGATTCAGGGACTTGATGTGAGCTTAAAGTGCATATGGTTGTCAGTTTTCATGCCGCTACTCTTAAACAACAAATGTGTTTGGAAGGAAACGCTTTTGGCACCACAGATGAAATTCCATCTGTACATCTGCCATCCCCTTCAACCAGCTTCAAGGAGATGGAACTTGAGGACAGAAAACCATCCCACCGGATAAAACTTCCCCCAGAGAGCAACATTATCAGGGAAATAATTTATTAGTAGAATACCGGCTTCAACCTGCTCAGCTTGGTGTTCACATTTAGGGGTCTAACTTTTCCAATAGTGGCCCCAGGGCCCATTCAGATATTATCATTATCTTATTTCTTTTACTTATAATGTGCCACACTATATATCAAACAACAGCAAAAAGATAAGAACAGAAATTAATATAAACAAAATACAAACATCAACCCCAGAATGAACACAGAAAGGAATAATATATACAAAGCAGTTGTTTGACTGTAACAAAGGCACAAAATGAATTTATAGCCTCCAACCCCCCTGATCCCCCTCCCCTATACATCCCTAAAAATTTGCTGTCATGCACGATGAAATTTACATTTTCCCCAGTCCTTCTCATTCCTTTTCTTATTTCATAAACCTGATCTAACTGCAAGAGAGACGCATCAAGAGAGCAAGTCAGCAAATACATGTTCATAAATACTCGCCAAAGAGAAGAGAGAGAAAATAAATTAAATTAAAAAAAAAGTGAAGTGCTCCTCTCTGTCTTTTAGTGGACAGGAGGACAAACACACCCTGGATGTGTCCAACAGGTGCGACGTCCTCTCTGTCTTTTGCTGGTGAAGAATAACTGGACTTACTGCATGCTGCAAACACATGACGAAGGAAGGACTGAGCAATGTGACCACATGGTCTCTTGGTCTCTTTCTCTTAATGAAAGATTTCCTCAGTGACTCTAATTCTTGGACAGAGTGAGTCTAATGGTCCATTATGCAACAAGCTTATAGGGAGACAAGTTTATGATGGTCTACCTCCGGTCAGTAAACAGTAACAGATCCATCGATTATTCACTTAGAACAGATAATTATTTTTATTTGAAAACTGCAAACATGAAAACAAAAAATATAAAATAAAATTGTGTGTTTTTCCTTATTCTCCGAGCCATTCTTTACTATTTACTTTTATTTAAACCAGTCTGTTTAACTGAAACCTTTTAATCCCAGTCACCATGGCGACATGATGTTTTCAGGACAGCCTCGGTTGTCAGATTATGAGGCTAAAATGATGTAAAATTAATATAAAAAAATCAATAGATATAGCACCATAAAGACCAACCAGAACAAGAGAAGTATTTATGAACAGAACTTTGTAGAAATAACACAGAGCAGCAACAGTGACCAAGCCTTTTGCCATTTGCACATCATCCTCTCAAGCCAAGCTCCTCTGTGTTTGAAACACACACACAACAGAAACTATTTACATATTTACACTTTTTCCTCGTTTACAGTTTTTTTTATGCTACTATTTACCTCCTATCCTCCAACTTTCCTCCATTTCCAAGTCTAACTGAGCATCAAAAACAGCTTCTTGTCTTTATTTCAGACATACAGGAACATTATTTTTCTTCTTTTCAGACACACATAGAACTTTCTGCTCACGTGTTGATCTTTGGCTGCTCCTGCTTGGACATTACCCTCAATTTAAGCTCCTGATTGGTGGAAAGTTTGACAGAAAGTGGCTTCATCTCGTAGCAACATGGTAGTGATAGTGATAATTTTTTAGGATGAATGTGATAAATAATGGTGTTATGATGGATCATTCATTGTGGATTTACCATATAGAGTCTCTGAATAAACACTTACATGTTGCAGCTGGATTGTAAACCTCCTGGACAGAATATAAATGCCAGGAAAACTCCCATAGATCACCTAAAGGGTAAACTATCCATCACAATTTACCCCACAGAGTTACACACTATAGTGAAGAGATAGCACTCTGGGAGATATGGTGGAGTATTAATGGTTAAAATAAAGAAACTAGCAGCATATGGAGCTTTCAAGCTGTGGGACATGTCTTCTGGAGGATGGTGAAGGGCATTAGGGTGTGATGTGAAGTCTTGAGGATTTATGTTGTCATGGCATCGGTTAAAAGCAAGGCATAAGGGCTCAGATATGGAGGCCCTTCCCCATCAGAGAAAAAGCCCCGGGGCTCACAGCATCACAGAAACACATCACTCCAGCTACTTTTCTCCCCAGCTGGTCATCAGAAAGAGGAAAGAGAAAGTGAAGAGGCAATTCAATCAGGAGATTGTTCCAAGCGGTACACGATACTGCAGCTTATTGAGCGTGAGATCTGTGCGATGAAAGCCATTTTGCAGATTGTCTCATTGGTTTACTCATCACTTCAAGGCAGTAGCAGAAAGAAGAGGAGTGAGTAGAGGTAATGATGGAGTGAATAAAAGGATAGTTGATTACCATCGCTGTGGTAAGTCGGCTGTCCGGTCTCATCTTAAACCGTCCTCCAGCCAGGTTCTAGTCACCTTACAGGTTTTAGCCAGAACCAGCCCAGTTCAGACAGCTGGATCTTAAACATGCAGGGGAGGAATCAGAGAGGTAACAGAACTGAGTGATACACCAGTGATAGATCAGATACCTGATGTGAAGTGAAAGCTGTCACTCACAGTGACAGCATGAGAGAATTACCATCCAGTTCTGCTTTGCAGAGATTTATACTTGGTATTTTTTAAGATTTAGTTCTGACCCGGGGTTTTTACAGACCTGGATGCCTTCCCAGTACCAAACCACAGCCTGGATTAATGGATATTTCCTACGATAAGGAAACAGATGCTTCTTCAGTAGGTGTATTGGATCTGTAAAGGTGTGGATATGAAGAGAACTGAAAACAGAATCTTTATAAAACATGATGAAATGTGGCAGGAGGAAGGAGGGCCTGGCCAGGGTTTGAACCCCCACCTCTCGGGTGAGAGTCATGTGTGCTGACCATTCAGCCAAACAGGAAATTTTTGTGGCCAAGTACCCAGGACACATGATCAATTTGAGGCATAGTGACCGGACCTCAACTACCACGACAACATGTCATAAAACCTGACAACCAGCTGTAAACCTATGGGAGAAATCCAGTATGAACTAATGGAAGAGTGATAGTCAGTAATATGGAAAAAGTGTGATGCATCACACCTAAAACCTGCCGTTAAAGGGACACCTAAAGAGTCTTCAGGGTCCAAGCTGGGCCAGAGCCACAAACAGGGAAAACCAATAAATGAGAAAAGTGGTTCTGGACTGTTTAAGTCATCTATTTGTTCACCATACAGTCCACAGGGTCCTAGGTTTGTCCCAGTTTGTGTTTTCTTCCTGATCTCCCGTCGGCTGCATTGGATTCATTTCCTCAGACGTAACTCAGACGTTACGTCACACACACACACAGATGAGTAAAAACATGGCCGCCTGGGAGAGGAACCCTGTTACCGCCACATCTTTCATTCCAACTTTTAGATAAAAACTTTACAAAGGGACAAACAAAAGATCAGAAAACATCTGGCATAAAAATTTGGATCCACCTAAAAACCCACCTGGAGAGGTTAGTGATTCTGATATGAAGCTAATGTTAGCATTTATGTTAGCAACTAGCGTAGCGACACAGCGGCGTAAACGTTGACGAGCTAGTGCCATCTGATTCGCCCCGGAAAACATTAAACTGGGACCAGTAAACTACCAGACCCCCTGGAAACAACTGATTTCACTGGTTCTGGTTCCAGTAATGGAACTGTTAGTTGTTATATTAAATTTAAAAATGTTGAATATTCATATTTTCCGTAACCATCTGACATGAAGTAATTTCAAGTTTTTTTTCCTCTTTGATGTTTCAGCTTTTATCTGGTGCACTAGACCAGCACTAGACCAGGGACCAGCAGCTCTGGACCTGTTTGGGCTTCAGTCCTGCAGGTTTCCCGCTCTAAGCAACATGTGGACCAAAGATGGCCGAGATTGTCTTGGAGATTGAAGGGATAAACATGCAGCATGTGGTCCAGTCAGTGACCATGCAAGCAGCAGCTGCATCTTTTACATGATGATATGAATCATTTTGGTTAAAGTCCGAGGCCGGTGGAGGTGTCATGTCCAACAGAGGCTGCTGCGTTTTCACTCTGAAGTTTGTCCAAGATGTCCCGCCGGACGTTAGCTCACAGTGAACGGACGGCGTTGATGCATCCTCAGTCTGAAATCTACTTTCATCATGCTTCACATTTAGCCGAAGGCACACCTGAATAATTAATCTGTAGTCACTGCTCATGGCTCTGTCTCCAGACTGCTGCTGCTGCTAACCAGCGTATTGGATTTTAGTGTTTCATCCTCAGTAGACTGACCTATAGGCCAGTTGTTTGATTGGACATCACAGAGGGAGAGCAAGATGAACAGATCTGCACTGAAGCTCAGAAATTCCTCATTTTCAACATCAGGAAGGCAATAAATTCAGACATTTGTTGAAACCCAAGTAAAGGCACCATTTAATTTGTTTTTTAACCACTAAACAGCCTTCACACACCTTCATCCATAATGTACCATAGAATAATATGAGGTTATGAAACATAAAAATGTCATAATAATTACCAAGCCGCTAATTTTTGGTCTAATATCTCTTGTTTACTACCAATCTAATATATGAACCTTCAGTAAAGTATTAAATAATTAAATAAGCAGTATAATGTTTGATTGGGGGGTAACATGACACAATTAGAGCATTGACTTAAACACAAATGTGTGCAAAAAGTGTAAAAATGACCTGAAATCAGATGTTTTTCAGTTCATCCTGCAAATATAATGATCCATCAACACCTTTTGAATCATTTGCTAGTCAGGAGTAATCATGGCGCCCTCTCCTCACTTCTATCACCACATTCATTAATGTCACGCCACAGCTGAAAAACACTGTGATGACGATTAAAACAACACTAATCGAAACAGCAAACGGTAGCCATCATCATTACAGTTAATTATCTCCCTCCCTGCTGCATGCCGAGTGTGACAGGAAGCTGTCTCAGCCAGGCGAACAAAGAGTAGAGCAATCACCTGGGAGGCCAGAATAGAGACTGCAGCTCCACAGGAGGCAGGCCTGAATTTTTCTTTCTGATGCACATAGCAGGAGCTTCATGTGATTTCACTCAACTTCTCTGGGATCTTTTAATAATTCAAAGCTGAATCGCTCACAGACACAAAGAGATTTGGATGTTTAAAGATTTTGCAGTGTGAAAATCTGATTAGGAGTCGGGTAATGTTCACTAAGCTAAGCTAACGTTCCATGGGAGATACAAGAGGAGACAATTCATGTGTTTACAGCCATATTCGTGGTGATCAATCAACAGATTGTATGGGCTTCATTTTGAATCAGAACTGAAAAATTTCAAGGTCATGGACAGAAACAACTCCATTTTCAGAGACTAAATCAAATTAGGTTTTGACTCCCACCATCTGGCATTTATGGTGTCTTCCTGAGAGATGAGAACTGTTGTAACTAACCCCAGTAAACCAGTCAAACATGAAATCTGACCTTGGACACCAGGTGGCCGTCGACCCTTCATGTCCCTCGTTGAAAGACATAAAGCAGATTAGCAGACTCAGCCATCAAAGAGCTTTTATTGATGTTACATTCACAGCAATATTCAGGTCAAATCGCTCAACTGAGCACCATGTTGTCATTTAACTGAAACAGTAAACCTACACCTGGAGAAGGGAGGGCTGGAAAGAGCTATTTTCTTAGACTTACACAAAGATTTGGATACGATCGCTCAATCCTCCTATAAAACTAACAAGATAAGCACCCTCATAAGGGTATAAGTAGTATTACCAACAAGGGCCAGCACCATGGGAGTACCACAAGGCTGTATTTTAGGTCCAGTACTTTTTACTTTGTACAACTCGAATTCCAGAAAAGTTAGGATGTTCTTGAAACTTGAAGAAAATGAAAATATAAGACCTTCAAACCACGAGACAAAATTATTTTCTCAACAGAACATAACAGACGTGTAAATCGAGAAATTTTTTGATTTTATCCACAAAATATGCTCATGTCAAAAAATGTGATGCTGCCACAGATCTCAGAATAGTTGGCACGGGGCATGGTTACCATGGTTACCATGGTATAGCATCTCCTCTTCTGTTCAGAACAGTGTGAAGACGTCTGGGCATCGAGGTTTTGACTTCCTGGAGTTCTGGTGTTGGAATTTGGTCCCATTCTTGCCTGTTGTAGGTTTCCAGCTGCTGAGATGTCCTTTGATATTTAATGCATTCTTATTGGAGTTAAGTAGATTTTATGGATGAATTTCAAGTTAGCTTCCTTAATTTTATTACTTGTGAAACGGAAATTAATTTTCTCACAGATATCTAACCAGGCATTATCTTCCAATGTTCTCTGAATATTTTGATGATGTTATACTCTGTAGATGATGAGAGTTGCAATGTAACATTTAGGAACATTGTCTTTGAAGTATTCCACAATCTTTTTATTCACTCTCTTACTGATTGGAGAGCCACTGTCCATCTGTACTTCTGTACTCATTATAGCTAATAATGTTACACATATGATATCAATTAACGTAATAACTGGCTAGATGTTCTCCCAGCTCAATCTTTTTCAACTTTCTTGCTTTTTCATCCATTTGTTGACCGTCACAACTATTCTGAGACCTGTAGCAGCATCACATCTGACATGAGCTCATTTTGTGCATAAAATTGTCAAATGTCTCAGTTTAGACATCTGTTATTTATATATGTTATACAATCCAACCTCTTTTAGCTTACCTCTTGCCTTGTAGAATTGTTGCTCTATCTCAGTAATTCCTTGCACATAGTCAATAAAACTGGAGAAAGATGCAAACAGACTCTCTTATTGCTGAAGTAAAGTTTGGATTGGTGCAAAGTATGATGCAAGAACTCATTTCTTCCACATATTACACTTTGACTGACATTTCAGCGACTGTCTAAAACCCCCAACGACAGCGCTCAGAGATGATGAAGTCAGAATTGCAGGTGTCATGTTTACCTGCTCAGGACCACAAAATCATGGAATCAGGAATGTGTCTACAGATGGCTTTCTTACCTGCTCAAATTACTGAATGTTCAATCATCTAGGGGCCAAAACCACTGACGTAGCAGTTAGGATAAAACCCAAGGCCATCTTTTTTTTTTTTTACTATTTTTGGTCCTCCTGTTTTATTTCATATAAACCAGCTTATATTAGCTGAACCCTTTAAATCCCAGTAAACATGCAGATAGGATGTTTTCAGGACAGCCTCAGTTGTCAGATCATGAGGCTAAAATGATGCAAAATGAATGTATCAATGGACACTAAAACCAAAACAAGAAAACAGAATTTATTACTAACAGAACTTTGTAGAAATAACACACAGATCAACAGTGACTAAGACTTTTCTCATCTGCACATCATTCTCTCAAGTCTTGGCTTTCAGGAGAAAAAATATTGGCATTGAAACAAACAC
>JAOXYM010000003.1:687135-697299 GCA_028567055.1 Leptatherina wallacei
GAGCATCTTCTGATGGCTACTTCCAGCAGGATGATGCACCATGTCACAAAGCTCAGATCATCTCCAACATGACAATAGCTGCGTTTCCATTACACATAAAATTGCGCAAAACCTAAATATCGCAATAAAAATCTGGTAATGGAAACACGTACATTTTGTAAAACCTCTCAAATATCGCTAAAGTGGTTTTTCAGATGTATCAATATAGAAGCATTTTGCAAAAATGTAATGGAAACACTTTTTCCACATTTCCACTTCACAGGACGTGACATAGAGGAGGTCACATGACCAGTTTGTTTAAAGTAAAGACGGCGCAGAATGTATGAACGGAGGAGGAGACGGGAAATACGAATAATTAAAGAGAAAAATATAACCTCCATCCTCGATAACAAACAGCAGTGAAATGCTCCATGCGGGACGAGATTTTACGAGAATTACGGCTTATGTGCTAAACACCTTTGTCGAAATGTTAGAAATATTGCTTTTATTTTGCGAAAAACTCTAATGGAAATGCAGCTACGGAGGTCACTGTACTCCAATGTCCTCCACAGTCACCACATCTCTATCCAATATTCCACCTTTGGGATGTGGTGGAACGGGAGATTCTCATCATGGATGTGCAGCAACTGTGTGATGCTATCATGTCAATATGGAGCAAAACCTCTGAGGAAGGTTTCATCAACTTGTTGGATCTATGACAGCAAGAATTAAAAAGGGAGCTCCAAGCCGTTACTAGAAGGGGGACCTGACGAAGACGACGACACGGTGCTAGAAGGTGGTCCTGATGAAGATGACGGTGGGTGTAAGATCATTGGTTAGCCGAGAGGAATGTTTAATAAAATGAGCCTGGTGCTTTTATGTAAAAGTGGGAAAATAAACCTGAATGATTGGAGGGAAGAAGCTAAACAGGATGAAATAAAAAGGATCATAAATTTGAAGTTTTGAACCAGTTTTTGCACAAACATTTCATCAAAGATGGTGTCCTCTATAAGTTGTTGTGCAACAAACATCTTGCATATTTCTAACTTTTCTGGACTTGGAAACTTCTGTGTAAAAGTTTCCTGGAATAAAACCAGATCATATCAGATATAGACGGTAGCAGGACAAATCAATACCAGCCAGACCGGGAGAGACACGTCTCAACTCAGACTGACTACAGCTAGAGGACATGGAGTTCCAGGGCGAGAGCAGGTATTTCAGAAAGAAAGGACAAGCTTTTAGAGAATTACAGCTGCAGGTGTGACATAAACACCTTCTGACAATTACCTGAGATGTTTGTTCAGTTCTGGTCTGAGCTGACCTCCGACTGCTAACAGAACTCATCAACAGCATTAAAACTGCATTTTATATTTTAGAAATAATTTATTTACAACTACCATCTCACTTACAGTTCGTACTTTCCCCCAGTTATGTTGCTTTTTGGAGGACTTTCATCATCATCGCTCTGTTTTTACTCCACTTTATCCTTTGTCTTCATCTTTCAGCTTCCAAACAGTCTTGTAAACACCCCTCCTCTGTAACCATGGCTACAACTGATCCAGTATCCCAAAAGGGTGCTGATGGGAGCTTAAATCACCCTCAGAAGAGCTTGAGGCATTTGGTGAATGAATTTAGAAGGCAGATGCTCCCGTTTCATGTTATAGCCCAAACCAACATAATGTTTGCATTAAGCAGATTTTCCCCTCCAGTAAGATCAGAATGTGTTTGCTTTAAACAACTTGGATGTGTTGCTGCGTTTACAAGCTCATGTGATACAGATTAACCAAGAATAACATCTTAACTAAAACTCCACAATAAAACGAAGCAAAGTTAAAGGTGCGTTTCCTGTGCTTTATAGGTGGAGCTTGGTTATATCCATCTCCAATTATTGTAAAAGAAAATATATTAAAAAAAAAGATGCATACAACAGTCTGGTTCTTAGCAGGTCTGAAATCAGGTAAATATTACCGTAGATGAGCAAAGTTTGTTTAACAGGCTGAGATCCCAGTAGTTTCACCTCCAGGTGACAGAGCTCCATCTCAGACTCTCCAGGCCTCAGTCAGCATTTTAAAGGTTAAAGTTCATAACAGTCCAGTTATAAAAAGACTGAACCAGTATGGCTTGTTGGGAAGGGTTGCAGGAGAAAAAAGAACATGGCAGTATGGCTTAGATTGGCAAAGCTGATTCTGAACAAACCACAAGATTTCTGGAATAATGTCCCTCGTTTACCAAACGTCCCATAAATTTCAGTCCTACTAACTAGTGATGTGTCGTGTGAAAGATTCACTCTGAGAGCCCAAGCTTTGTAGTGAATCAGAAGAGCCCGCTCCAAGAATTTCCTTTCACTGCTTCGCTTCACAGTGCAGTAGTGATGTGTTGTTCATCAACCAACCGGCTCTAAGAACCGGTTTTTGTCTAATAGAGGCGAATCTTTAGAAGGGGCAGGACTTTATTTTGATGGACGCACCATGCGGTCAATTCCATAGGAAGAAAGATTAGGATCTATACCACTATGTAAAGAAGGAAGGGCCTTTTAGAAGACAGGGAGTGGTATAGACCAGGTACACAGAGAGAACTGGTCCGTTTCATGAAGCAGGTTATGTAACTCTGAGTATGTTGAGCCTGAAATGGGGGAAACCTGGGTTAACTGTTTCAATAAGGGAGGTAAGTTAACCCTGAGTTTGGGGTAAGTTGATGAGTAAGTGAAGCCCATTTCATAACGAGAGATTTCTTCTACTTGGAGCCTGTTACCGCGGTAACTTAGTCTGTGAACATAACCTGGTCGGGAGCAGGTTTTATTCAAGAAACCCAGAGTTTGTCTCTGACTCCGCCCTCTTACAGAGCGCTTAAAGCCCGAACCGTTTCCTCATTTATTCATTGAGTCTCCATCAAAAAGCTGAAACAAAAATGGCATGTCTGTTTCTGGATGACCTGGATGAGGTTATAAACGAGAAAGCAGATTTAATTCGCAGAGAGCTGCGATTGCGTCGGCCCAGAACTTTCTGGGCACGTTTCGTTAATTTTTCTTTCTCTCCTGACTTTTTATTTGAGCGTGATCGTTTTTCATTACAGTCACTGCAATACATCCACAACCTCATCCGTCCTCGCATCACCCACATCACCCACATCACCCACCGTGGCCGTGCACAAACCACCAAACTAATTCTTTGTGTTGCATTACGTTTTTTTGTTTTTTTTTTGCAAATGGGAGTTTTTTGTACAACGTTGGAGATGCAGAGCACATCAGCAAAGCGACCGTCTGCAGAAAAGTGTGCCTTGCTCTAAAATGTTTCTTTAGAGGAGAGCAACACACTGCCCCACAGATAAAAGACCATGAGGAGGAGCACATCCACCTCCCAGGAAACCAGTATGGAAGGGCCATCAGGGATCTCCTCTGCATTAATCTTTTTTTTTTCTAAATATGTAAATCAAAAAAAGCATGACCACATACGACCACACTGTCACACATTCCTTTTATGTAGTCTTCCTTCTATCCTCCAGACAGGGAAAGACAAAAAAAACTGTTTTCTGTCAGTTTTTCATGTTGTTCCAACATTAAAATAAATTTACCTGTGACAAACACACCTCTAGTTTGTATTTAAGTATCTTGATTTCAAGATTTGCTTTTTGGATCTGGCAGTCCAAGAATACCATTTCTTTATCCATTTATGAAATTTGTTTAATGAGATGAACCTTGTATTACACCTTGGCAGGTAACTGGAAACCCATAGGAATGACATGAAGTTATATTGCTCTACAGTTGTAGCCTACAGAAGTAAACTATGTTGTTTACTGAAACTCTCACTGTGTTCATTTGTGCAGAAGAATTTGATGTTAACTTCACCACTTTAATTTATAAAACATTAGAGACAGAATGAGTGAGAACATCATGCAGGTGTTGCAGGGCGAAGGAGGGTCTGGATGGGGATTGAACCCACATCCTCTCTGGTGAGAATCGTTGTGCACTGACCAGTTAGTTAGTATTCTTTTTTTTTCATTGATTTCCCACTTTCTAGTAGCTGGTTTTCACAAATTTCTTGCAAATGATAAAATCTGTTGAACCTGTTGACCTATGTTATGTGTTCTTCTTCTGTGGCTGAGTTTTAGTTCCATGTGTGGATTTATTTACCATCACTCTGTGGCTGCAGCTGGGGTGAAAGCCAGAGACAGATTTCCTCTACTGGGACAATAAAGTTAATCTTTATCTTGAACTTGAAGCCCTTCTCAGTTCCTGGATGCTTGTGAGGCACAACTTCATCAGTTGGGTCCAATTGTCTGTCCAGTTTACTCCACACTTCCTTCTTAAAGAAAAAGACTGAACAAATAGAAGATTGGTTCCCAGAAATTGACTCAAATCTTGTAAGGAAACAGCATTGTTATGGCCTTCAGCCTCATTACTGCAGATCAGTTCCATACTGATGAAGAGAAGAAGAAGAGTTGTTATAGCCACACTTGTAACACTACTTTAACAACACACCGTTATCTTTACATTTCCTTTTCTTTTCCACTGTCAGAGCTCATGCTCCATAAGCTTGTTAAGTTCATCGCAGTTGTTCAGCCAAAACAAATCTTCTGTTTTTATTGTTTTCTAGGTCATAGTATGGGTAAAAACAACAATTATGTAACGCTGTCTACCACACAGCGTTTTGTTATCATCTCCTTCCACCCTAATTATTATCTGATGGAGGACATGTCTTCAGATTATCACTGTGATGCACCCACTTTTATAAAGTTGCCCGAGTTGGAATGAAACCTTCAATCATGCAGCATGACGATGACAGAAGACAATCAATCACATCATCAATCTAGTTGTTTATTCTAACCAGATGAAAAACAGCTCAGTGTTAGCAGCCGTAGCAGGATGCCATCCATCCATCCATCCATCCATCCATCCATCCATCCATCCATCCATCCATCCCATGCCGGATAGGATGGGATAGGTATCCTATCCGTGTATCTTATCCAAGTATCATATGGGACCTGGATCATTCGGTACCTGGGACGATATGATTCAGGTCCCAGGTGGACCATGGGTTTCCTCATCCCAGATAAGAATCCCTTCCTGCTTCTGGTTAAAACAAATAAAAGAGCAGGTAAACATCAATTCTGTCTCCACCTGTTCCCCCCACAGAATGAACAAGGACCAACCATATCTCTACTGAAATCAGAAAACTGGAAGTTTCTTCATCTTCAACCAAGCAAAATTCTGCTTTGTCATCAGAAATTTCTGTCTTAACTTTGCTGTCTGACCTCCAGAACTTCTATCCACTGGGATAAAACCACATTTATGTGAAATCCATCCAAAATCACTGTTTACTCTCCGGCTACATGGGTCTGATTGGACAGAGACAAGTGTCAATCCTTCTGTGTCTCAGATATTTCCCTCCCTTCCGTTGATGCTTGGGGAGATTGATGTAACCATGGTGACATAGGTGTAAATGTTCTGGATTTGGGGTTGACGATATCACCCAAAAATTATATCACAATATTTTTTTTACAATAAAATAAAATATATGTATATATATATATATATATATATATATAAGCTATATAGAAATGTATGTGATGGGATCTTCAGTTCCATGTTAACACAGCAGCATCTGTGGTGATGTTTCCACCTCTGATGAAGCTTTATTTTCATACCCAGATGTTTTACACACAGTTTGGAAATAATTCATTAATTTTAGGTTTGTCATTTTTGAGCAGAAACACCAAAAAGACCTTCAAGGCTGAAAATGCTAAACAACAACAACAACAAAAAAAAACTGTTTGGTGGATTTAATTCAGAATCAAATTTGTGTAGATCATTCATTCAGACAGGTTTATATTTATTTAAAAAAAACTGTTTGTATCACCTTTCTGTAGATAGTTTATGATAAATATCTTTCCATGTTAAGTTCAGAGTTCAGAGTAAATGAAAGCATGAGAGGTGAGTGTGCAGCAGACATGTGATGCTGCACGATGGCAGCTACTGATTAGCTGATTACAGCTGCACCAGATAATCTGACTTATGCCATACTAGGCCACCCCACCCTCCCCTATTGCATGAAATAACCAGAGTGGGGGGGGTCAGAGCATCAGATCAATAAGCACTTGCACGCACAATCACACCGATTACAAAAAAAAAGCTCTGATGTGCAACACTACAAACTGCATTTGTCAAGCTCCAGCAGGACCGTGTATGCATGTGCATGTGGGGAGTGTGTTGCTTCCCCTGAAGCACTAGAGTGGTGAACCATCAATCTATCAATTACAGTTGGGTGCAGCCCCTTCTCTGCTCCCACAGGGCACGGAGAGTCACGCTTTAACAGTATCAACACCCTCCCCTGGAGATCTGAGATGGGGAGACGGAGCAGGACCACTGCTTGTAAAACATGTCATGCAAGCAGACTGCTGCAGCATCCTGCACATCAGTATGCAATACCCAAACAGCTGCTTACCACCAATTAAAAAGATATACCCCTGAAGGGAAAACACATCTCTTGTCCCTTTGCTAGACCCACATGTCTTCTCTTAGGAAACAAAGTTACTTTAACCCTTAAAACTCCAAACATTTTAAGCTATTTTTGCTTTTTAAATGTAAAACTGCAGCCGAACCCTTTTAATCCCAGTCACCATGGTGACATGATGTTATCATGTTGTCAGATTATGAGGCTAAAATTATGTTAAATGAATGTATCAATAGATATAGCACCATAAAGACCAACCAACAAGAAAACTGAATTTATTACTAACAGTACTTTGTAGAAATAACACACAGATCAACAGTGACCAAGACTTTTCTAATCTGCACAATTCTTAGGTCTCTTAGCAACATAGTAGTGATAGTGATCATTTTTTAGGATATAAATGTGATAAATAATTGTGTTATCATGGATCACTCATTGTGGATTACCATACAGTCTCTGAATAAACACTACATTTTGTGGCTGGATTGTAAACTTCCTGGACGGGGTATAAATGCCTGGAAAACTTCTGTAGATCACCAAAAAGGTAAACTATCAATCACAATTTACCCCACAGAGTTACACACTACTGTTCCTGGAGTTCAGCTGCTCCTTGATAAACAAATTGTATTTCAAATAGTGTTTTCATGAAACATGACAATCATCATACTAAGCCGGAACCAGGATGGTTTTTTAAATTCTATTAGAAAGAAGGTTTTGGGTGCTGTAGCTGCAGCATCCTGTCTTACATCTCCTATCATAAATTAAACCAAGGGAAGACACAGTGGTCCTTCCCTCACTGGATCTCTGCAGGGTAAAGTAACAGGACTGAACCGTGCACGATCCTCAGCCCTGTGAGGGAAAGCCGGGAAAAATCCAGCCATCAAGTTAAGTGGCTGCAGAAAGATGGAGTGCTTTATTAATCCCAAGGGAAATTGCAGTTTTATGGAGAAAAAGCAAGTGAGGGAGGGAGAGAGAGAACAAGTGGCATTTGTCCAGGTCTAGAAAGTTGCATAACATCCAGAGGAATAGATTTGCTATTGTACAACATCAGGGGCAAATGCCTGCTCACAGTAATCACTTTCATTTCAACCAGGCAGACCAGGACTTTCAGTTTATATTAGCAAGGAAATCACTTCTTTCTCATCTGGTGTAAAGCTTTACGTCATACAAGCAGCCAATACGAGGTTCTGTAATGAGACGTGTTGAGCGAATGCCAAATGGTCCATTTTCACCTGTGTGGTGTAACAGAAAGGACTGGGAGGGATTCAGATGGTGGAAATGGAAAAGACGTCCAGAGAGAGCTCTTGAAAAAACGTCACTTTTAACCCTCTGGAGTACAATTGGCTGTTTTTGACTGCTTCGTATTTCACCTTAAAAACCGAAGTCACCTTTTCCTGCCTTGTTTGGTTTCATTCTTCATTTTGCAAACGTTTATTCATCCTGACCTCCTGTATTACCACACTGGACCTAAACTTACACAAAAACATCATATCCAAGCATAAAAAAGTCAGATTTTTAGTGTGAAAACCACAAACGTGTTTAACAAACAATCGTTATTAATTTGAATGAATATATAAATAGTTCATTTTAAAAACTTATGTAAAACTTTAGCAAACAACAAAGTCATAAACAACTATTTACATCAAAATGCAGCTGGTTGACACATTCAAGGTGTGGACGTCCTCTTCTCCACCAGAGGACAGAGAGGACATCCCCGGTTGCCATACTTTTTTATCCTAACTTGTTTTATTGGCCAATCAGTGCAGTCGATAAACTGGTGCACAGTTTAAATTTCACTGGAGTTAAAATGGAGACGCTGCGTCACGCTGCGTCACGCTGCGTCACGCTGCGTCTTCCTGCATCATGATGCATCTTGCTGGTCCATGCTACATCTTGTTTAATCATGCTATGTTTTGCTGCAACCTGCTGTCATGACATGCTACTTCTTGCTGCATCATGCTACGTCATGCTGCATCATGCTACGTCTTGCTGCATCATGCTACATCATGCTGCGGTATCTTAAACTGGCCATGGGATTTGGACGTTTCTGAACCTTTTTTTAACTGGAGAGGGTGAAAACACCCAGAAGCCTGAACTTACACTGGAATACTGAGGCTGGTAAAAGTGTTTGACCATGTGGAAAAGGTAATTCTGGCAGCGGCTGGGTCTAATGTCACATTTCATATTCAGAACCTTGTATGGAGGGAGAAGAAGGATTTTAGTTTAATTCACATTGTGCTGCGATGTGTTAAATTGCTGCTGTGTCGGGAAATAACAGCCCTTCACACTGCAACACACGCCCTTGTCATTAGAGGACGCCTGCATGTGCGAGTGTTGTGGGTGGAGCTGGGAGTTGTTTCAGGCACACCTTCCCCCTCTGATAACCCATCACTAATTACTTCTGACACAAAGCAGACAGCAGCGACCCTACTGACATGATCATGGACAGGAAACACAGAGTCATGTGTGCAGCTTCCTGCAGGCTGCTGCAGCCAGTCAGGTGTAACCTGGAACTGCTTTAATAGGTTGGCTTGACCTTTTTCCCCTCACAGCAGAGAGGTAGGCTATTAACTAATGAACACATCCCTGCAGATTTCTTATGCATGCCCTCTGTGTTCACACTGCTCCAGGGGCTCCAATCAAGCTTTCATTTCTGGATATAAAAAGCCAGATACCTGGATCGGGTTATTTTAAGTAGCCTTTATATCTCTCATTAAGACCATGAATCTCTGTCAGTTCAAGGATTTGTTGTCAAGATGAATTGGATCGAAAGAAGCTGAATTGACAGTTTAGCTAACTGGTTGGTAGAAACAGGAAAAGCAAACAAAGATGAGAGTTTATGTTTTCATTTTCACTGAAGTTGATGATAAAAGATTTTCAGGGCTCCTTCTGACCGGCGCTGTTTGGTCCACTTTAAACAAACCTGGGTCCACTTCCATGGATAGTCCGGTTTGTTTGGAGCGGTGTGAGCACTTGTTCTCACTCCAGTTCAGACTAAAGAAGCAAACTCTGACCCGTTTAAAAAATAGGATTAAAATGTCTGTTTAAGCTCAGGAAGAAAATTAGATTTTAATATTTTACTAGATTAACTAGATTAGCAGCCACAGTATCAGTAAAATAAGCCATAAAGTCCTGGTTGCTCTCCTCATGTCCTCTTAATGTTCTTAAGATGTCTTAGGGAAGTCCTACAAGGACTGGTGAGGTCCTGATCCAGAGCCGTGGAAGAGCAGGGATGCAGAAAATTAACTTCCCCCCCATTCTTTTCTGTTGCTTTCTTTCCCAACCCCAACTTGGAAGTCTTTAAATGCCTGTCTCCCACTCCAAATGCACTGCAGAGGTCAGTCATCTCAGATCTGTTCTGCTGGACCTCTGCAACAGAACCGGGAAGTACCTCAGGGCGGGTCGTATTCCCTCAGCTTACACAACTGCTCTACTCGTTGGGAATAATGGCTATCATGCGCTAGCCCACAGGAGAAGTGGGACAATTCCTGGTGGCCTGGACCTGAAAGTGGCCCGACTGCTGCTTGTCGAAAAAATACAAAAAAAAATCTTGGTGCATTACACCGGTGTGGCTGATTGGTCTGCCTGGTGACCCTGGTACTACTTGGTGTAATAATGACCCTGGTACTACTTGGTGTAATAATGACCCTGGTACTACATGGTGTAATAATGACCCTGGTACTACATGGTGTAATAATGACCCTGGTACTACATGGTGTAATAATGACCCTGGTAC
>JAOXYM010000003.1:748920-759490 GCA_028567055.1 Leptatherina wallacei
GCATTAGAACTACTGAGGCTAAGAAAATGTTAGCATTAGAACTACAGAGGCTAAGAAAACGTTAGCATTAGAACTACAGAGGCTAAGAAAATGTTAGCATTAGAACTACAGAGGCTAAGAAAATGTTAGCATTAGACCTACAGAGGCTAAGAAAATGTTAGCATTAGAACTACAGAGGCTAAGAAAATGTTAGCATTAGAACTACAGAGGCTTACAGAGGCCTATAATGGGGTTTCTTTGACACTAGAGTGATGCTTGTCTTTAGGGCTATAAACATCATCACATATTGTGATTTGATGTAACAATCTTTTCTAAAGCAGCTTAAAGGATTTTTTTCTTCCCTCAGCCTCACAGAATTGCTGGAGTTGGGGAATGAACAGATGCCACTAGTCTTAGTTAAATATGGATTATTAGCAAGAATAATTGTAAATGGGCGGCTGTAGCTCAGGTGGATAGAGTTGTCATCTACTAAACAGGAGGTTGGTGGTTCGATTCCCCTGACTATATGTCGAAGTGTCCTTGGGCAAGAGACTGAACCCTACGTTGCCTCCCAATGTGCCTATCGGGTGTATGCATGGTTAGAGAAGCACCAAGTATGTTACAATATAGGTGTTGTGGGAATGAACATGCAGTGTCAAAGCGCTTTGAGTGGTCACATGACTAGAATAGCGCTATACAGTCCATTTACCATTTCAATGTGATTTTTTTTAACTGGTTATGGCAGAACAACAACGATAAAGCATTATGTAACTGTAACTGTAGGTGCTGCCGTAATCCCTTCCATCTGACAGCTAGAGCCTAAATGTAGAGCAGTGGCATGTACTTAGAAGTTCATGGCAGTTCAGACTGGCCGATGCTGTGTGGCGTGGAAACCTGTGGGATTAAACACCCGCCAGAGAACACAGCAGCTACAAAGGCCCGGGATGAACATCTGTGACCAGACGTCACCGGAAAGGCCAGGGATTGAATAATACGCCTCCTCATCCTGACGTCAGGACATTGACAGGGAAAGGCCTCAGTGTTCTCTCATTTCCCCTGTAAGCACACGCGTGTCCTCCTGTAGTCAGATCACGGCTGTAAAATATATGAGCTTTCTGCTCAGTCACATTATATTAAACCAAAAAACATTTGATCATTTATTATTATTCCCAAAAACTCCTGAAACTATAAAACTAACAAAGAAGAAAAAATGATTCAACATTTTTAAGGTTTTTTTTTCTGTTGTGTTTTATTGATTGACATGTTTTATTGCTTTTTTGCAAATTCATGATTACTATCTTTACCACAATTAATGTGAAAATATTATTATAGTGAAAAACTCCCCATTTGTGTGGTAATGACCCGGACTTTGAGGTATATAACAAACATGAAAACAAGAACAGAATTCACTCTACATCCAGGGGATACAGCCACTTAACACAGAGGATAAGTGAACATCTGAAGTTAGAAGAATGCGAGTACACTGATCACGACAGAATGGATAAGGAAGAGGATATCGATCCAGAAGATAACTTATTTTCTTCCATAAGAAATGATTGCTGCTACTACACAGATGATCAATACAACCAGAACATTAACTGAAGACAAATGATCAATTATTCATTTCAACAGTCGAAGCTTATATGCAAATTTTAGTAACATTAAGAACTATTTACTTACATTTTCGAAACCATTCAGTTTACTGGCAATTATCTGAAACGTGGATTTACACCGACAAAGGCACAGATTTTGAATTAGATGGCTATGATGTGTATTAACAGACAAAATAAGGGTGGTGGAGGAGTTGCCATATACACTGATACATCTTTAAACTTCCATATTGCCCATGGATTACAAAAGGTCAAAATACCAGTAAAAATAAAAAATACACTTTATAGAGATTCCATAAGACAGAGAACTAAAGAGGCAGAATATAAAAGTTAGAATTAAGAAAATAAGTTAACTAATATCATAAGGGCAAGTAAGAAAGATTAATACAAGATGATATTAGAGAATAATAGGAATAATATTAAAGGAATATGGAAAATATTAAACAATATTATAAGAAATGGGTCCAAACATAATAGTCTGCCTAAGTATTTCATTGATAGTGATATTGAAAATTATAATATGAATGATGTGGTTAGTAGCTTTAATGTATTCTTTGTAAGTGTAGGACCTGCCCTTGCAAGACATCCTTGCTCATTGTTTCTTCATGCAGAGTGGGTGACAAGGAAATTTTGAATAATGTAAAAAAAAATTGAAAGCAAACACTCCACTGACTTTAATGGTATCGATATGTCACTGGTCACATTATAATTATAATTCCGTATAATCTGACGGCCTCCTGGATGTCCTGCCAAGTGCTGAGTAGGATGATGTGGGGAAAAATAATGTCAGGTCCACCATAGTCTGTTACTACTACTCTGTTACTACCCACCACCCAAATGCCAATCAAGTGTGCACACAACAGCATCCTCATGAACATAAAATCCCTTCCATACATGTCTTCTACACCTTTCCTAAATATTCCCATGAGTTATATGACTAAACTTTGGCTGCAAATATAAGTTTTCACCACCTTTCATCCACCTTTCATGTAGAAACTGTGAAGTAGTGCAGCAGCTCAGCTTGGCTTCTCCCTACAGGAACATTTAGTTCCAAAACATGTCAAACACATGTAAACAATGTCTTGCCAGGACCACGCAGTGCATTTACATTGCATATAGACTCTTCCTGAATTTAGTTACAGTTCTAGTTTTGGCTGATGTTGCAGTTGTTTATTGAAGTCAGAGAAAATAAAAGACAATACTGCTTCTGTTTGCTTAGCAGGACATGATGTCTGAGAGGATGTCAGGAGTTAGGAGGTGATGATGCCATGGATCGAGCTCCAGAGCACAAAAAATCATATATATTATTATTTTAGCTTATTGTAACTATAATGATAGCTTATTATATTAGCTTATTATATTTGCTTATATCAGCTGTAAATGCTGATTCAATTAAATGAAAAGAAAAATACTTTGTAAAAATAAAAATGAGTCAAATGAAGCCCCACCTAGCCAGTCCTTACATAGAAATCCTTCCTAAAGGATGAAAAGCTTTTTCTTGGGACAAACATCAACTCCATCTGAGAGTGGATCATTATAAAGTAAGTGGTGCCTATTATAGTTGACGGTATAAACCACAGCCTTCATCAGTGAGATTTAATTTGAAGTGGAGCCGAACAGTAGAGAGGAGATGAGTCAGAGCGACCTGGCAGCCAATCAGATTGGTCTGGTAGCAGCTTGTCACCAGTTCATGGCATTTATCATCTCCAGAGCGTATCCAGGATGTCTTCACCTACAAAGAAGCTGTGAAAAAGCTGTTTGGGGAGGGAAGTGTGCAGCTGGTGAAAACAGGACCTCGGTGGTGAGCAAAGAGGTGCATCTGAAGCTGCAGATGTTTTATATAATAAAGTCTTCATCACTGGCTGCTGCTGAGGATGCCAATTATAATTCTTTAGAGGATGAAAACAAGCTTCCTGTGACAGTTGCTATTTAGCATCTGTGTGAAGAATTTTTGGAAAAGCTATAAATTCCTCCCCTAACTGCACAGCTTTGTCAAAAATAGATACTGCTTGATCTTTTTCAGATAATTGTGAGGTGAGGCAGCTTATTAAGAGCCGGTTGGGACTGTCTTGAAGAGAAAAAGACAAGCAGGAGATCTTTAATCAATAAGCGAGTCCTTGGACTTGGAAAGTGTTTGTTGCTCCAGCTCACTGACTGTTTTAGAGGCATAGATGGCTTTCCTTCATTCAGGCCAACGGCAGGTCATGTCTGCCTAACTTTTTCATCATTTAGTTTATCTGTGTAGTCAAACTTAGCTGACATTTGGAAAAAATCTAAAATTACTCACATTTTGAAAATCGATGATCCCACTAATGTTTCCAATTATCGTCTGATTTCCAAATTACTTGAAAAAGAATCAAATAATGGATCATGTGGAAGTTCATAACCTGCTCAGTGACTGCCAGCATGGCTTTCAGCCTCTACAGTCAACTGTATCAGCTTTGCTGCTACTCACTAAACAAATACGTACTTCCCTCAACAATCTATCAAACCATAAACCATATCACTGGAGCCGTTTACATAGACTTTAGGAAGGACTTTGATACAGTCCATCACCAAATTCTCATAAATAAACGTATGTCTTTTGATTTTGCACCTTCTGCAATAAGCATGCTCACCCCCTTCTTAAGAGGTAGAACCCAGGTTGTTGTTCGGTAATATTAGAGCTACTTGAGCGTATGATGGGAGTTCCTCAGGGCAGTATCTTGGGGCCCGTTCTTTTTCTAATTTATGTTAATGACCTTCCCCATGTGCTCAGTCATTCTAACTCATTGTTGTACGCAAACAATGCCGTTATTTTTTTTATGGTCCAAATATTGTCATAACTAACCATAAAATCAATGAAGATCTGCAGTCCTTACGTGGGCGGCTGCAACATAATTATTGAACAGTCAACTTTAAAAAAAACAAAACAGAATGCATGTATTTCTACTCTCCAAAGAGACAACTTGTCATATCTTTCTATTGCAAACCAAAAACTCTTTACTGTTGCTACAGATAAGTACCTTGGGATCACGTTGGATTCTCATCTCACATTCAGTGAACATGTACAAAAACTTTTCATTTGTAGTCAAATCAGATCACATCGGTCTCTGTCAGTTTCTAAGACATATTTACATGCAATAATTCTCTCTACAAAGCCTGGAACAACATTCACATCAGGACTTCCAGGACTTTTCAAAACCACTCACAGGCCCAATTGCTTTTAATCCTTTCCTGCATAAAATAAACAAATAAAACTCAACTCGTGTTTATTTATAGAGTACTTTAACACGTCAGTTGAAACAAAGTGCTGAACACAGCATAGAAATAAAATAAAATCCAAAGTAAAATCAGAAACAATAGCAGTAAAACGATAAAACAATAAAAAACACTAGAAATAAATAAAAACAAGAGTCTCAAGCTGGATTGAAGGCCAGGTCATAAAAATGGGTCTTCAGGCGGGTTTTGAAAAAGGACAGTGATGGGGATTCTCTCACGAAGAGTTACACAGTTTAGGAGCAGCAACCGCAAAGGCTCGAACCCTCTGAGCTTCTGCCTAGACCTCGGTATCTCCGGCTGATCAGCTGATCTGAGGTCCCAGGCTGGCGAATATGGGGCAAGCAGCTCAGAGAAGTACAGCGGGGCCAGCTCATTAAGGATTTAAAACAAATAAAAGAATCTTAATATGAACTCTAAAATGCACGGGCAGCCGGTAAAGTGATGCTACAATAGGCGTAATGTGGACGCGCTCCAACCAGAAGACGAGCAGATGAGCGTGTCCTGTTAGCATGCCTTCCTCCTGCTTCGTCATGAGGCCTAACAATGACTCATGATGGACGAGCGCCACAGATCCAGGAAAACTGGAGAACAACTGGATGACTCACATGTGGAGCACACAAACATGTAAATTTAGCTTTATTACTGGCTTCCTACACATCCATCCACTTTCTATTCCTACATCAGCCTGTTCAGGGTCACATGGGACTGGAGCCCATCTCAGCTGCCACTATAGTCCACTCTGGACAAGTTATCCATCCATCAGAGGGCAAACACAGACACAAACAACCATATCCACCCCTTTGCTGACATATGAAACAGGGAGCCTCTAGCTATTGGGTGTTACTGCTAACCAACATGCCTGTTTAGTAGCACAGTAACACTGAACATGAAAATACCCGGAACACATCCAGATCTTTGTCCATCAGTTTATGGCCGGGGTGTTCAGCTCTGGTCCTGGAGGTTTTGGATGTTTCCTGAATCAGATTAATGGGTCAACATGACGAAGAAGATAGAAGTTGACCACAAGATGTTGAATTTGATACCTGTGTGTTGGATCAGGAAACATCTAAAACCTGCTCCATATGTTCAACTTCCTGTTTACACAAATATCTAACCAGCCAATCACATAGCAGCATGTTGTCATGTAGACATGGTGAAGATGACTTGCTGAAGTTCAAACTGAGCATCAAAAGAGGAAGAAAGGGGATTTAAGTGGCTTTAAACATGGCATGGTTGTTGGTCTGAGTGCTTGCTGGGATTTTCACTCACAACCATCTCTAGGGTTTACAGAGGATGGTCTGAAGAAGGGAAAATATCCAGTTGTTGATGTTGGAGGAGAATGGGCAGACTGGTTGGAGAGAAAGGCAACAGGAAGTCCAATAAGCACTGGTTCCAACCAAGATATGCAGAGTAGCATCTTTGGTAAATTCATCTGATCCAACAGATACATTGACATGAAATGCCAGATTTACACATCAAAGTAAATAGATTATATTCTTAATAATTACTTTGTACAACAAATAATGCAGAAATTGACTCCAACCATAGTTAAGGAGAAAGAAAGCTGCATATCCTGGATGACTGAATATCACAACTATGTCATCCACTCGACTTATTTTTGATAGTCAAACTGCAAAAAGTCTTTTATTTCCAAGAAATGCTGCCTTATTTATCAATCATTACATTATCAGGTGCAGTAATTACATTTCAAAGGATGATGCAAAAATGTAACAAAGTTATCACATTACTGGCTTTATTACCTCCACCAAGGCAGAGGTAATGTATTCAGCTGTATGTCTGTCTGTCAGCAACATAACTCAAAATGTTATGGATGGATTTTGATTAAATATACAGGAAATCTCAAAAATGGGATAAAGGAGCAAGTGATTTGATTTTGGGATCCGGATCACTGCCTGGATCAAGGAACTTTTAAAAGGATTCTTTTTTATGGGGAGATATGGATCATTTAGCCATTAGAACTTATAACTCAAAACTAATGCCCACAATCATTGACAAAAAACATGACAATGGCTTGGTGTAGGCCTGCGCTCTCTGAGTGCTTCTAGTTACAATTTATAAGGCCAAAATTATTACATTATTGGATGCTACAAATCTCGTTTAACTATATAGAATATTGAGCTTTGGTGATTTTTTAAACTGTGTGGGCATTTGCATGTGTGCAGTATAGGAGTTGGGGTGGCCTAGGTGAGTGTATGACCCCCAACCTGACTTTTTGTCCCAGTCCGGCCCTGAATGAGTCTAAATTCTCTCTGTTTTATTAAATATTTTTTATTATAGCCTATAAATGTAAATATATTTATATATTTTTGATTATAGATTTCTAAAATTTGTTTTGTTTTTAGACTTTATATATAAAAATATTTTGTTTTCTTACGCTATATTTATATGTAATTATTCCAGATCACAATGGATCAACTATTTCACCAAACATGTAATACCAGTTATCCAGAACTAAAAAATCCAGTAGTTAACTTTATGATCAGAATAATTTTTCAA
Source organism: Leptatherina wallacei (assembly GCA_028567055.1). Taxonomy (NCBI): domain Eukaryota; kingdom Metazoa; phylum Chordata; class Actinopteri; order Atheriniformes; family Atherinidae; genus Leptatherina; species Leptatherina wallacei. The sequence continues at coordinate 756,288 of JAOXYM010000003.1, forward strand.
GATCTACGAGTTATTTAGAATGTACACATATTCATTTCCACATGTGTAGTAATCCTGACCACCTGAATGACTCACCTCATAATACAAACTACAGTCACATCTATTAAGTAAGAAATATTACATATATTCATATTTATATATTATATATTTCTATTTATATATTATATATATAAATATATATATATTTCTTCTTTAATCCAACCTCAGGTGGACAAATTAGGAATGAGTTATTTTCATTTTATTTTATTTTTTGAAAATGCAGTTAATGTCTAATATCATTTTTACATTTACTAAATTCATCCGGTGGCCCAGACTGAACCCTCTTGTGGGCTGGTTTTGGCCCCCAGGCCTTATGCTTGACAACCCTGACCAAAAGGCTAAGCTACCCATCACAATTTACCCCACTGATGGTATAGAAGAGATAGGCTTCAGGGAGATCTGGAGGAGTTTTAAGGGTTAAACTTACTCTCATAACATGATGCAGTTCACGTCTTGATAATTATCTCCTGTGATAATCCCAGACACAAATGACCCCCCTCCCCCCAGCTGTTTCTAATGAAGCAGAAAAATGGAAGATCCTGGTCGGAGAGCAGAGAGGAAGACGGTGATGTGAGTCTTCCTAATCCTGCAGACATTTCTGCGTATCCTGAGCCAGACGAGCAGCATCAGACCCAGAGGGCATTTGATTCCTGACCCTCCACCAGCCTGCCAGACAGGAAATGTGTGGGCGATTTGCAGCGACGCAGAGCCGTGACCAACTCCACCTGAGGATGTCACGGACACATCCACAACAAGGTCAACATTGAAAACTGCCTCCTGGCAAAGACAACAAGCATCTTTGGGCGTACTCCATCAGACTAACCTGTACATTTATCCCCAGTAGGGCAGCAGCTATCCAACCCTGCACAGACCAGACCTGTAGTTTATAAAAGAGGTACTCTACTCAATAAGAGGATTTCCAGAGTAATCTACTGTCCCAGTTTTAGGTGAAAGAAGCATGTTTTAGCTTGTGCTTTGAATCTTTATCTAAACAAACTCACAGACAGAAGAACAGTGTCTGAGGACGAGCTTTTTAAAGCTGGTGATTGTATTTACATTTATCTTCTACAATGTTTCTCACAGAATCCAGATGAAGGCTGAAACCTCGGAGCCGATGGGAGAAAAGTTTGATTTGATTTGATTTAATTCACACAGTTTTAGTCTGTCGGTAGTCTCTGACCCGTTTACAGATGTCATGATTAGATGTGATCACCATCATGTCATCATGCTTGGACCACGCGGGGGTTCGATGATGGGATGAGTTTCAGGAAACACCTGGAACACAAGTGGACTGTGGTGGAAATGTTTCAGTGGGAAATGCAGAAAGAATTAAATATTATTGATCATCTCTTCGGGAGGGCTGTGCACTGGTGCAGTTCCATTTAAATCCACGCGGATGCATCACTACGTGTTGCTTCTAGAGCTGCACAATAATAGTTTGAGCATCTTCATCGCAATCTACGTGTGTGCAATAGTCACATCGCCAGCCCTGCAATGTAGGATGCAAATGAACTCAACATGTTCTCATCAATTTCAAGGGTGTGGTAAAAGCCGGTACGGTCCGCTACTGCATACCACTAAAAGATCCAGTGGCGGTACGCAGTACCAGGAAGATGGGAGAGTGGCTGCCTGCTACAAAGCCCTCATTCAGAACCAGTCACGACCGCATTCTGGGTCAGAAAATAGATCCGCCAGCAATATCCAGTCCTGCAAACTACTTTGTTTGTCCTTTTAACTCATTCTGAATTGTTTCTGAACTGCCAATGCTGTTTAAGTCCATGTTGGACAGACCCTTGGCCCGCCATCTCCCTTTCTTTCTGAAGGCTCTTGCCCTGCTTCTCTCCCCCTCCCATCGGAGAGAGCCCAGGGCTCTCCTCTGCGCCCAGCCTTTGAAACGTGATTATATGTTTAATGTCTTTACGTTCATTGCAAAATTCCCCAATTCAGTAGGAGAGTATAGCTGTTGTTTTTATTGTTATTTATTGAATTTATTGAACACAGTTCAAGTTGTTTGAATCCCTTTATTCTGTCCGCGCATGCTAACGTCTAACTTGCCAATTGTATATTTGTTACATTAGCTTTAAGCTAATTTATGAGTTTCTATACATTTTTAAGTGTAATATTACTTGCTTTAATTGAGACAATGAATGTATTTCCAGTGAGATACTGGTGTATTTTCTGTAGCCTATGTCTGCTTAGTTTTACAGTTTTCTTAGGTAAATGTGTTAAAAAACGGATTCAGCCTTGGATCTTTCTTAGGAGACTGTTATCTATCTGATAAACAATGCAGAATATACATTTCAGGCCATGAACTCTTCTTAAAAATACAAACTGTAAAATATTTGGAGCAAGTAATAATTTACTTCCTAATAAAACAAATGATCTGGTTCAGTATCAAGTAAAATCATGGAACAGTTTAACGGATAAATTCAAGTAAAAAGCCTGAATATCACCACTAATTCGCTGCTAATGTGAGAGCCCATGGTCTTAGTGTCTTAGCTTTATCTGAACATGTCAGCTATGTCTTCCATCCATTGTGTGCTCAACCAAATGTCAGCGATACAGCAGAGATCTGATTAGACTTAGGGATTTATGTTCCAGGATTGCTCTGACTAGACTGTAAATCATGCAGGAAATTCCAGACACCGCCTCCTCTTCATGTAACTCCAGGTTCTTTACTGTCGTCCACACTGGATGAACAACCAAACCACTCAGAGAGGTTTTAACAACAGTCCTGGGAGGTCAGAGTATGTAATTACCTCAGCGCAGGGCTGGAACGTGGCTGCGAAGTCCGAGCTCTGCAACCAAGCAAAGCCCTTCATTTAGCAGTCAATCTTGGCTGCAGCTCTCACCTCTAAAAATGACCTTTGGGCAGTTATGGAGTGGATGGAGGAAAATGATGCAAGAGGTAGGGGAGGTGAGATAAGTTAGAGTCTCTGCAGACTCGCAGGTGAAGAAGGAAGCAGCTAGGTTACATCTGACAAACAAGTACAACTGTATGTAAACCATCACTTTATCCATCTCTTGCCTAGAAAACCATGTTTACAACACAAGTTATTAGACATGGAAATGGAAAACAACAGCAATGAAGCATTTCTCTGCCTGGGTAGGTGATATACATATATATATATATATATATATATATATATATATATATATATATA
>JAOXYM010000003.1:965430-975511 GCA_028567055.1 Leptatherina wallacei
GATGATGATGATGATGATGATGATGATGAAGGATACATAATGAATGTTGGTGGTGTCATGTGACTGCTCTCATCCCTGTGTTCCAGAGAGGTCGGTGGTCTAAAACCACGTCACACCAACTTCCTGCTGCCAAGCAACAACTCTTTACACCCCGCTGGACTAGAAACCATCACGGAGGCTGGAAATAAAGTAATTTATACACTTTATAGTAAATCAATAAAGTATCTATTTATCTATCTAAATAAATAAAAACAAGACTCTTCTAATTTATGAGGAATTTATCATGTTTCTTCCACAACCTCATACATTTCCTGCAAACTCACATTTATCAGCTTCGAAATCAAACTTACTCATAAAACGCTTTTCACCCCAGAAGCAAAACAAGTAAAAACAATGAATGCAGATCAGAATAAAAAGTCTTCACATAACAAATAACAAACATTTTGCCTCATTTTTCTCTCCCATCTAAATATAAACATCTGTCTTGATGCTGCTGTGAGGAAACCACATATGGGGATATGTCCACCCAGGAGCCAGCCCACCCATGTCCACAGCGGGCGATCACGGCCGGTCGGGGTCCCCACCGCAGCCCTAGACCCCCGGCCATCCAGACAGGGCCGTCGCTGCAACAGCAACCCTGCAGCAGGCAGGCAGAGCCCCCCGCCTGGAGGGTCCCCACGAGAAAAACACGGGGGTTAAAAATGTTAAAACAAAGATTGAATCAAAACATTAACAGAAAAAAAACATCAAATTAAAAAAATAGAAAAAAACATAAAGATTTCTCTCAGATCCCTCAAATTGATAAAATAACTTAATGAGTGTAAAATGAATAAAAACTAAAGCACAAATGAATTTGTGCAAAAAAAACATGGAGTCCTGCTTGGATGTTGGATAGACGTGTTCCTCTGCGCTCATCCGTTTAGGGGTCCAGGTGAAGATAAGGGGAAAAGATCTGAGGTCCTTTATCTTCACAAATGGATTTATTTAACTTCTACAGACTCACGTCATCACGTTCATTAAACTCATCACGTTCGTGAAAACTAAACTTTGAGGCAACATGTCGATGCTTTAAGATTCATTAATTAAGTCAATGCTGACGAGTTTCAGTGTTTTAAATTCTGTAACTTATGCTGATAGTGGAGTCTGGGAGGGGTTCCTGCTCCTTTCCTTTATATCTCATAGTGGGGTCCTGGTGTCAGAACAAGGGACTCGTTCATCTGAACCGGTGAGTAGCAAGAATCCTCTAAAACCTGCAGGACGGCGGCGCTCCAGGACCAGGTTTTGCGAGTCCTGGTTTAAAAGGCTGCTTGTGCAGGAGCTACAGCACCATCTAGAGGTCGTTGTGGTCTGAGGTCAGGTGAGCTGACGTCATAGACCAGACCTACGTCTGAACGCTCTCATATTCCCAAACAGACCTTATAGTGCTGAGTTTTCTCATCCAGGATTCTGACAACGTGTTTGTGGCTTCATATTTACTACTGTGTGTATATCAGTCCTGGATGTATTTCTCCGCGTTGCTACATAGTAAAATAAAGGTGTAGTATAAGTACTTTCTGATGTACTTCCTGCTTGTTTCCTCTTGTGGTTTCCAACAGATTCATTTAATTAATTCCATGTTTGTATTATCAATGATTAACTTTACTTCTATTTTTCTCTCATGTTTCCCAAACAACATAAAATTTGTTTCATTCACTTTTATTCATTTTAAACCCTTTTTTATTTTTTATTTTTATTTTTCTGCGATCACCTCCAGAAGCTGCAGTTCCAAACCTGAACAGAAAGTATTACCTTTAACTTTTCTGTTTTAACTGGGATGCATGTGTTTTTGTTTTTGCTGATGTCATCTGCAAGAATCCTTTGTTTAATAATTTGTTCAGTTTTATTCATGTTTATTCAGGAATTATTCATGATAATTCAGATCATTCAGGTTTTAATCAGGTTTATTCAGTTTCATTTTGTTCAAGTTTATTCAGGGTTTGTTCTATTTTATTGATTTATTCAGGTTTAATTCACATTATTTTGGTTTTATTGAGGTTTATACAGGTAATATTCGGTTCCATTTAAGTTTTTTCAGTTTTTGTTAAGTTTGTTCAGGTTTGTTAATTTTGATTTACGTTTAATCAGGTTTTATTCAGGTTTTGTTATATTTATTGCCGTTTACTCAGTTTTTTTTCAAGTTTATTCATGTTCTTTAGGTTTGTTAGGGAATTATTTATGTTTGTTCAGAATCATTCAGGTTTTATCAAGTTTTGTTCAGGTTGTGATCAAGTTTATTCATGTTATTCATGATTATTTAGGTTTTATTCTGGTTTAAACAGGTATTATTCAGTTTCATTCAAGTTTTTCATGTTTTGTTAAGTTTTATTCAGGTTTGTTCATGTTTTCGGGTTGATGAATTATTCAGGTTTATTCAGGTTTTGATAAGTTTTACACTTTGAAGAAAACTTATGAATAAACCTGAACACAGAGTAACTGAGACCTTCTGCTCCTGTGTGGAGGTGGTTTGTTGTTAAAGAGCAGTAGCGCCTCCTTGTGGTACACTACAGGAAGTAACACCCAGAGGAAGTTCAGGTTCAGTATTCATGTACTTCAAGATATTTACACGGAGCTTTGCTACAGATATACTTATACAATAAAGAAAATATTTTAGATTTTAACCATTAGTAATAACTCAATTAATTAAACACGTGATAAATTATCACATGTATTACCTTACATGTATTATTATCACTAATAATATTTCAGAGATGATTTTTCCGAGTAAGACAAGGCAGGTTCGTTTATATTTCCCACTTCATGAACATGACAAGTCAAAGTGTTTTACATGAAACATTACAAGTACTCAGACTATATTGAATTGTGCAGAACAATATAAATATATATACTGTATTTATTGTTAGGATGTCCACTGCTGGATTTCCAACACAATAAAACCAGCTGGTCTTTGTTTATTTAATTTTTGCAGGGATGATGTAAGTAATGAATAACTTCCACATAGGAAAATAAAAATGCTTTTACGATGTGCAGACATGTTTGAGATTTCACTTGGCCCTGAAATGATACCTTCCATCTCTCAGAGAAACATTTCTGTATACCTTGAAGCAGGTTTTAGTTTAAACCAGATCAGTGAAAGAAGAGAAAACCGGTCTTTAAAACAGGGATCACGAATTATCCGAATAGTTTAGTACTTATGGAAGTACAGGTACTTCTCTAAATCTCCACAAAGTAATCTACCCCGAGCCACCAAACGTGGACTTTATGCTTATTTTACTTTCATTCTCAGTATTTTGTTCAGTTTAAAGGCTTTTTGGATTAAACTTGGCCAGAATTGTCATAATTATATGTAAAACACCATTGTTCCATTTACTGCATGGTGTGCAGAACAGGAGATACGAATGATGCCAGCAGAACATCTCTGAACTGGTCTCCACCATGGACAATTCATCAGATGAAGTACAGGACATGCTGGAGGGACAGACATGCTCATTCCTGCTGTTTTCTGTAACTCGTTTGCCTGAGAACGGATGGCACTCCCATCTGGAATGAAGACATTTCCCTCAGGATGAATAAATATCTATAAAAACATAAAAAATGAAATAAACGTTATTTCTAAGGTTCATCTGATGTGGTTTAAAAAATCTGATGTCAAATTCTCCTCGTAACTCCGGCTTCCATCAGCTGATTTCCATGATTGATCCTCATTTTAATGGTGTGATCCAGTAGATTACACTGATGTTACCATGGTTACATCCATCTCACCAATCATCAAGAGCAAGGAAAGAAATATCTGTCAAATCAACTTTATTTAGACTCACATTTTACAACAACAGGTGTTGACAAAGTGCCGGACAACTTTAAGAGAAATAAATAGTCATACAAATAAAATTTAAAAAAAAAGGGGATTATTTTTTTTTAAATAAAACAAACATCAAAGTAAAAACAATAAAAAAGGTATCAAAATAAAAGTCAGCTGTAAAAATATTTAATCAGAAAAGTAAAGATGTAAACGTTAAAATATCTGAGACAGAGAATGACTGACTCGTCTTTGTCCAATCAGATCCATGTAACTGGGAGAAAACAGGGATTTTGGAGGGAAACTGCTCTCAAAGGACTCTGGGAAATTGAGTTTCCCAGTAAATGTGGTTTTATCCTGGTGGATAGAAGATCTGGAGGCCAGACAGAATTGTGGTTGATGAGAAGAGGCTCCACTCTTCAGGGAAGGCAGTAGATTGTATAGTTATCTCCTACAAAGGGCAAAAATCACGACCCGTAAACTATACAATCTACTACCTCACTCTGTGTGAGCAGCTGATTCCGCCCGCCGGTAAAAACTACGAAACCGAGCAGGAAGACCACCGGGAACGCTGGACAGGATGCTTAGCAGCACTTTGAGAAAGACAGTAGGTTGAATAGTTATCTCCCAGTGCGGGTGTGACCCTAAAACTATACAACCTACTACCTCATCCCACCGTGCAGGAAGTCAGGAAACATGGAGGCTGAACCCGGATCAGCTGATCCGACGGAGGCCTGCAGAGTCAGAGGGAAAGAAAGAGTCTGGGTCAGCATGGTCTCTGTAACAGGTGGTCTAAGCCAGATATATATAATAAAGGTTAGATGCTTTATGGCGGCATCATGTTGCCACAGTCAGGCTCGAATCTGAGGAAAGGGGATTTTTCAAATGTGTAGTTAGATCAATCACATGAGTGAGCGAGTTGACTGTGGCAAGATGGCCGCCCAGTGCGGACGTTCCACTCCATTGGCCAGCAGCACGGTGAGTCATCAAGCCTTTACTATAAACATCTACGGTCTACCTGGGGGGTCTGGTGGCCAACATCAGGAGCTGTTTGCAGTCGTCTGCTTATGGATGATAAACCAGTTTCCACACATGAAACGCCATGTTGGATTATTACAGCTCAACATTCAATGATCATTTTTGACTGTGAAGCTGCTGGTTTGTTACTATGGTTACGACCCCCCTCACAAGTTCAAGTTCATTTATTTGGATCTGGTTTTCTACACAGCCCCTGGTCCCAACAGAAGCCATTTCAGGTTCCATTTCTTCTGGACCAGGTTCATCATTTTATTTGCTTTACATAAGATCATAGCTAGATGTGCCGGTATACTGTTCCAAGGTAAAGTCACGGTATGAATACCATTACATTTCTCATCATATGAACTGTTCGGCCTTATAAATCCCAGTGAGAGAGTGCAAGTCAGGTGTACCTCAAGTTGTGCGTAGGTGCCTAAGAGTGCATGGACACATGCTGACCGCATGGCTAGATAATTCTCTAATCTCCTTAAAAACATTTCTTATAACCTAACCCAGAAAAATGGACAATTCCCTTTACAATCCAGAGAAATCACTAGCTTTCAAGGTATCTTTATTATTGCTGCCTAAATGTAACACTTTCTACCCATGTGTCTTTCTGTGGTCAGTGTCTTGTTGTGGAATGTGGGAGAGAGAAAGCATGTGTAATGACTACGTTTATTATAATAATAATAAAAATAAATTTCATTTGACAGTGCCTTTCTAAACACCCAAGGAACCTTTACAGAGGTACAATTAAAAAAAACAAAATTTGCAATGTTTACATCCTGCAGCTAAAATCATTTAACTGCCGTCGGTAGAGATAAATCAGTCTCAGAGATATGCTGATACTTTGTTTTGATGTCCTGATAAAATAGTCAAATTAACATTTTTTTCAGATTTTTCTTTTTCATAAATCAATTAAATAACTTCCATCCTGCTCAAAAATACCAAACATTCAATTATTTTCAGGATTTTAACCCTTTAAATGCCAGTTTGAACATCTAAAGTACTGCTTGATTCACAGCAAAAAAAACAACACAAAAACGTTATTATTTTCCATATAATAAATATTAAATGGATGAGTCTTTGGTGATGATTAGACACTTGGATATTAAAGATTAGCAACAAAACTTATTTGATTTAATTTTTGTTCTTTATGTGGATCAGATACAAACTTCCTGGCCAAAGGTGTCCCATTGACTTCCACTGAAAACCAGTTTTTAAATCTACCAATTATCATAGTTTAAAACGAGATATTTTTTTATGTCAGCATTTCATTTGGAAGACAAAAAGTAAAATTTGACATGATTCCATCAGATTCAACTGTTTGACTATTGTAGACAGTTATTGTATTTTTTAGTTAAATTATCAAGCTGTTATGATAGACCGGGTCCTGGTGTCCTCTCTATGTTCAGAAGAGAAAGATGAGTTCTCATAAGTGAAGAATACAGTAAGTATTCAATGTCAGACACTTCTTCAAAGCTCACTAATAAAATGAAGCTGCATGTTTATGACGGATCGGGCGATCAGACCAAAACAAGTCGGGTCCCGAATGACTCAAACAGCAGCGCGAGACACAGAGAAGCAGATGATGATGTAGCTGCATCGATGCAGAATCATCCACATCACGATGCATCATAGAAACGATTAAATTCAACACTCTTACTGATTATCATTAGCACATCTTTCTGACATTAAAACTCAGTAGCCATGGTTACACATTTATGTTTACGTGCTCAAACATTTAAACATTTGTCTGTTTACATATTTCCATTTGTTTCCACGCCGATATGTTGCTGTTTACATGTTTGTTTACATGTTTACGCATGTACACGTTAAAGCTTATTCCTTTAAATATTTACATTTTAACATTTTCATATGTGAAAATTTTCTCAGTCACGTTCTGGTTCTGATCAGACGTGTTCTGTTATTCTGACCATGACGTGTTTACATGTTTGAACAGAGTAAATCATGTTGACACGCTCGACTTTCAGAAATTGAAGAAGAAAAAGAAAGAGTTCTAATGTAAACGAACGCTGTGTGTGATTTCTTATCGCCGTCTCACTGATTCCAGTTACTCATTAAGTATACGTCCATAGAATTTAACCTTCAGTAAGTGAACTGGTCACGTTGCTGTAAGTCCAACCAGTCGTACAGAATTATAAAGTAACCGGATAAGATTTAATGTCAGTGTAACGTGAAACATTAGCATCATTTAACTCAGATAAACATTTCCTTCACTTTGTGCTACAAAGCTGCTGGTTATCCTGCAGGAGGTGAAACATATTGGATGGATTTCCTTTTTTATGTCCTGTTTTACAGGCTGCTGAGCCTGGATCATTGTTTCTCCCACCAGGATGACTTAATCGGTTAGTTTGGAGGGAATAACTTCTTCTGCAGAAAACATAAACGGAAAACAAAGCAACACAAACATTTCACCTCGACAGCCAATAAGACAACATAGAAACAGAAAAAGTTACATTAAATTTCTTGGAGTGATACTACTTGAACTATGTTGGAAGCCACACATCCAATATATCAAAACTGGTTGAATAAAATATTTCATAAACCAGAAATCCTTCTACTGTTGCTTTATGCTTCCATATCTGACATCCCGTGTGGAGGTGAAACACCCAAAGAGCACATATACATACAAAAACAGCAATAAGATTCAAACACAGAACCATCTGATCAACTCTTTATCTAATCAAAAGCACTAACATTTAAGGTTTTAAATCATTTTAAAAACAGCATAAATAATGTACAGAATAAGCTGATCGTTACTCCATATTCAGGACCGGTTCCAGCTGAGACCAATGTGACAGTGATAGTAAGGCAGCATTGTGGGCTGTTTAACCGAAGCGGAGAATGTCTGTGGTTTGGTAGGCTATCATGGTATCGAAAGAAGATACTCGGAAAGAAGTATGCAATACTTGCAACGTCAAAGTAATGTGAGGAGGATGTCCCATCAAATCATTCAACACTTTGACACATCATCTGAAAGACCACCAACCGGAGGTTCACAAACTTTGGCGGAAAGCTAACGCTGCTAACGTAAACTTTCATTTTGAACAGAAATATTTATAACGGTATCGGCCAAAATGTTCATATTGGTGCATCCCTAATATATATATGTGTGTTTTTTCTCTCTCCTCCTAATGATGGTATAAATTATTCCTAATAGGTTAGAAATCACAACTAGTATAAAACTTCTTTCTGCTCCCTTTTCATCAGACTGGTTCTATCAGACTAGTTACCATAGTAACTTGGCTGGATAGCTATCCTGGTCTGGTTAAATCACCTCTATCTGATAGTAATTGAACTGATGTGTCTTGTTCCTTGATTTGATTTATTCTACATTTTCTATTCATCTGTTCGCAATAAAAAAATCTATATATCATAACATTATCGATTCATTCTCGTTAAACACGTGAATCTGGATCATTGTTTGAAGGTAAATCTTGATTTCTAAGGAAAAATGTACGTTTCTGAATTATTTGTAGTTTAAGAGAGAAAAAACTGCTGCCAGACTCCTTAAATACCCCCCAAACTCCTTTATCCACAGTCCTTTAAAACGACTCAGTCACATGAAACCAAAGCAGTCTGTCCTCTGCATCTACGTTTCTACAGGAACCCCTCCTTCAACAGAAGCTAACATGCTAATGCTAATGATCAGCTAACGTGACTTTGCATTTAATGAGCCATAAATCTAGTCGATTTGCTTTTAATCCCGGTGGAAAAATCTCATACACGAAGAAAAGACAACACAGAAATGTAAAATGCTCTAATGGTCGCACCAGACTTGGTTGGTTAACCCAGTTAACTGCTAGTAACTAGCTGGCTAACCCAGCAAGGCTAGCTGCGCGTTACAGCGAGGCTGTACGGAAACGCAGAGGTCGGAACGGAGCGGCTTCTTCTTCTTCTACAGAAATCACACCGGATGTTTATGTTAATTGTGACATAAAACAATAAATCAGTCCATTTGAACCTAAATATTTAAATGGTACATATAGGAATAATACAGTCTACCCACCTGACTGCCATGTCGGAATGCCCCTCCACCCTCCGAGGGATTCTTCTTCGTTGAATCCGTCTTCTTCTTCTTCTTCTTTTGGGCTCTAAGGCAGCTGCAGTGCTGCCATCTTCTGGAGTAAATTACACTGTTGCCAAATCTGCTTGTAAGCAACTGTTTTTTTTTGTTTGTTTTTTGTTGTTTTCTTTTTTGTGTGTCGTCGTCCCCCCCCCCCCCCCAGTACTGTAAGCAGTTGTGCTCATAAGTTTATATACCCTAGCATCATTTTATTTCTATTTCATATTTTTCTTTTTACGTAATGTGAGGAGGATTCTTTTTCATAGAATATGAATGATCTGAAAAAAACTTTTCTTTCACTCATGGTTAGTGGTTGAGCGAAGCCGTTTATTGTCAAACAACTGTGTTTAGTCTTTTTGAATTATGATGACAACAGAAACTACCGGAACGACCCTGATCAAAAGTTTACACACCCTGGTTCTTAATATCTTTAACATCAATGACAGCTTGAAGTCTTTCCTTCAGTAATGGCTGAAATATTGCTGGTCTACCTTCTGTGCTTTTGTTTCAACAGAATCCCTCATTTTCCATGTATTAATTAGAGTTTGAACACTACTGATGGCATTTTCTGGATATCTTTTTTTCCTTTCCTGTTTTAACACTCCAATCACTTTTTTCCGCAGATCCTTTGACAATTCTTTTGCTTTCTCCATGACTCAGAATCCAGAAACATTGGTGCAACACTGGATGAAAAATGTAAGTGTCTGTCAGGAGAAACTTACAGAAACTCACTGAACTTTAATACACACACTGATTACAAGCAAATAAATCACAAGTGAGGATGGTTCAAACCTGTTTGTGTCAGCTTCATCTTCACCTACTGATGATGTGAATAAAAACAATCAATCAACACAGTTTGCAGTCAGATGTGTTTAATCCTGTCACAGGTGTGTTAAATTATCCACAGTGTAACATCTCATGTCTTTTCTTCATTACATCAGGTCCACATTCATGTCAGTAGAACAACACATGATATACATAGGGTGGGGGGGGTGATCCAACACTTCCCAGTGAAACACACCATGCTGAGGCAACGTGTACGAGTCCAGACGGACAGCGTTAAAGGCGTAGAGACACCCGAGTGAAGTTGTCCCTTCCCCACATTCTTCAAATCTAACAAAAATAATGTTAAATGTTTGCGCCGGCTGAAGTTTTACTTTTATTTATCCTGGTTTCTAACA
>JAOXYM010000003.1:1042561-1056857 GCA_028567055.1 Leptatherina wallacei
GGATGTGGTGGAACGGGAGATTCTCATCATGGATGTGCAGCAACTGTGAGATGCTATCATGTCAATATGGAGCAAAACTTCTGAAGAAGGTTTCCATCATCTTGTTTAATCTATCACACAAACAATTAAAAAAGGAGTCCACCCTGGTACTAAAAGGTGGACCTGATTAGGTGGATGAGGGGATGAATGTGTCCTGTGAGTAAATCAGTGATAAATGTCTTTTACAAATGAAGAAACAAATGGTTTTTCTGTTTCTTACCATAATCTGAGTCCTTGAAACAGGCGTCCATGTGATCCTGGTCATCATCGTAATCCAGACTCTCCATGCTGCTGCTTTTCCTTGGTTTCTTCGGAAGACGTTTGGTCGGCCGCTTGCTTCCTCCTCCTCCTCCTCCGCTGGCCTTCTTGCCACCTTGCGAGCTGTGTGAGTTGTTCTTCGACTGGTTATTGTTTTTGGACTGGCTGTTGCTCCATGGCTGCTGCAAGCTCTCTGAAGACGACAGGTTGGCCATGGACAGCATGCCCTGAATGGCCTCCTGTGTGCTGGGAGATGCAGGTGGCTGACTGTAAGTACGCCAATAAGAAATAAACAACAACGCAACCATTACACAGCCGTCGACATGCTGGCACAGGTGAAGAGAAAAGAGTTTGACCTGAAGACTGGGGAGCGAAGTAAAGCTAGAAAATCTGAATATAACCCAAAATCAGAAAAAACGGATGGTATGGATGATAAGAAATGATTAAATAAAGGCCTGTTACAGGCCTGAAACGTACAACTGGATGTAAATGAAAAGAAATGAGGCTGATCAGACAAACCATGAGATCATTGAGAATCAGGTTTTTTTAGGATCTGAGGCTGTGATCATTTTTAGAACCAGCTGGGAAAATAAACGTAAACATCTTATTAAACTATTAGCTGTTGAACTGCAACTGATCACCATCATGATCACGCTCACTTCACTCCGTCTTCAAAGCTTTGAGACTATAAGAAAAATGAACATATTTTAGCAATGTTTTCTTTCTTTCTTTCATTGCTCATTTGTAGCTTTCAGTGTGGTGGAAATAGACCATCAAGCTCTGAACCAAACAGCAAAAAGCAAATGGGAGAGCCCGGAGCCACGCTGGCTTTCATAGCTCAGTGTAGGAGGAAACAAACTCTGACTTTAACACAAACTGCTGACAGAGTCTTCGTAAACTGTTGCTTCAGTCACTCGTTGATTTTTCAGCTCTGGGAGTTCGTTATAAAATTCAGCTTTTTCATTTAATTATGTCGTCATCGAGCGGCCGTTTGTTTGTCGGTGACTCGCCCCATTAAAGACCCAAAATTCATTTACTGAGAGGAAAAAAGGTCTCTCGGGGGCCATTAAGAGATTAATGTTGTGCATATTCTGCAGCCCAGACGTCTTTAGAGGCCAAAGCCTCATTGGTGTTGAAGGGAAAGGAGTCTAGAGGCAAAAAATAATCAGGTCCGTTTACCTGTTTGTGCTGTAGTCGATGCCACCCACTTGCTTGCTGGCCTGCAGCAGGTCCAGAATCCCTGCAGCACTTCCACTCTTCTTCTTCACCTTAGAGTTGCGACTTTTCACCTCAGGCTTGACCTCTGTGTCTATGTGCAGAGTTTCTTCATCCGAAGAGTCCAAGCTCTGGTTTTGGAGGAAGTGGACAGAAAAGATAAAGACGTGGGAAAAGAAAATAGTTTATTCTGCTTTACTGCTATTTCATTGCTGTTTGAATGTCCTGGCTACTTCATGACAACAAGCTGAGGTCAACCAACTCTGGAAAATGATGTGCTTTGTCTCTTAGATATGTGTTCCAAGTTCATCTTTTACCGGATTATTACTCATCGGTGGTGTTGGGTGATACCTACCTTTGTCACCAACGGTTGGAACTTTGGTTTTTTGGCTGGCTGAAGTGGTTCTCTGATGTCTGATAAAACTACGGAAAAATAAATTCATCGTTTAGCAACAACACATGTTCTCTGAATATTTACACATTTATATCTAACAACCTTTTTTGTTTTATTTAATTTTTATTATTTTATTGTTTTTTTTAGGAACAGGGTAATAACAACAAAAACCCATATAGAACATAAAAATAATAATTGGAAGGGGGAAAAGGGGTGGAGGGTCACCCATGGCTATATAAACTTATTCATATACAGACGTATCTGTACATACACAAATATACACATATATACACATTTACATGTATCCTTTCACATGCTGTTTTATGTCTCTACACACAAAAAAAACCAATAAGCTATTCAGCCCATAAAGGAGGCAAGTCCAGTTGAGACAGTTGGGCAGTACCCAGTTGAGTACTAGCAGGAGAGATTGGTCATTTTCGAAACAAGTCATTCTTCTCGACTATGTCAAGTTAAATACTAAGAATGTATTAAAGAAAAAATAAGTGAATAAAAAAGAAAATAAAAGCCCCCCCACACACACACACACCCATTAATTACAATCCTTTTGCATACTCATTAACCATTTTGACTAACATCTTCGAAATTTACCATTTCACAAATGTCTTTTACTTTGGTTGACCATTTTCTATCAGTTGGTGGGTCTTAGTCCAGCCATCTTTTAGTTATTGCTTTTTTACTTGCCACCAATAATATTCTAAGAAGTTATTTATCTTGCATAATCAATCATATCTGGTATGTTGCCAAAATATATTGTAGCAAATCAAAAATCTATCTCAAAACTCATTACCTTTTTAATTTTTGCCAGTATTTCTGCCCAGAAAGGTTTAATAGCTGGACAGTTCCATAATATTTGATAGCCATAGTGTTGCCACATTGTCTCCAGCAGTTACCTGTTTCAGGTTTATCAGTCTGAAGTGATTTATTTTTAGGGGTAATGAAATATCTAATAATTCTTCCAGGAAAATTCTCTCCACATAGGGGAGCTTAAGGTGCTGTTTTTTGTCTTACAGATAAATACCTGTAAGACAAAAAACAGCACCTTAAACATTGGAGATTATTTGGTTATTTAACCAATCTCCAGCTGTTTTAGCTGCTTCTTTTTCCCATTTGGTCTTAACATATTTGGTGGAGTTCTTCCTGTATGATTGTAAACTTGACTGTAATTTAGAGATCAGCCCTTTATAAGTGTCAATAGATATGTCAATAAGACACACATCATCGTAACGCTCCCTTGCAACCTTAATATTTTTATCAAAATGGTGTCTCACTTGTAGGTATCTGTAAAAATCTGTTTTATTTAACCTATAAGCTTCACTGAGTTGTAGGAAGCTGTCCACGTCTGTTTTGGTTGAAATTTTATAGTATGTTGTAAAACCTTTCAAAGTCTGTTCCCTGAACACCCCATCCAGCTGTGCTGGTTTAAATTCTGTATCATATTCCATCCATCGTATTCTGTGTTCACACCGGGAGCGAGTAAAATTATTTGCGCATTAAAATTACATGTTAAGTCAATGTACAGTCACCAGTTTGCTTGGGGCGGCGCTTTGTCACAAAGTTACAGCATAGAAAGCCCCAATTAAGCATCTTATTCACGCAAATGGAGCGTCCTGTTTGCTAGAGTGGAGCGTTTTATTCACAAGAATGGAGCGTCTTCAACCTGTTTGCTCAAGATGAGAAAATTGAACTCGAGCGTATTCAACGCGCGAAAAATACAGACCTGTCATTCAAAATTAATAGTGGCGGTGTGTGGATATCCACCTTATAAATAAATTAAAGTTGTTGGTTAACAAAGAGTATTGGAAAATGTCAATATCATTCAAAATGTGTCTGTGCTCAGGCTAGTGTAGTACTTAAGTTGGTCACCAGATGACACTCCAATACCATGTGTTCAGCAACAGTTGACGGGTAAACAAAAACTTGTGTTGTAATAAATAAAAGGACGCAGAGCTGCTTTTTCTCTAACTCAGAAAAGCATATTAATTTGAATTTGCTGAACAATCAAGTTTTAGCTAGCAAGGGTAAACTTGCTATGGCTAACACAAGACTGAGAAACTAAGCTAAAGCTAGCTACTTTTGGTATTTCTTCTTTTATAAATGTATTTGTTTATTCTTTTCCATCTTAAAAAATCTATCTATTTATCATTGTCCTTTTAGAAAATGAATTTATTGAGTTATTTTTTGCTAGTCAGGCCAGTCAGTTGTTTTTAAACTGAGAAAAACATACCTATTTCAATTGATGTATTTCTGAGTAGTTGAGGTCTGAAATGAGGCTAATCTTTATATCCTTACATACACTGAAGTATTTCAAATTACCATAAAAACCAACATTAAATATATGTTTAAATAATAAAAGCAATACCTAAGGTGATTAAAAACAGATTTATAGTTTCTAACAAGTAAATCTGGTGAAGTTTAAGTGCAAAATACTTACAAGATAAATCTCTCTTAACAGTGTTCTTTTTCCGCCTGATGGGGAACTCATCAATCTTCAGCTCTCCTTCATCTGAGACGTACTCGTACTCGTCTCTCACTGGCTTGCTTTTGTCCTCTTTAAGGTTTTGTAATGATCCAAAAACACTTGAGTTGGTCTGAGGTTTCAGCATCTTGGAGCTGAAAAGGAAACCGCGGGACAATAAGAGAGGGATAGGAGCCGCAGCCAGGCATTCAAAGCAAGAAGACCTTGAATTAGCTTTAATGGATATTGTGATGATAGCCACATAGCTCTATAATCGCTGTAATACACCACATTAGAGGGGTGACATGCTCTTTTCTTAACAGAATGATGGTGAAACATTTATTCCATACATACCTGTGCATTTTCATGTGGGACATAGTGAAGCTGAATCTGTCTTTATTGCCTGACAGTGGTGTTCTGTCAAATTTACACTCCTCTTCCATTTTCAGCAGGGAATCTGGTTTACTATTCTGTAATATTCCAAACAAGGAAACCAGTTAGTACATGAGAATAAAAATCCCATGTGGATCAGTTTTTAAGGCAGATCAACTTTGAAAAAGTTTAACATTTTAAAATGGAAAGAAATGTGACATTAGTCAATGAATGGATTAATAGCAGTTGGTTTGTTTTGCAGTATTTATGTAAGTCAAGCCATGTGAATGGCTAGCTTTGCCTCCAATTAAAAACTAGAATCACTTGTTTGCAGTTATGAGCCCAAACCAACCATTACATCTACATCTGTCTGACAAGCCACATCTAATGAAAAGTATTAAATGTGTATACATTTAATTAAAGGTTAACCAAGTATTGCTATGGCTATTTAATAAATGTGTGCACATCTATTGAAATGTAATAAACATGTGCACATATTCTACTGTTGACTCAGATTAATGAGTCAATTTGAAATTTGAGCCAAGTGTGTTAGAGCAGAAAACTGTGAGAACCTGCAGGACTGCAGCCCTCGAGGACTGACTCTGGACATCCCTGGACTGGATCAAATAAAAGTTGAATTCTAATTCTAATCTAATTTGGAAATATAAATGTAAAAAATGGCCAGATTTGGAGGAAAGATTTGCTTAAATCACAAGATAACGATGTCGAAAAATATTTCAAGCATGGCCGCTCTTGGCTCCAGTAGAAATTGCGAAGTCTTCAGTTTTATGAAGAGAAAGATTATTTTCTGTCCACTTTTTGTGAGGTTCTGCCTCTCTAAGGTGCTCCCTTTATAACCAGTTATCTTACTGGTTTTATCCTTCTTTTGTCCTGTTTCAACCTTTAACAGATGTGTAAATTTAAGATGAGTTCCTATTTTCCATGAAATGGTAAAATGTCTCAGTCTAAATTAGGTGTTTTTCATATCCTGTTGTGAATAAAATGTCGGCCGATGAGATTTACAAATGATTGCTTTTATTTCCATTTTACACACAATGTTTTTTCTAATTCATAAGCTTTTCTGACATAATTTTTAGCAAAACCAGATGCAAAACAATGAATGTGAAACGGTTTCTCCAGACGAGTAGCCTCTGTAATTAACTGACATTCAAGAATATACATTTTCAAGTACTCCCTCAACAATTTAGTTTCTAAAATGAAAGACATATGATAACAGAATGAAATGTGAAACTGAAATTGTGTCTCGTGCATTTCTTTTCTTTTAAATCGACAATAACATGAGCTTAATAGCCCACACAGAAACACAGAGGGGCTGCGAGTCTTTACATAAATACAACGTGATCACAGGAGGAAAATCTGGTCTCTGGTGACCTTGGTGAACAACTAACGGGTCTCTTCTCCATCTGCAAATGTTTGGCCTGATGTTGGAGGAACAGTTGGACAGAGATCCTCCAAACATTCCTCAGCAGTCTGGCATTGAATTTTCCATGAAACTAAAGCCGTCTAATGTCTTCCGTTTAACAAAATTACACTTTTGTTCCAAAAAAGCTTCCTCCTGTTATTCAGCAATAACCATATAACAAACTTTTTCACATGAGGGCATATGTAATTACTTAGATGGAACGCATTGGCTAATGTGGCTTAATTCCATTAGGTAAACTCTGAGAGGGTGGATGATGAGCTGCAGGCCTCAAATTTAAGACTTGGGCCATATCCTTATGTTTGATGACTGCTTTGAAGTGGAGTGTGCAAATCACTGTTGGATGGTCCTACTTTGTTTTTTGTTTTTTTTAATTGCTCAGCTTGTAACCTTCTGAACTTTTTTTTAAATTTGAACAGATTGTGACAAAAAAAATCTGTAGGCTGAAAATAAAACCTTACCTTGTACTTCCACTTTGCTTCAGTCTTGTTTTTATTCTGCTCTCTCATTTCAAACTTCTCCACGTTGTTCTGCTTTGATATTTCCTTCTCTGACATGCTCAGGACATTCTTAACAGCCTGGAAAATGTAGATATTACAAAACAGACAAAATTATTAAAGAAAACCATCAAGTCTAACTGCAGTGCTATGCAAAGACGGAGCTGAGCTGTGAGCAGATAATCTGTAAGATGGCAACTTGTGGTGAGAATTCTGCTAAAGACAAGTTTGGCTCCGTTCACACTGCAGCTCAATTATGATTTTTTTGCCCATATGTGACTCATAACGGATCTTTTAATGACAGTCTGAACAGCACAAATCCAGTTTTTTTAAATGAGAACATGTGCCTTTTTAATATGTGGTCCTGAGATCTGATACATATTCGATTCGTATTTAAGCGAACTCAGTCTGAACAGTACTGCCGAATTTCATCCTACTCTGATGTCTCAGAAGTGAGACAAATGTCACAATTCTGCGCCGGTGGAAGATGAACGTGGAAATATGGAATCATGGCAGATATCAGTAGCACCCACTGCTGCACAAAGAGCCTGCTGTTAACATTTGTGCTCTTCTTTTTCTCAATGTACATCTTTTTATTCATCAATTAGGCATAATTTCATTGTTTCTGTGAGATAAGGGATGAAACAATGGGAATCAATTTGCGCACTCCATGATGTGTTTTCCTGCATGTCCCTTTAGGGCCATGCACCATTCACACTGAAGTGTGATGAATGTTGCATTGAAATGATAATGTGAATGACCATGCAAAAAAATTCAGATTTTTCTTTTTTTTTTAAATAGGAATCAGATCGGAAAAATCGGATTTGAGCATTAAGACCTCCAGTGTGAACGTAGCCTCTGTCAAACTAATTGCAAAGAAGTCTATCTATCATACAGAGGCAGGGGGGCAGAGGGGAAGGAAAGGGGAATTTGTGAGACTATTTTGCCCAAACTTGGAGGAAAATAGGACACAGTGCAGCCAAAACTATGGGAATCAAACAATGCATATGCTCGTCATTCAAAGGAAAGAAAATCATATATTTTCATAACAAACTTCCATATTTCCACAGAACATACATGTAACTTGATAAAATCGGCTAAAAGAAGGTTGTTATTCAGCCTGACAAGCATTCATCCAAAAATCTTCTTTTTTTATTGATTTTATGCAGATTTTTATTCTTTTAATGTCTTTGGCTCCCGTTAGCTCTGGGTTCGCTCGTTTAGTTCGTAGCTAAAAGCAACTCAGGGTTTGATGGGTGTCAATCATCTGTCCCAACGCTCACAGCCCCCCTATCAGCACCACCTCGTCACTCATTTTAGCATTTTCCGGGAGAGACGAGACTTGTGACGCTGCCAAGATGGCGACGGTGGGAGCTGCCCAACGAGCCTTAATTCAGCTTTTCAGAAACCTACGGGTCACGTGACGGCAGGTAGTGTCCATTTATTTTACAGTCACTGTGTTTCAGATGTTTGATGCTTCGAATCTCAGCGGTCATGTGACCTTGGTGTTTTGGTACAAGCTCTGACGCCTGGGAATCATTTATCATTACTTATTTCATATGTCCACCTCCTTCTTGCCTCGTCGTCCTACGTTTGGCTCCATTATCCTCATTGACTCATCACAGCGTTTTTTGGTCCTGAATCTGTTAGATTTTAGTCTAATCAAATAACGGTTTATTTTCCTGTGTTTGTTTTTGTCTTGCTGTTAAATCATCAAGAGACACATGAATTCTTATGAAGTGAAAACCAAGATTTCAAGGAGTAATGCAGCAAACAAACATACACTCGTGCCTATTTCTGCTCACCTTTGTCTTTTTTGGCTGGTCCATTTTGCTCAGGATGTCTTTTGCATGAGACTCAAGAGCTGCAAAGCTGGAAGGTTTAGGAGGCGGAGAAAGCTCTTTTGTCTTCTTTGCTTTCTTCTTTCCTCCTTCTTTGACCTTAGGGACCTTTGGAGGCTTGGGAGCCTTGGGCATCTTTGGGGGTTTGGGAGGTTTGGGGGGTTTGGAGGCTTTCTTTCTGGACTTTTCTCTGCTGGGTGAAGGGATGTCTGCTGGGGAAATGGGCTCATCTGGCTCAGAGTGAGTGGATGGTGGTTCCTCTACAGGTACCTTGATGCTTGGCTCACTCTTAATGGCTTTTGTTGCATTCTGGAAGTTAAAACACATAATCAAGACTTGGGTATTTTTAGGTTTGGTTTGTGTTTAAAATAACTGTGATGTTTGCAAGATTTTCACTTCAGTATATGACATATGAATTAATTTCATACACAAATCAAACTGGCTGAATTTTATCTGAAGTTAAATGTCTGTACTGTGTGAAGTGTTTTATGGCTGGCAGAAGAGGAAAAGTAAAGGGTTCATTATCACTCAGACCATTAAAGACATTCAATTATTTCAAAAAGTCAGTAAATCTGATATTTGAGGTTTGTCTTGTGTGAAACCATGAATATTCAGACTCAGAGGTTAGGGAAATAACATAATTAGAGATCATTGGCTGAGTATGACCTCTTATAATAAAACATATTTTGAGAGATATTAATTTCATTAAGAATTATTTTGTGTTATTGCTGCTAAATTGGCACGGTCGTGCTCATAAATTAGATTATTTTAGGTCAAGCATCTGTTTGGTAAAACAAAGGTGAAATAAATGAATAAAATAAATTAATCCATGTGAAATTCAACAATTTATGGCAGAATAAAGAAGATTACCTCTGATAATCTGATCTCTTTGGCAAGATCCTTAATAAGTTGTGATGGTTTCATGTTCTCTGGAAGTTCATCTTCATGTTCCAGGAGAGCCTGTTACAAGCAAAATAAACAAACTTTTAGAATAATACAGAAAGACAAAAGTATACTGCACATGTGATTGAATCAATACCTGTTTTTTTGTCCAAGCTCTGAAGGCTCCATTGATAATTTTGGCACCATGTATCAGGTACGGAGCTGGTTGCTTATTTGCTTTATGTAAACCTATGGAATGAGAAATGCAAATGTTATGATTGAATGAATCAAGACTTTTAAACTCAGAGTTCAGGGCCATTAGAGTTAAAAACAAAGAGTACAAACTGCAGAACGACGGTTGAATCAGTTGTCAACTAAAACCAGAACAGATGAGCTTCAGTGTGTTGTTATAAAGAGAAACTGCAGTCCTCAGTGCACTGAAGAGGAACTCTGTAACCAGACTGACAATTCCCACCACGGTAGTCTGGGGGACTCTGTTTGAATGGGCGGTAGCGCCGAAAAATGTTCCACCTTTCTTTGGTTTGGTTTGTTTTTACACTGAACTCTACTAAGGTAGCTCAACCTAGGCAACACCACGTAGTTACAACAGCTGATCACTAGCGTGAGATAATCCACCAAAAAACCACTGACCAATAAGAAAGAAGAATAAAATCCTGCTCATTGATTGGCCAGGACATAAAATCTCTTGTTTACCACCAGTGAACAATGGAGCAACAATACATTTCTACAGTCTGGTTTCTGGTTTTACTATGGTTTTCAGTATGAGCAGCACGAGAGGCAGCCATATATCCACCATGTTGATCTACATCACTTCCTGTCTCTGCTTCACTGGATGCTCCAATTGCTTTCACACTGGAAAAGAGTTTGCTTCTTTGGTCCAAACCAGACCTGGTTGTAGTTGGAGCAGAGTTCCTTGCTTTGGTCTGATCCAGGAGATCCCTGGTTTTCAACTGGACTTAACTTGGTCTGAACCAGGAAAAAAACCTGATTTTCAATCATTCAATTGTTTCAATAACTCAGTAAAAGTAATGTGTTACGGTTAAAAGTTACTTTTTAGTTACTTTTTTAAAAGAATATTCTTAAAAGTGTTCCCATTAATATCCTTATAACTTCATTTCAGTGTGGTAGGAAACATAATGTAATCTCAAACATAGTCATTTTTCAATACTAATTTATTTAATTCAGGCCAGCAAATGATTTTTAAATAAATAAACAAATAAAACATACAAAGGTTTCTGGGAGAGGCAGCATGTTGCATTGTGAGCCCCCCAATGCACTTTCTCCTATTCTTTACATATTTTTATTTATACATTTTCTTAGTTACTTGCGGGCATTATCACTGTCTCTGTCAAGTGAAGTTGTGCGCGAGTGTGTGGGTAGGGCCGGGTTTGCCGGTTCAGACGGCGGCCACAGTAACCAAGGAAACAGGGCTGTGGGGACTAGATTTCCTGGGATAAAAAAGAAGACTGTTGCATTCATGCTTCCCGTTCTGCACGTTTCCATTGCTTTATTGTGGGCAGCTGTGAGAGAACCAGGAGGGCTTCACTAAGGGAGCAGAGGAAGCCCAAATAAGCAACAACACTTCTTAAAACAAGGAAACCCGCAACTGACGCTTCACAAAAAAAACAAGCCCAAAGTGGCTTTTAACAAGTGGACGATGCAAGACTTCCCGCAATGCATCACAGCTGTAAACAGGAAGAAGCATACAGCTGCTGGTCAACATGGATTCAGTTAGCTAGTAACAGACAAACACACCATAAGTGGACGGTAAATTAGTTACTTTATTTAAAGAGTAACGCATTAGGGTATTAGTTATTGACAAAAATCGTGATGTTAACCTATCACTAGTAACGCGTTACTACCCAACACTGCTCCTGATATCCATTAGGAAGCAGAAGACAAGTACCGGATTGTGTACAACAGAGTTTGACCACAGGTTTTACCATAAAGTGATGCAAAATGTCTCAGAAACTGTATGTATCAAATATGATATGTTTGGCATTATAGGGTTAAAGTGGACCAAACAGAACCAGTGTGAATGCTCTCGAAATGTCCACTGAACTAAATCAGACATGATGACTAAAAGAAACATTACAGCGGTTTCATGCTGTCAGTCTGAAGTCTCTAAGATGTCCCATACGTTGTTAAGTTCAGATGAACTGCAACAGTACAAATACATTTAAGCCACTTTCAGACATGCTCTGAAAAGCGGTAATGTTACGGACTTTGTTTTTTATACCGTTTGCATTCAGACAAACGTTCCACTCTTTTACCTCGGAGTTGTAGCGGACATTTACCGGCAAGCCCCCATGTCATAAGAGTGGAGATGTTGCAGCACATCATTTTGCCTGAACGCAAAAGAAATGTTCCGGACAAGTGGCAACACAAAGACGTCCTAACCACAAAAAGTCTGCGAGGAATCAATATGTTTGAAAAGACAACTCCAGTTAAAGAGCATGGACTTTACCGCAAATATTCTGCAATGCAAGTCTGAAACCGGCTTTAGTCTTTAAATGTTCTCTACACTAATAAATGTGTAAAGTCGTTCAAGTTTATAAACTAGAAAAGAAATGTGAGTGATTCCTACATTAAGCATGACCTTTATTTCAGGGTGGACAGTATGAGGCTAAAATGTTTTTTCACTGTAACTTAGTTTCATTTATTATACATCCATGTGTGAACTTCAGGCCTCTGACAGTCCAGAAAAAGTTGGGACAATAAAACTTCTACAAACATGTCTAAACCCCTGAAACCTTGCTCCTGCATCACTATGCTGTATCTGATATCATTAATAAGATTTCTGTAATATTTTATACATATTTGTCACCTCTGCATGAACGGTTCCGTCCTCCAGCTGTGTGCTGATTGGTGCACCAATCGTTGTTTGGATAAACCAGACAAAATGTAATGCTTTCAAGACTGAAAAGTTTGTTGTTTTAAAGACAAAATTAAGAAGATTTTTTGTTTCATTTGTTAGATATGTCAGAAAAACACCCAAAACAAAGCTGAGAGGGGTGTGCCAGACATTAGTTTTGATTGACAGGTAGAATATAGATATAATGATGTATTTTCCTTATAAACAGTTTTCATCCTTCATCGCTGTTTTAACCCTTTAACACCTTATCCACCATATTTTCAGGTTCTGTGACATATTTCATAATTCTATGGTAAAAACTCCTAATCGTGTCATATGTCAGAAATGGAATAAGGAACAAATAATTAGATTTTCAGGGGTAATCACGATCACTGCACGGATCCAGAAATGTTTTGAAGAATTATTTACTATGGGGAGATGGGGATCATTTTGCCAGTTGCAGAGCTTCTAACTCAAAAATAATGCCCACAATTATTGACAAAACAATTACAATGGCTTGGCAGAGGTGTGCGCTCTGAATTCTTCTAGCTTGTTTTAAATTTTGTTAAAGAGCCACATATGGACTTCAGATAAAGACCTGCAGCAGGTCTCAGTCCTGTAGGTCTGACCTTAAAGTTAAAGCGAATGATGGTGAATTAAATCGAGGCTTTGGTGGCGTGCACCACACACAAACGTAATCGGGCTTCAACACACATGCAGAAAATGCTGGAAACATAAACATTTGTCCGAAGCCAGCTGAGGAGACTTTAAACACCGGCTCATAATGGAGCAAGCGATTCTAGCTGGGCCAAACCTTTTGAAGCTAATCATCTGTGAACTCTGCGATTGGCTGATTTAATGACTGAAATAATATCAGAGCATCCGGCTCCTCATCTGCTCAGCAGACACGCTGGACGCGCCGCCCAGAAAAAGACGTTTCTGACACTGTTTGTGTTTTCTCTGGAAAAACCAGGACGTCAGTTTATATTAAAACAGCACACATTAGAGCGAAGATGAATTCTGTAAATACAAACTGATGAAGAGGTCACCTTTGAAGCGCTCCAGGAAGTGACGTCCCACATACCAGCACGCCGTCTCAAAGTTGGGGAAAGGAGTCAAAGTTTTGACCTTCAGCCGCTTCTCAATTTCATACGCTCTGAGGAGGATGAAGCCGGTTTCAGCCATTACAGACACAACCACCCCCCCAACCCACCATCACAGTGAAATGAAAAGTTGAAAATGTGCTGAATGAAACAAACCTCATCTGCATCTCCACACTCAGGTTGTGGACAAAGTGTCCAGAGAAGGCCAGACAGTCGACCGGAGTCAGAATTGCATTGATCCATCCTGATGAAGAAGACCACAAATTACCGCAGGTTAAAGGTGCAGTATGTACAATTACTGCCATCTAGTGCAGTGGTTTTCAAACCTGGGGTCGATTGTAACTGTAAAAAATATATAGACTACATTTATCAAATAAATTTGGGATTTGTATCATGGCTGTAAACATTAAACCTTTAATTCAGAGATAAATCAGTGAAATGAACACCATAATTTTTTAACACACACAAGCACACATCATATCTGAATTTGGTATCATCTCTGGGACCGACTCCAGCCTCCCTGGAGCACTGCCCAACGTGCACAGATCAATCTACATACATGAAGCTGTGCACATGTGATTTTCAGACACGTTTCCTCGTAGTTTAAATGCTACATTGTGGATTTAAGTCCTGGAGGAAAGCTGGGTCATCTGGGCTTTAACTGGATATTTTTCTGAAGTTGTTTTTATGACAGGAAAACATGTAAATTCATTTAGCTGCTCGTTTTGTGTTGATATGAGAATACCCCAAAATAATGAGATTCAACTCAGATGTTATACTAATATAACCAGCAGTAGACGGTCAAATGGATGGATGGATGGATGGATGGATCTATCTATCTATCTATCTATCTATCTATCTATCTATCTATCTATCTATCTATCTATCTATCTATCTATCTAT
>JAOXYM010000003.1:1081718-1095839 GCA_028567055.1 Leptatherina wallacei
CACAGGTCCTCAACTGGCAGCTTCATTAAATAGTACCCGCAAAACGCCAGTGTCAACATCTACAGTGAAGAGGCGACCCCGGGATGCTGGCCTTCAGGGCAGAGTGGCAAAGAAAAAGCCCTATCTGAGACTGGCAAATAAAAGAAAAAGATTAATATGGGCAAAAGAACACAGACATTGGACAGAGGACGATTGGAAAAAAGTGTTATGGACAGATGAATCAAAGTTTGAGGTGTTTGGATCACACAGAAGAACATTTGTGAGACACAGAACAACTGAAAAGATGCTGGAAGAGTGCATGAAGCCATCTGTCAAGCAAGGTGGGGGTAACTTGATGGTCTGGGGTTGCTTTGGTGCTGGTAAGGTGGGAGATTTGTTCAGGGTAAAACGGATTTTGAATAAGGAAGGCTATCACTCCATTTTGCAACGCCATGCCATACCCTGTGGACAGCGCTTGATTGGAGCCAATTTCATCCTACAACAGGACAATGACCCAAAGCACACCTCCAGATTGTGCAAGAACTATTTAGAGAAGAAGCAGGCAGCTGGTATTCTATCTGTAATGGAGTGGCCAGCACAGTCACCAGATCTAAACCCCATTGAGCCATTGCAGGAGCAGCTTGACCGTATGGTACGCAAGAAGTGCCCATCCAGCCAATCCAACTTGTGGGAGGGGCTTCTAGAAGTGTGGGTTGAAATTTCTCGAGATTACCTCAAAAAATTAACAGCTAGAATGCCAAAGGTCTGCAATGCTGGAACTGCTGCAAATGGAGGATTTTTGATGAAAGTAAAGTTTAGGGGAAAAGATTATTATTTCAAATAAATATCATTATTTCTAAAATATGTCTTGACTATATTTTCTATTCATTGTAGAACTCATGTGGTAAATAAAAGTGTGACTTTTCATGCATGCATGCATGCATGCATAAATGCATACATGCATGCATAAATGCATACATGCATGCATACATGCATGCATACATGCATACATGCATGCATGCATACATACATACATCATGTACTAGGTCATACACTAGGAAAAAAGCAATTGTCACTGAAATATGCTGAAACTGACAAAAGTAATTACCAATAAAAATTTTATGAAAATCATGACATTGTTTTTGAATTGTGGTTCAATAGAAATATTTTAAAAAACAAGCCAAAATTATGAGAAATTAATATACCTTACTCATAAGCTAATATTTTGTTGAGCAATCCTTTGAGGCATCACTGCAATCAAGTGTTTTCTGTAACTCTCAATCAGACTTGGTCCAGGACAGTAATGTTTATTTTTTATTATTTTTTCAACTCAAATTAAAAAACAATGTCTTCTTTCACTAAATTATAATTTAGCACATTTATATTTATTATTACTTTTTCCAGTCTCTAGTACGTACGTACATACCTACATACATACATATATATCATCTTCTGATGATGATTACACTGTAGATGGTGGGATCTTTCTGAAATTGTTCCATAAGTTTTTGACCCAGATTTTCTCAAATTGGTGAGCCGTTCATCTTTCAGTCTCAGAAACTCTGCCTCTCTGAAATGTTCCTTTTATACCAAGTCATGTTACTGACCTGTTGCCAGGCAACCTGATTAGTTGTTTATGATTTATACCAACTACTTTTCCAGCCTTTTGTTGCTTCTGTTCCAACTTTTTACAGTATGTGTTGCTGCCATCAGATTCACAATGAGCTCATATTTTCCATGAAATGCCTCAGTTTCATCATCTGATATGTTGTTTATGTTCTACTGGGAATAAAATATGGCTTGATGGGATTCTGCCTTTATTTACAGTTTACACAGAGAGCCAACTTTTTATTAATTTGGTGTGTTCGAAGCATGAATGATGTTAATTTTTCTGTTCTTACCCTCTGTTCGGTCCACCGACAGACACCACCTGGATCGGGAAGCATCCTCTTCCTCTGCTGCGACGGGTACCAGCCCACTGACCTACCACGGTACCGGCGATCTCCAGCTTCCCTCCCTGTGCTGAAAGACCTTGAATTCCTTGGGGGGAAAAAAGAAAAAAAGGAGCATTAGAGTTTCAGACGGCAGAGTTTGGTTTATTAAGGGGAGAAGACTGCACTCACCAGTCACAGCCCTCCCTCTTACCAGGGGAGGCATTATCGGTGGCGGCGGTGGGTAGAAGGAAGCAGCTGGGGGGTAGAAAGGCATCCCGTGAGGAGGTGGTGGAGGTGGGGGGAATGGAGGGGGATGAGGTGGGCGAGTAAAGTTGAGACCTTCCAGGATACTTTGACGCATCTTCTCCACTTTGGCAACCAGCTCAGCCTGAAGACAGAAAGCAGTCAGCGGCTGTAGGATCCATAAATCTGCTGAAGATAGTTAATCAGCTGCATCTACTGATCAGGAGGGAAAGATGGAAGCGTACAGAGAGGGTACCGGGTTTGATTGTACATCATAAGGATCCTCGATCTCAGCTGGTTGCATTTACATGATCAGATGAAACAGACTGTAAACTTGGGAGCTAGCATACTGCGCACGTACTGTAGCTACGAATGTTAGCGCTAATAGTGGATGCAGATCAGGGCTGGACCGGGAACCAGACTTCATATCCGGACAATATTAGGTTATTAAGGTTATTAAGGTAATAAGATTATCTTATACGACTTGGGAGAAATTTTTCTAACACATGATGTCATGAGCACTTTTATTAACCCTTAAAACTCCACCAGATCCCCGAGCGACATCTCTTCTATCATCATCACATAGATGTCTCAGAAATGGTAGTGTGTAACTCTGTGGAGTAAACAGTGATGGATAGCTTCACCTTTAGCGTGATTTAAAGAAGTTTTCCAGACATTCATATCCCATCCCAGAGGTTTACAATCCAGCCACAAAATATAGTATTTATTCAGAGACTCTATACGGTAAATCCACAATGAGTGATCCATAGCAGAGGATGGCTTGTTATAAAGTTATAAAGAGATTATCCCTTAAAACTCCACAAGCTAGTTTTTACCATCTATGGTCCAACTGGTTTTATTTCAATCTAACCCAGTCTGTAGAAGCGGAACCTTTTAATCCCAGTCACCATGGTGACATCATGTATTCAGGATTGCCTCAGTTGTCAGATTATGAGGCTAAAAATGATGTAAAACATAGCACCATGAAGGCCAACCAAGACAAGAAAACATAATTTGTACTTTATATAAATAACAGACATATCAACAGTGATCAAGACTTTTCTCATCTGCACATCATTCTCTCAAGTCCTGGCTTTCAGGAGAAAAATGTTGGCATTGAAACAAATGCACAACAGAAACAACTGACATATTTATACTGGGCCTTCTCTTTAAGTGCACTTCCCACTGCCCTTTCACCAGTTTCCCTCACTGTCCCGTTTTAAAAGTAATTTTTATTAATTGGCCTTCAACCAGCCTGATATCTGATTTTATTTGTTTTATTGAGTTTATTTTTTATCTTATTTTACAATTTTTTAAATCATATTTCATTCATCGCTTGCGTTTTATGTTCTTTTTATGATTTTGTGTTGTGTTTTCACTTGACTTATTGTACAGCTGTAGCTGGTGTTAAATGACTTTAAATAAACTGAAATCTTAACTCATTTACAGTTATTTATGCTACTATTTACCTCCTATGCTCACAAAACCAACTCAGCTTCTTGTCTTTATTCCAGCCATAGAGGAACATTATTTTTCTTCTTTTCAGACACACATAGAACTTTCTGCTCACTTGTTGATCTTTGGCTGCTCCTGATTGGACATTACCCTCAATTTAAGCTCTGATTGGTGGAAAGTTTGACAAAGTGGCTTCACCATCATTTCCAGGTCAGAATAGAGGTCTCTTAGCAACACAGTAGTGATAGTAGGGGTGTCACAATTTCGATTTTTTTTATCTTAATCGAACGAAATTACGTTATTGGTATGAAGCATCGAAATCAAAGAGGATCGACGATCCTTTTTTTCCCCTTTTTTAGTGCTTGTGTGTGTGTGTGTGTGTGTGAGTGTCCCCCCCCCCGATCAAAAGTTTACATACCCCAGGTTTTAATACCACATATTGTCCCCTTTTACATCAATGACAGATTGAAGTCTTTTTTTTATAGCTGTGCATGAGGCTCTTTATTTTATCAGATGGCAAAGCTGCCCATTTGTCTTGGCAAAAAGCCTCCAGTTCCTGTAAATTCTTGGACTGTCTTGCATGAACTGCATGTTTGAGATCTTCCCAGAGTGGCTCAATGATTTTGAGGTCAGGAGACTGAGATGATATCTCCGGAACCTTCACTTTATTCTGCTGTAGC
Organism: Leptatherina wallacei; assembly: GCA_028567055.1. Classification (NCBI taxonomy): domain Eukaryota; kingdom Metazoa; phylum Chordata; class Actinopteri; order Atheriniformes; family Atherinidae; genus Leptatherina; species Leptatherina wallacei. Next base: position 1,086,010 of record JAOXYM010000003.1, read on the forward strand.
CAATGACATGTCAACTTGGCCTTGTGTTTTGGATCAGTCATGTTGGAACATCCAAGTGCATTCCATCCGCAGCTTCCGGGAAAATGAGCACACATTTTCCTCCAGTATTCTCTGATAAAATGCTGCATTTATCTTGCAATCAATTTTGACCAAGTTTCTTCTCACACCTCCCCAAAACATCAGCGTTCCACCTCCATGTTTCACAGGAGGAATGGTGAACCTGTCATCGTAGGCCTTGTTGACTCCTCTCCAAATGTAACGTTTATGGTTGTGACCAAAAAGCTAAACTTTGGTCTCATCACTACAAATGACCTTGTTCTAGAAGTGTGGAGGCTTGTCTCTGGTTGTTTAGTGTATTGTAAGGGGCTGCTTTGTGGCATTTACAAAGGCATGGCTTTCTTCTAGCGACTCGACCGTGCAGCCATTTGTCTTCAGGTGCCTCCGTTTGTGCATCTAGAACAGCCACACCACTTTTTTCAGAGAGTCCTGTATTTCATCAGACAGTATTTGTGGGTTTTGCATCTCAAATAATTTTCTTGGCAGTTGTGGCTGAGATTTTTGTTTGTCTACCTGATCGAGGTTGGGTTTCAACAGAATCCCTCATTTTCCACTTCTTGTTTGAACATTTCTGATGGCGTTCTCACTTCCTTGGAAACATTTTTATGTTCTTTTCCTGTTTTATACAATTCAATCACCTTTTTCTGCAGCAATGGGTGAGAGATGCAAACATCTGTCAGGAGCCCAGAAACTCTGACATTTTATCCACACACGCTGATTACAAGCAAACAGATCAGTGAGGATGGTTACCTTTAATGACCATTCAAACCATTTTTGGTCAACTTGTAGGCATGTTATCAGGCCAAAAACATCAGGGTATGTTAGCTTTTGATCAGGGTCCTTTGGATAGTTTATGATGCCAATGCCATAATGATTTTAAAAAAAGTAAACAGTTGTTTCACAACCGAGTGAAAACAAGGTTTTGTGTTATCATTCATATTCTCTAAAAAATGTCCCCAAAAAAAAAAAAAATCACAAATTCTACCAGGGTATGTAAACTTTTGAGCATAACTGTACATCAGAGGGGTGTGCAGATAGGTAAAAATGCATGACGACGCAGCATATTGTAGCCAACGCCACTAGTTAGCTAACCTGAACACCATGGCAATTGCAGATAAAGGAGACGCAGCACAGGAGCTTGAATCCTGCTTCTCTTAAATCACCGGTGTGGAAATATTTTTTCTTCCTGGTGAGTTGGCAAGAAGACGCATTGTTATGTGTGTGTACCATACCCGGCCACGGGAAACACTACGAACATGACAGGACACATTTGCCGGTTTGACAACTGGGAAAACACCATCACTGGTTCAGCCAACTATTCCATCCTCATTATATATATACTGGATTACATTATATAGATAATGTATAAATTATAATATACATTATATAGGGTTACACTATATATACATTATATAGGGTTATATATAATGTTACATTATAATATATAATGTATTTTATAATATACATTATATAGGGTTACATTATATATACATTATATAGGGTTATATATAATGTTACATTATAATATATAATGTATATTATAATATACATTATATAGGGTTATTTAAAGCAGCAGACCTGCAGCCTTATTCGGTGGTGAAAAACGCTGGATTCAAACATTTAATCATTGTACTTGAGCCATGCTACAGTATGCCCAGCAAGTCGCATTTTACAACAGAAGTCTTGCCCTCCATGTATGAAGACGTCTAAAAAAAATTTTGGGGGGGTCTATTTTATGAGTAGTCCATACTGCTGAAACCAAAAAGAGTCACTAGATGGCAGGCACCCTCTGTGATTGAGAACAAGATTGTTACCTTTATTTTGTAAATAATTTTTTTTATTTGACCATTAGTGCCTAATGTGATATGTTACACAAGAATGGAAATTGCATCAGTTATATGTAGCCCATCTTTTGAAATAAGATGTACTGTACAAAATCTAATGAATAAATCTAATGATTGCAGACTAAACTAACCTGAAAATGGTATAGGCCTCTGTGCTGTAAGAAAAAGAAAAAAAAATCGGGGGGATCGAATCGAATAGTGACCCTAAAATCAAAAATAAAATCGAATTGAGGATTTGGAGAATCGTGACACCCCTAAGTGATAGTGATCTATTTCTAGGATGAAATGTGATAAATAATGGTGTTTTCATGGATTACTCATTGTGGATTTACCAGATAAGAGTCTCTGAATAAACATTACATTTTGTGACTGGCTTGTAAACTTCCTGGATGGGATGTAGATGCCTGGAAGACTTCTGTAGATCACCTAAACAGTAAGCTATCCATCGCAATTTACCCCACAGAGTTACACACAACCGTTCCTGAGAAACTGATGATTATAGAAGAGATGGCGCTTGGAGTGATCTGGAGGACTTTTGAGGGTTAACCAGAGTTGGATGAAGCTACCTGACCATCACAGAGGTCGATCAGCTGGGCCTTCTCTCTGTTGGCCTTGATAAGTTTACTCTGAAGCAGCTTTCCATCAAAGTACATCCACGGACAGCAGTGCTCCCAGGGAACGGGCTGTCCGCACGCGTCGTTGGCAAACAGCGCCATGTCCACGCCGCTCATGAACAGAGCGGCCAGCTGGACGCCTCGAGGGTCCAGGTTGTCGATCTGCACAGGAGAAACATCCAGAATTACAGCGGGCTGACAGGAAATGAGTTAGAAGCTCCAACAAGGTACAGATTGCAAAGCAAGCAGAAAGCAAGCGAAGCAGCCATTCAGTCCCAGCTGCTGCGACACGGCCGATAGGAAGCAGACACAACCTCCATGTTCAGGTACGACAACACACACAGGGAGCAAGGCATCATGTGGATGGTTTACATTAATGAGGATAAATACCAGCTCCTGCATCTCCCGAGTTAATAAATCATCCACACATGACATGAGGACTCCTCAAAGCGCTTACAGCTTTGCTAACAACATGCTGGTAGCGAGCAGCGGATGCGAGGAGTGTCTACAGAAACCAAAGACCGATAACGGGGAGAGGTTGGAGGGGATCAAACTCACAAAGCCAGTCAGAAGCTGGCAGAGGAACATTTTACAGCCAAGATGATCTTCAACATGTTTGTTTCTCAGACACTCCTCATATGATCAACTCTACAAAGTCACCTTCAGTTCCTGCAGCTGGTCAGGCTCATAAAGTTTAGGAGAAAGTGCTTGGGCTAGGAAAGCGTCAAGTTCGTTACGACGCAAAATTCTTACTCCAGGCCAATGTAACATAAACCTGAAGCAAAACACAGAAGGTTCACAGCGTTACAGGAAGCAGGAACCGATCCGTCCTCTCTCTATTTCACTATTCATCTCATTACTATTCCTCAGACTGAAATCTTAGTGTGACGGGCCCAGACTCACCGGAGGACGCAGCAGAGCACCAGGAGGGGCGTGGGAATGCTGGCCGGGTTCAGCATGGCTGGAGTGTCGGAGCGCATGCAGGCCAGGAAGGCCCTCATCCTGCGGTTCTTGTCCTCCACGGCCTTCCCCAGCCACAGCTTCTTCAGGTTGGGACATGTCCACTCCCTGAAGGGTAAGGCCTCCACCAGCTCAGGGGTGTGGGGGGATTTTCCTTTGTAGGCTGCCCACTCCTTCACCATCACATGGGCGTCTGCAGGAAAACATCCATATTTGTTCATTTCTTTAGCATCAAAAATATTCTATAAGTCATCAATTAACATTTTCATACATTCCCAATCAAAAATATTATTCATCAATCCAATCATTATTATTAATACTACCATTATCTTTCAATTCAGTTTTTTAATAATTATTCCATTATTCATTATCATTAAGTATTCTTACATATTATTTATGGTAAAACATTATTGCAAATAGTGAACAAATAATATCTATTTTCAATTTTGATATAGTTTTTTTTCATGTTTATTTATCAAGCGTTTTATCATAATGATGCATTTTATCTGCATTAGCTTTCATGTATGGTTAAAGATTTAAAATATCTACACTGTATTTAATGAAAATTCAAATGCATTATTTTTTTTTTACCATTTTCATGATTTTCAACATGTTCATCGACTGTCTTATTTAAAATTTAAACTTTTAATAATTATCATGAAATGTTTATTTAGTTTTTGATCAAAATTATTCTCTCATTTATCATTCTAAATATATTATTGAATATTTAAAAATATTATCTTCAATTATTGATAAGAATGATTTTTTTTTTTTTTACAAATAATGAAACGTCTGAAATTTTGAGCCACAGCCCGTAAATTTCTGTCCAACACGCTGAAATTATTCCGATTAAAAAACAGAAGTTGGATTTCTAGCCACATCGGCAGGAAAGAAGATTTCTGATGATGAGACTCACATTCAGGGAGGCAGTTCTTCCTCACTGCAAGTCTCTCGGCCTTCTTCCTGAACTCGGCCAGGCTGAAGAGGACTCCGTAAACATACTGACGGATGGGGCGGAACAGCTGCACCGCTGAAGGCAGGTCTTTGTTAGCTTCGTCTTCAATGGTGACGGACAGTTTCATCTCGCCCTGCAAAGACACACCATTTCGTTACAAGCTCGTAGATGTACGCGGCCAGTAGCCTCCACGCAAACATCGACAACCTTGGTGAGAACGTGGTAGATGTAGGGGTACATGAGGCCCTTCTTGTGTCTGTGCTCGGCTACCCGCAGAACCTCGGGGGCCACGGCAGGAAGCGGTGGGATGGTGATGTCCATGTGGTTCCTGGTAGGCATGGAGAGCAGGGAGGGGATCTGTGCATTCAGGCTGAGGAGACCTCCGGCCTGAGAACCCCCCCGGAGGTCGGTCTAAGGACAGAAACATGACTTTTGATAGTGGACAGACTATCTAAAGTCCAATCAAAATTTGCCTCCCCAAAAAACTCACTTTTGATTGGTCCCCCAGTTCTCCTGCTGTGTTGAGTCCATTTTTCTGCCATTCTTCCTTATGTTCACTAACATGAACAGAAACATAAAAAGTTTATTTCTATCATCACAGACTTAAAAAAAAACCTCAAGTTTGACCGTTTAATCCGGGGTGTCCAACTCCGTCCCTCGAGGACCAACTTTGGACACCCCTGGTTTAATCAATCTGTTCCTCATCAGCAACCAGACTCACTTCACAGAGGTTCAGAGGCGTCGCCAGACCTCTGATACCAGGTCACATGCCCCTGTATCAGAGGTCTGTGACCCGGTATTGGAGTGGTTTTCAGATATCTGAACTGGTTAAACAGGCTTGACTGGTTGAACTGGTGGTAGTTAATGTGGGTCCAGAAGAAGTCCAGTTCAAGGTTTGAAGGCATTTTCAGGATTTCCTTCTGATGGTTGATGAAATCATTCTGAGCTTCAGGAAAATGTTTATTTAATTGGAAGCATGAATGTTTAGTAGAAAATAAATTAATGTTTTATCATCACTGGACTCAATGAAAGGAAACATGTCTAAAGGTGAAACGGATCATGAGGCTGAGCTGCTTGTGGAACATTGGTGTTTCATCAGAATCATCTCCTCATGGATTTCAAGAAACCAGCTCATCTCTCGTTGGATTATTTACCAGCTTTATGGAAGGTCAACCAACCCGAAACGACTAACTTCTTTCCTTCTCTTCTTTTACTTGTTTAATACAGCCTGACCTATCAGGACTTTCTCCAGGATTTTTTCGTGTTCTGGACATCTTCTGTTTCTGTCAGTCTCTGATCCTCTGCTGAACTCCTGGTGGAGACCTGGGCTGTCTCCAAATGTGCACCCTTACCCCTGATTCACTACACAGGGCTGCACTACATGGGACACTATATAGTCACTCATTCTGATGGCGATTCAGACAGAAGCTCAACACTTTCTCCCCGCCACAGATCACGTGACCACCAGCTGTCGCCACAACAGCCCTGGACGCTGTGAATATGACGTTCCAAATCAAATCCAAACTATTAAGAGAAAATATATTATATCCTTAAATCATGTTTTATTCTTTCTTTGTTGCAGATCTGTTCATGTAAAATGATGGTCTTAAAGTTTATTTTAATCTGCTTTGATGTTCGTGACACTCGTCACCTGATGTAGCATCTTCCATCAGAGAGATGGTGCCAGTTTTAAATTTTAGCATCTTCATACTGACATGAATTGATCTAATAATTATAAAAATAAGGCAACGACGGCAGATAAGAAGACAGATGGAGAGAATTACGCTTGTTACGTTAGCAAGACATCACGTTAGCTCCTGCCGACAATGCATTGTGGTCTATATTGACCTGTCTAGGGACCATCCATGCTCACTACTTTTCAAGATGCATTGTGGGTAATTTTGAGTGCACTACGTTTTTTCCTCTTTGGACATTTAGACACCCCTACAAAATGGCGTGACCCCTATATAGGGCCCTATGTAGGGAATAGGGTGCACATTCGGACACAGCCCTGATCTCTATCAGGTCAGACACAGAGGTCAAACATCCAGATTTTTCTTCTTCATTTGATTCAGGAAGCATGAACACCTCTGAAACTGGTGGAGATAACAGATCACACCCACATAAGAGCAGATTCCAGGATTTCCAGCTGACTCCAGTTTCATTGTTAAATTCCATGTTTCCATCTTGTTTTCCTTTTAATGGAAATCATGGTAAAAAAGACGGGTACACAAGTGGCTGTAGTGTTGCATGTCCATCTTTCCAGCTTCTTGACAACCACTACCATAGAAGAATCCGCCCTAGTCATCCGTTCTGTGTGCAAGTTGCACTGATCTTCCGTCATGGTTCAGACATGATCTTTCATGGAAAGTGATGATATTAAGGATTCTTTAGGATGAATCAATCATGAATTTATTATGAATTTATTATGAAATTAAGTAATCTTCACCTCCCTAGTCTGGTCCCTCTCTGAGCCCGGTAAGGAGGGAATGAACCCAGACAGGAAGATAAAAGGAGATATCTGACACACACCAAGATCAGAGCAGGAAAAACAACTCAATGAGTTCATTAGTTGCTGGTTAAAATATCATAATACTATATTTTTTCCAACAGTTGCACTTTTTCTTTTCACCTATTTTACTGATTTTTATTTGTCTCTAATTATTTAAAAAGTTTTTTACTTTTTTTATTCAATTAAATCTTATTTTTGGGCGTTTTTTGGAACAAATAGCGGAAAAAACACTTCAAGTTCCCTCGCCGCACAAACAGTTGGAAAATGAGCTACAAGAGGTTAGTTAGAAGACAGTTCTTCGCTGTGTTCAGTAACCTCAGAAACAACGTGCAACATGGACGGCAGAGGGACAGACTGACCAAGTCCAGCAGGCTGAACTTACTTGGCAGTTGTGTCTGAGCTCTCGTCGTTCCCCGAGGACGAGGATGAGGAGGAGGCTGTGAAGAAGGCAGCCTCGGTGTGGTTGGGGCTGCTTGTTCGGCCCGGGTTGATGGGAGATGACCTCTCGTACAGCGGCGTGTGCTTCCCCTCGGGAGGAATGTTGCTGAAGCTGTTTTGTTCTGGGAGGTCTTTCCCAGATGGACTGGGCTCCACCATAGGTTCTGGAAACGACTGCTGGGCCTGAAGAGAGGAAAGGATGACCAACAGAAGCCCAATGCTGCAGGAAAACCTGGAAATTACCGTTTTCTGGTTTTACCAAAGGCTGGACAGGAAGTGGCGCCCGAGGAATGTTGAGACCTGCCGGAGGCGCCACCGTCACAGGAAGTCCCAGAGGTTTTGGTCTGACTGTGACACGGAGTAAAAGAAAACTTCAGTGTGTTCAGATGATGATGACGATGCATGCTATTTATAAAGATGCCGTTTGTAAACATACACCTTCCAGATCAGCTGATCCAGTGAAATCTGACCCACCTATCTGTGGAGGGAAGTGAGGGGGTTTGCTGGCTTCAGAATAAAACTCCACAGCTTTCTTGAAGCGAAGGACTTTGTCATCAGGACAAGACTGGAAGGAAAATGTAATATAAGCTCATTGATAAATAGTTGTCAGATAATTTTAATAGTTTACAAAAGTATGCATGATGTTGTGTTAATACCAAAACACAAGATTTGTGAGGTTAGTTACCTGAAATTCTTTAGGTATTTTTTCTTATCATATCGGTTGATATTGATATCAGAAATTAAGTGTTGGACAATACTGGTTTATCGGATATCGGTAAAGAAAATGGCCTATATCGAACATCCTTTATAATTTTATTTTCCATTAAATACATTTAAACTTTTGTCAAAAAGGAAAATTAGAAAGGAAAAATTTACATTTTCTAACAGAATAAAATCGGAAAATAAAAGTGAACTACAGTTATGTTCATATTGTTGTTATTCGTGATTTTTTTCCAGCTTGGTCTTTTTATACAGTCATCCTCAAATTTATTCATGTCCTTCCTTTAAAGAAAAGGCAAAATTCCCAATAGTCACTCAAATAACTTGAGACTGAAAAAAGTTATAATCAAAAAATTACTAAATCATAATTAGGTGAAATAAGATATTGTTTTCTAATTTAATTGAGTTGAAAAAATAGTAAAAAACAAAGTGGTCCTGGACAAATGAGAACTACTTGCTGATGAGCAGTGAGCCTTTCAACAGTTGCAGAAGTCTGATTAAGAGTTATACAAAACACTTGGTTGCAGTGATTGCCTCAAAGGATTGTTCAACAAAATATCAGTTTATGAGTGATGTAACGTATATTAGTTTATATTTGGTTGCTTGATTTTTATTATTTCCTCCACCAAGGCATCGATGTTATGTTTTCGCCAGCGTACATTTGGCTGTCTGTTAGCAGCATAACTCAAAAAGTAATTGGATGACAATTTTCCGGAAATCTCTGACATGGTACAAGGAATAACCGATTAGATTTTGGGGGTGATCCAGGTTACCGTCTGGATCCAGGAATTTTTTTAAACACTAGAACTGCAAACATTCAAATACCCCCCAGAGCCACCATACTGCCAGTCATTCTGGCATTGATGCAGCTCCGGAAGAGGACACATTCATTCAGTGCAGCCATGCCCGGACTGGCCAAAGTGGGGCAATTCCTGGTGGTCTGGACCCGAGAGTGCCCTGACTGGCCTGCTTGTAAAAAATTTTTAAAAATGAATCACATTTCATTGGTGTGGCTAATTGGTCTGGCAGGTACTGACACATGTGCACAGACAAAATCATTTGTGCTGGGCAGTTGTCACGAACGGCGACTGGTCAAATGATAGTAATATTTTTTCTAAAAGATCAACACGAGCAAAGCACGCGCAGATGGAACAGCTGAGATGCAGAGAAACATGGTGGAAAAACGGACTCCGAATAAAAAGATGGAAGGGGGAAGACAGTTGAGGAGGAGGAGGGCAAGGGTCGGAAAATTTCTGATATTTTCAAATAAGCAGCGATGTGACGCAAGTTCACTGTTTATTAAATGAGGGATAGAGGAGTGTGTTACAAGCTGCAAACTTTTATCTGAACATAAGATGAACACTAGTTGAGATTCTCCATGGCCATTTTTATGTAACTGTTGACATGATTTTAGAATTCCTCAACAGTTTTGTTTTGATCTTTTTATCGTCTGTGTATATTAATGAGTTACTTGGTGTTATTTATGTTGGAATTATCCATTATTAAAGGAAAACACAGTTCTTTTAGCTGAGCTTTGCCAATATCTTCCTCAGGTGTACCTGTAATTGCTTGGTGCATTTGCAGCAGAGCCTTTTCATTCACATAGCCAACATAGCTTGATGTTTCTAGAAGGATACTCCAGCTCTTTAACCAATTGGCTGCCAGCCATATTTATAGCAGAGAGCTCCATACTGCCAGTGTTTTGGAACATTTGGGCTCATCTTTCAGGA
>JAOXYM010000003.1:1119238-1132433 GCA_028567055.1 Leptatherina wallacei
AAACACGGAGAGGCAGCGTTCAGTTTTTATGCTCCTCACATGTGGAACAAATTCCCAGAAACCTGCAGGTCTGCTGAAACTCTCAACAGTTTTTAATCAGGGTTGAAAAACGTTTCTATCTGCAGGCTTTTTCTGAAAACAAGTGATATATACTATTTTCTCTGAGGGTTTCTTTTGTTGTTTATTATTTCTGATATTTCTTTTTTGTTTTAATACTTCTTAATGCTTTCTGCACTCCGCTGTAATGTTTCTAATGTTTTATGAAAAGCACCTTGAATTGTCTTGTACATGAAATGTGCTATACAAATAAACTTGCCTTGCCTAAAGCATGCCGTAAGCATACATTATCTGTAAAATTTACTGGGTAACAATCCCGTCCTCCGCCTGTCATGTGGGGTCCCCCAGGGTTCAGTTTATGGCCATGCCTTTTTTCATTGTATCTTCTTCACCTAGGGTCTATTCTCATTAGACATGGCATCTTTTTTAATTATCATGCAGATGACTACCAATAGTACTATTAAAGCAAAGAGACATCTGGCTTGCCTTGATGATCTTAAAGCAAGGGTGGCCTAAAACATTTTAAACTTTAATGAAAAGAAGACGCCTTCGACAGCTCAATCCCATTCTCCTCCTTAGCTCTAACCCTTAGCCCTTCCCCTCTGTTTTGCATGTTCACATCAGAGGAAGGGCAATCTCGATTCTCTTTTGGATGAAGGGGAAGGGCTAATGGTGAGGGCAACACAACCCTTCAAAAAAAGGCAACCCAGGACGGGACTTTGTGCAAAGGGGTAGAAATATTTACCAGCATACACATCATTCATAGGCAGAGATGGCGACAGAAGGAAGGCAGGACACCCATAAATGTAATACATTCACACCCTGATATACAGCATTAAACCCAAATAAGGATAAAAAAATTGTTTAACATTTTTTTCCATCTTGTGGCCATTTATTAGAGGCCCTGTTCATCATAAGGCTGTTGTCAAAATGATAAACAATAATGTTCATTAGCTAGGTTGCCAACATCTCTGAATCAGCCATATAATAACATCCACTGAAATGCAAGATTTGTTTCAATGGACTGTTTAATCAACTTGATGGGGAAAAGGTATTAGTCTGTTATCGATCGCAAAATATTTTGAGACAGGTGGTTGTTGATTATAAGAGGAGCTGAGTCCTCTAGCCATGTATGTCAAACCCACCCCGACCCTGAATTGGATTAAGCGGTACAGAAATGAATGAATGGTTATTGCAGTTGTAACATATGTTACGTCCACAAAAACTACCAGGTGTTGAAGGTGTCTCTGTCTCCTCTCGTTTTTCTTCATATTGAAGACAAATGAAAAATTATGCCCATAGCCCAGGAAATAAAACTATATTTGCAAAGCAAACTATATTCGCTTTGTTTGATGTAGCAACTAGCAACGACTACTGATGACATATAATAACAAAGTAGAGGTATCTCATTTCCTAGGGGAATGTTTTCCCCCCTATCTTTTACCACTTCGTTTTAAGGGACGAGGGGTAGAGAAAAGCAAGGGGAAGGGAAAGGGGTAAAAAAGAGAAATGGGACTGACTCTTAATGGTGTTTGGACCTAGTGGCTTGAGTGAAAACCCTCCTGTGGAGCGGAGTCCTCAAGCCATGTATGTCAAACCCACAGCAGTACATCTTTCTTTTAAACTGGACAGTTAAATCAAGCTTTTATTTTTTAAAGCAAACTGGCAAAGGTAAAATGTTTTCTTTCTAGGCAGCTGCTGGAGACCGTAATCCATGCCTTTACGTCACCATGGCTGGATTAGTGTAATTCCCTCTACCTTAGAGTAAGTCTGTTTTTACTTGCACATCAGCAACTGGTTCAAAAAACTACACAAAGTGCAGCCAGTGGAGTGAAGCCAAGACAGCACCTCCACTGGCTGCACTTTAGAGTCCATTTTAAAATCCTTAGGTTTGCTTTTAAAATCTTAAATGGTCTTTCTCCACCGTATTTATCTGAGCTTCTCCACCGCTATACTCCTTCACAGTCTGTTAGGTCAACTAATCAGCTGCTCCCCGGTTCAAACTAGGGCTGGGCGGATCGATCTAAATATCTATGATATTGATACCAAGGCTGGTATTGGTATCATTTAATACCAGCGTGATGAGATTGACAAAAGGCAAAAAAAAATTGTTTAGCCAATTTGCACTTTTGACTGTCTGTCTATTTTACAGTTTGTTAATAAAAGATTTTATATTTGACCAAAATATTTGCACTTTTTTGTTATGATCATAATCATGATCAATTATTAAAGGCAAAATCATTAAATAATTGTGAATTTTCAAGCAAAAAGTATCGGAATTGTATTGGTATAGTATTGGTATTGTATCATATCATATTATATCGTATCGGTATCTGCGATGCTTGCCTTGGATTTACTTGGTACCGGATCAATTCCAAAATTTGCAGTATTGCCCAGCCCTAGTTCCAGAATCTCAGATGGGGCGGGGCTTTTCAATCAATGCACCTAAATTATGTAACGATCTACCTTGACCCACTCGCCTCCCTCACTGCCCACTCATACAACCAGTCTTAAAATTCACTTTTACTCATTGGCCTTCAACCCAACCTGAGACTTGATCTTATTTGGTTGTATATCTATTTTGATATTCAATATTTTTAATATCTAATATTCAAATATTTAAACTTTCATAGCATTTCATCAGGCTATTTAAGCACAATACAAACCATAGTTTTTGTTCTCACAAACGTTTTATTTAACACATTTGTTCCTCTTAGACTTAATTTACTCTCCACTTGATTGGAAAAACCCACTGCTGTTAGGTTTAGTTTGAGATGAAGGAATTACCATCACATGATTCCACTTAGATGTTCTATATTCATGTGTAGCATCAGATTTTTAAAATTTCTTTTTATTTCACCTCAAAGCAGAATATGCCTCATTTTCTGTGAATAGTGTATCCTATTTACTAGTCTTTCCTGTATACTACAAAATGTTTGCCATCCTGGGTTCGTAGCAGATAAAAAAAAATCTGATTTTCTAAGACATAGAGGTGTTTTATTGCTTACAGTTTCAGAGGTTGGTGTAACATTATCATTTGGTTCCCTCTGCTCTTCTTCCTGCTTCCTTTTCTCCTCTTTAGTCTACAAATAAAAAGCAAAATGTTTCAAATTTTTTGGCTTTCCTGAGTTAAAAAAAAATCAAATTACGTTACTATGGTAACATATATTTTCTATGATGTCTGAAAACATCAGAAGATCTCACCTGTAACTCTACGTAGTCATCGTCGTCCTCGACTACATTCCCTATTTGTTTAGTTGCATCAGGACTTTTCTTTGTCTCTGTAGGACCTTTGATCCGGACGGACTCGGGATCTTTCAGTACTTTAAACAGAAGCTTTGCATTGGCGTGGATGATGGACACGAGGCGCTTGACATCGTCCGGAACAGTGCGTGCCACCATAACAAAACGATCCAGTTGATCTGGTGTCTGGACCCTGCCTGGCTCCTGACAAAGCACATTGAGGGGCCAACCTGCTGTGTTCAAGGCACTCACGGTTTGCTGTAGAATCACACCAGAGTCCTCTATGATGGACAGCTGTTTATACAGCCTGCTCTGCAGATTGGCATCGGTTAAACGGCGTGCATTGCCTTTAACATCCAGGGCAAAATTTAAGAAGCACATCAGAGAGGAAGCAATCTCCTCAGCTGCCTCTTTGATCTCTTTGCGGTGTTCCTCCAAATGTTCTTTACATCTCCAGTTACTGCTGACGAAATCCATGAGTTGTGGCACAGCCCTGCAAACATGCTCTTGCAGGTCAAAGAGTTTTCGGCAGGCCTCATCCTGACTGAGTGTCACTTCTCGATGAGGCTCTGGAGAAGACGAGCTGAGGGGAAGAGAGTCACACGAGCTGGTGGAAGAACTGGACGCCGTGCTGATTCTTTGATTGTTTGCTGCAGAGGGACATGGATCTCTACCTCGCTCATCCTCCTGCAACAACGGGTCCTCATTTCCTGGAAGATCATGTAAAGATACAGAAGGCAGAAAGTCCCTCATCCGCTGCCAGCACACCCTCTTCAACTTGAAATGATTGCTTGGGTCTCCCCTGACCTCCAGGGGCTTATGATCCCTACAGGGTTCACATGTGTTTTGGGCAAAAGGTTCTTCTTTGGGTAGCATATCATATACCAACTTTTCTGAAGGCTGCAGCGTTGGGGGTTTGTCGTTAAGAGGGACTTGTGGTAAAACTTTAGGTGGACTTGATATGTCAATAGGGGCAGATTTGGGGATATCATAATGTAAGAAGGTTGGATTGCCTCTTTGAATGGGTAAAGCACGTGCTGGAAGAGTGTCATAAAGCTGGCCATCAGTGGCTTTGGAGGGCAATGTGTCATAACAGTTTTGGTGTGGACTTGGTTTCTCTGAACCTGCTGGCACATCATAGATCCACTCAGGCTTGCGAGGGCTTGGCAGGGTGCTGTATCCACCTATCACTTTCTGCTGGCATTCTGCAGCTGATGGAACAGGGACGTCGTAGTTAGGATCCTGAGTCAGTGGTGGTGGAACCGCATACACCTGCAAACAAAGAGTCATGCTGTCAGATAAACGGTTTGCTCAGAGGATTAAATGTAAATGTCAGCTGATCTGAACATCCCAACCTCTCCTTGACAAGACCCCCCTGTACAGGGTTTATGAATGGGATCCAGTCCAGAAGATGTTTGCAAACACCAGGAAGCAGCAATGCTAACATGTAGCATAGCAACATGACGGGGAGAAACTCAGCTAAAAGACTCTACCAAGCATCGGTATCCAAACTAAACACAGCTCAGACCCCAAGCAATTATATGGGAAACCAATTATAAGAAAACCATGAGAACAGCATTAACCACATTAGAGCTGCTGATCAATTCTCCACTTCAAACAAACCACACAAACAAGGTGTCATATGAAAGCAGAGACTCTGCTGATTACAAAGATGTCTGTCTCATCACTGTGGGTCATAGATCATGTCTTAAATTTGCTGTTTTGTGGTAAAAAGTTTTATTCCAGCTCTAAAAACTGTTCTTATATGTTATGACTCTGCCTTTGTTTGAAATGTACCATGAAGGTCCTGCTGGTTTCCATGGAGATCAAGGGAGTTTTATAGTGAAGTATTCTCTCTTCCTTTCATATATTATGTTGGGCTTCGCATCTTTCTGGATCCTCATAGTGTTTCTAAGCTGACTGTGGTGGATATGCCTGGATTCTCCTGACTCTGACCATTGATAGAGGTGTCCATCATCAATATCGGCCAATGGCTTCCTGAGATATTTACCTGGATAACACCTCTATTAAGACACCTGGACACTGCTCAGCTTCACTTTTTACTTTCTACTGTATTACAGTTCCTCATCACATATTACTTAACTCATTCCTAGGACTACTGTACTCAGTCCTACGAATACTTTACTAATTCCTAGATGCATTGGGCTGCTATCCTCTGGTTTTCACTAGAATGTGTTTTTTTGTTTTAGGGAGATCTGTAAGATAACCATTTGCATTTTCTACTTTGTTCCCGGTAAATTTACTCTTGACACAGAAACACATACATTGATTCTGACACTCCTGTAGTAATTACACATCTCAGCTTGACCAAGATTTTACATAGTCTTATAGTTGTGAAGGTATACTTAATTTATGTTATTTCAGACATGAGGCAGAAAAATAGACTTAGTCAAGAAGAGGGTAAGTCAGATTAATTTGTGTAAATATACAAGAGAAAAGAATGCATTTATTCAGATTATTTAATGAATTCCTCAACTTACATAAGCGTCTCCTGGATTGCTGCACATTAAACTCTCTGGAGAGTCAAATCTTTTCTCCAGGTCTGAAATCTGAATCATTGAGGTTTTTCGAGTCATTTGTTTCGGAGTTGTGGATTCCTGCAAAGAGAACAATAAAAAACTATGAAGGCATGCAAACAGTAACTGAACAGTAAGAAACTTAAATGCATTTTTATGCTCACAGTGAACAGAGAAGCTCGTTTTGGTTGGCAGGGGATATCATAGACCTCCCCTTTTGGATTGGATGCCATGCTGAAGAATGAGAGCTGCAGACATGACGACAAGCTGTAATATTGAGGTTGACTGCTTTGATCAAAGTTGCATCTACCTCACTGACCTCTGTGATCACTCATTTATGGGGACAGAATGTGTTCTGAAGCCTGTTGAGAAGCCCATTATGTATACACTTTGCCAATTAACACAGCTCTTGTAACAGAAACCATGCTGCTCAGTGGATATGAGGTGGCTACTGTGGAGGTGAACAGGACTCCCCTGCAGCAGGAGAGGAAATGATGAACATGTGGGTATATTTCTTCCAAACAAGAACTGTACCCATACTTCTGTGTTTCTGGGGTCCCCGGCGGCAGGGGTTGCTGTTTGTAGTTAAAAGTGTCTGAAGTCTGTGTCTGTTTGTTTTTTACAGGCCCATAAAGACCTCAGTGCTGCATGCTTATCCCTATGGAGAGGCCCCTGGTCCCCATCTGTAAGCTCTTTTGCCAGCAGGACGTTCACAGCGTTGCATTTCTGCAGCAGTCTACCTCTTTAATCACGAGAGTTAATAATTCCCAAGACGGAGGAGTAACTTTGACCTCAGAGCAAAGACAACCTACTAACATCTGCATTTAGCTGTTTGCCAAAAACACTTGAAAATATTAATAA
The DNA here is from genome assembly GCA_028567055.1 of Leptatherina wallacei. Lineage (NCBI taxonomy): Eukaryota > Metazoa > Chordata > Actinopteri > Atheriniformes > Atherinidae > Leptatherina > Leptatherina wallacei. The sequence goes on from JAOXYM010000003.1 coordinate 1,125,937, forward strand.
GAGAAATATAGTTTTTACCTTGTTTGCTTCTTGTCCATCTGGGCTGTGTTGAAGTGCTGATTGGATTGGACTTTTTGATGTTGATAAAGGAGTGGATGGGGCCTTGTAGATCATGTCCATGCGTTCATAAGCAGGGCTGCTGGTGGGTCGGGGCACGCTCGGTATCTGGTAGATATTTTGCACATTGCCATCACTCCTGGCTTGACTTGATTTGGATTTTTCTGTAACTAGATTAAAGGAGGCTGCAGTGGTTCCACTCTGTGGTAAGAGCTTCAGTCTGTTTGCAGGGGCCAGGCCATGGCGTCCATACAGAGAACACATCCACCAGCCGCTGGTGCCAGCCACGTTTTGATCCACCACCGTAACGATGTCCCCCTTTCTGAAGGCAAGTTCATCTGCACACTCAGCCGTGTTGTCATACAGAGCTTTAGCTAGCTTGCTCTAAAACAAAAAACAGAAAACTTAAATAAGGCTCATGAGGGGAATCATACATGTTATGATAATGATGATGATAATGTCACACTGAAAATTTCTCTACACACCATATACTTCCATGGACCTTATTCATCCTGATAAAACTGGTTGAAAGTTGCACGTTTAAACTATCAAATACTTGCAGAAATGTCCCAATTTGTCATTTTACAAATCTTAATAAATACAATTTGTCAAAAAGGAAATATTTTACATTTGGGTGATTGTGGGAGGGAAAATGTTGAGGGCATTTTGGTTTTAAATGACATTTCCTTGCTATGTATTGTCACTTCCTGTTTGTGCTTCCTACAGAGATAAGTTTCTTCAAAGCTTCCTCTCACATGCTTGCACAACAATAAGTAAATTTAGTTTACTGTGTTGTTGAACCACAGAACTGACCGGTGCTTTTTATGCAGTCCTTTATGCTTTACATCCCCTCCATCAGCTGTTTTATTTCAACCTGTAGGTAGTTGGCTCTGCTCCATGATGCATGTGACTTATTTAAACTGAACTTGGCCACATGCAATTTGTGAGTGTTTCCTGTCCTGCAGCAACAACCTCTTTGCTGTTGTGGTTTTTGATGTGTGCAACTTATCATGGGCTCAAACCTGTGACTGATAACATACAAGTTAAAACAATACTGCTGATTGGTGCTGAACACATCTTTTTAAATGATTTATCATGTAGTTGGTTTTTTGTTATAAGATTTTTCCATTTTCATGTTCAAATAAACTTTCTCAATCAATCAATCAATCAATTGTACTCTTTTTTATCTAGATCTTATCTTTTTTATAAAATCTTTTTATTTCCTGGTGAGAGAGAAACGGCATTTCACTTCTCTGTATGTCTGGTGCAAATAGCAATAAAAGCCCCTGAATCTGACATTATTGGTGGAACTTACTGATCCTTTTGTGGCTGAAAGTTTGGAAAGTTCCCGGCAGAACAAGAACATAAAGTAAAGTTGTTCTGAATCGGGCTTGATCTCCGAGCCAAGTGGAAACCTCCGGCACTTAAAAGTGAGGCCGATACGAAGTGCCAAAAATTTCAGTTCAACCCTCATTCGCTAGGGGCTGGCTCCATAACAGAGCAAATCCCCATAGATTCCCATGTTAAAAAGGCCAACTTCACAGCAGAAATAAACATGTTTACAGCCTGGTACAAAAAAACATCTTAGCTTTAATAGGTCAAGTTTAACTTTATGAAAACTGGGGTGTTTTTTTTATGTCATCCGTTTTGATGTTATTTAATCTTTAAATTCTTCATAATTAGGGGCGTGTTCTTTTGATTGACTTTTGATTTGTGAGTGGTTAATGAACTGTCTACCGGTTTTTATTTTTTTTGAAAGCCAGCCGCCAAAGCAAATTTTAAAATGACACTTTTAGTGGAAATTTCTGGCTCCATTATGTATTTGTAATGCAGTTCTCTGAAGGAATTAGCTGGAAAAATGAGAATGCATTCAATATGCAAATTCTTGCACACTACATCGGCTGTCTCATTTTACGAACAAATTAACGACTTCGAAGTGCGCAGCCTACAGAAGCCACTCAGTTGCCTTCGTAGGCTGCGCACTTCGTAGTGTGCAACCCCCCCCCCCTCAGGTCTGCCCCCCTCTGAATGAAACAAAGAGGCCATTCACCCTCAGACACCAACACACTCAGCACCTGTTGGGATGTTGGCTTGTGGAGCCCACAGCGGACCCCCCCCCCCCCCCCCCCCCCCCCCCCCCCCCCCCCCCCCCCCCCCCCCCCCACTCCTCGCTCCCTGCCTAATCCTATGGATCATGCTACAGACATCCAAGTGAATTACAAAGGTTCTTCTGGACTCATGTTGGCCACCATGTTCCTAATATGTCCAAGATGTATTTGATCGCATATGTTTCCACTAAAACTGTTATTTATTTTTCAACATGACAAGTGGAACCAATGAAACTATCACACTTCCCATTTCCTGTTGGGTATAACTCTGTATTGATGGTGGGCACAGTAAGAAGCCAGATTCAGCTGTGAGGCTGTTGGATTCCGGCACACGCCTGCTGGTGTGGATCAGCCATTCAGACAGCTGGTCTGCAGCATGCTACCAGCACAGCTGCCCCTCCGCATCATGTGAAAGATTAACATGATTCAACATCTGATTGAGGTCAGCATGCGCTGCAACACTGTACACATTTGTTTTTCTGTTTTCAGCTTTCTGTGTCTTTTAGATAGGAAATTGTTTTATTAAGAGAAAGGAATGCTGAGGAACTACAGTTTATGAATGGTTTCTATTTAAAGGACGTCATTCACAATTTCTGGGATGTCTGCGAATTGTACAGTCTTAGAACCATAAAAGAAGATTAATCAGACTTCCAACATTATAATTTTTTGTTGCATTATTGTTTACACCATCAAACTCACTTTTACAGTGAGAACAGAAGATGAGAGCTGGCCAAATAAACAGCAATGGCAGCTGTAGCTCAACCAAACCTGATGAAACAGAAATAAAACAGCAACGTTACTTCAAACTGTGAAAAAAGCTCCTCTGGGAACTCAAATACTTGCTCACATCACTGCAGATGATTTTCACCAGAGTTTGTGGTTGTCATGACGTCAGTGAAGCGATTCAATGCGAAACACTCATCCAAAGTTGGCTAACGTTTGCCGCAGTGTTGAGCAAGTTATGGCTCAAAGCTCAATTTACACATTAAAATGAACTTGTTCACATTCCCACCATGAACTAGTTCTTTTTCAGATTTTTAATCTGTTTTTAATCTTTATTTTTTTTTTAAAACTTTCATTTTAAATAATGTTTTTACTTATTTTTTGTTGTGTTATAACCAACTCCTCTTAATGATCTTCCTGTTATGGTGCATACATCTGGAACATGGCCACAGCCATGGGAGCAGATGCACATCTCTGCATTTTTGCAAATAAAATATATTTTCAGAAAGATATTTCCATACCATGCTGTGGCGCTACAGAACAAATCTATTGAACTCAGAAAAACTTTCATTTTCGTAGACCAAGTGGTGACAGCAGGGACTTTAATGCTCACGTTGGCAACGGCAGCGAGACCTGGAGTGGCGTGATTGGGAGGAACGGCACTCCTGACCAGAATCTGAGTGGTGTTCCGTTGCTGGACTTCTGTGCTCATCATGGATTGTCTATAACAAACACCATGTTCAGACATGAGAGTGTCCATATGTGCACTTGGCACCAGATCAATGATCAACTAAAGGCTGGTACACACTACAGGATTCTTCAAACCTTCACAGATTTAGGGACCACACATTGATGATAACAAAAGACAGATCGCAGAAGATCTCTCTCTTCTGATCTTATAGTGTGTGGTGTGCACTAAGGAGCACACCACACACTAAGTTCTTGCGAGAGAAACAAGTGACCAGTCTGATGAAAACAAGCCCAAAGAAGTGACCCGCCCATATATAATAATAATAATAATAATAAATATCATTATCATCATTATTGTGAAAGTGGCAAATAAACAGCTCAATAGAAATGGAAGAAATGACATGAGTTTCTGTCATGATGCCTCTTGCTTTTTTATCATCCATTTAGTTTATAAGCTGGTGAAATTTAATGAATGGTTTATCTAGTCTTTTTTTCCCATTGAGAGTTTGGCTTAATGTCTTTTTGCTTGTTCAGTGATCTTTAACATGTTTCTAGCTGCATCCAGGTGCAGTGCTGCAGTCTTTCAGCACATTCCTATAGGCTATATATGTTTTACATATCTCCATAGTTATTCACAGGCATTGTCACTGTCTGTCGAGTGAGGTTGTCCGTGAGTGTGTGTGTAGGTGGGGGGGCGTGCCGGTTCGGACGAACGCCGAGTGTTGCGTTCACTTCTCCGGCCGCTTTCCGGAGTTATTGCTGTGGACAGCTGAAAGAGAATCAGGACGCTTCACAAAGAGACAAAGCCCAAATACGCAACTACACTGACGAAAACAAGCCCAAAAATCCGCAACCGACGATCTTTTCGAGCAACTTCACAAAAAAGCATGCACAAAGTTGCTTTTAACAAACGCATTTGACAACACTGAACGTGACTTCAGTGTAAACGAACAGGGTGAGCCATCAGGAAAAAGCCACGATGGTTGTTTTTGGCATCTATGCACACAAAAAAATAATAAGGATTATGGAAAAAATCACAGAGATGGTGGGATGTATGGATTACAGCGCGAGTTGGAGGTGAGTAAAAATGGTCTCAAGTATTACAGAGAGCTTGGAGAGCAGGGCTGTGCTTGATTTGTTTTTACTTCTTTTTCAGTCAGTCAGCTGAGTCAGTGTGCGTTTTGATTGGCTTTTGTTCTGTAGACGTGACATTACACACCGAGCTGCTCGGCTCCTCTGTAGCAATCCGCACACTACAGGATTTATTGTCATAAATATTAAACATGTTCATTATCTACGATCTCTCCTTCTGAGCGGATCGGACCGGACAAAATCACACACCCTACACCACAGGAAAACCACACACGATGTAGTTCGATAATCGTGCCTTTGCTTGCGTTGATTGTAAGGGGGAGATTGGGACAAAAATTGGCCCAATTATCCTGTAGAGTGTACCAGCCTTTAGTCGTATCATCGGATTTGTGGCCGCCTGTCTTGGACACTTGGGTGAAGAGAGGGGCAGAGTTGTCAACTGATCACCACGGTGGTGAGTCGGCTCAGATGGTGGAGGAAGATGCCGGTCAGGCCTTGCAGGCCCAAATGGTTTATGAGGGTCTGCTGAGAGTGTCTGGCGGAATCCCCTGTCAAAAGGAGCTTCAACTCCCACCATGGCCATAAAGTTGTTGGTGTCTGTCGGGGGTAATCCCCAGCTTGACCGGCAGCGAGGGAAGCCGTCAAGCTGATGAAGGAGTCTGATCGGGCCTTTTTGGCCTGTGTGACTCTGGAGGCAGCTGACAGGTCTCGGCAGGCTAAGCAGAACGCACTTTCGGTCGTCGCTTAAGCAAAAACTTAGGCGCTGGAGGAGTTTGGAGAGGCCATGGAGAACAAATTCCGGACGGCTTTAAGGAGGTTGTGGCCCACCATCCGGCGACCCTGAGTTGGGCTCTGCAATTTGGATGGGGATTGGATCGAAGACTAGATTTGATGCAGTCTGTTGGTTTCCTTAACTAGGCTATTTGTTATGAATTGGCTTGTATGAATCAATGAATGACAATCAGATTGGCTCAAACTGATTGTCTGTGAAGCCCTGAGATGACATTGTTGTGATTTGGCGCTATACAAATAAAGATGAATGGAATTGAATTGAATTTCTGGAGCTGAGGTCGCTGTGGTAGTTAAAAAGCTCCTCAGTGGCAGGGCCCCTGAGGAGAACCATAAGGGGTTTCTTAAGGCTCTGGATGCTGTGGGGCTGTCTTGGTTGACACACATCTACAACATTGCGTGGACATTGGGGACAGTGCCTCTGGATTGGCAGACTGGGGTGGCAGTCCAACTCTTCAAGACAGGGGATTGGAGGGTGTGCTCCAACTACAGACAGGTTCACACTACTCAGCCTCCCTGGTAAGGTCTATTCAGGGATTGTGGAGAGGAAGGTCCATCGGATAGTTGGGTCTCAGATTGAGGAGGAGCAGTGTGGTTTTCGTCCCAGTCGTGGAACAATGGACCAGCTCTAGACCCTCTTCAGGGTCTTGGAGGGGTCATGGGAGTTCTCCCAACCAGTCGACAAGTGCTTTGTGGACTTGGAGAAGGTGTTCAACCGTGTCCCACAGGGATTCTTGTGAGGGGTGCTCCAGGAGTATGGAGTGCCGGACCCCTTTGTACCAACTCCCCGGTCCCTGTATGACCGTATATGTTAGAAAAATGTGCAGCTACTGTCTGTAATCTTTGTTTGGGTTCGGCCCTCAGGCGAGAGTTTGACACCTATGTTCTAGAACTAAATGTAACTATTCTCACTCGATAAAAAATTCTGTCCATAAAAACATTATGAACAGAATCGTGACATAGGGCAGCCTTGGCGGAGTCCAACCCTCACCGGAAACAAATCTGATGTATTGCCGGAAATGCGGACCACACTCTGAC
>JAOXYM010000003.1:1177943-1200633 GCA_028567055.1 Leptatherina wallacei
TTATTCATAAATTGGAAAATGCTAAAACATTCCATCATTAACGTGAACAGTGCTGCAATAAAGTGGACATTGTGTTTTTTTTTGCCCAGCATTTAAACTGGGCATAAACAGAAATAATTTGTAAAATAAATCAAATTTTTGGAACAGATGTATAAAACAATACTCAAAATTGTACTACTTTTCATGGATTTGTCTGTATCAACAGTCAATAAATTATGTTCTACAGTTAAACTTATTTTACAATTATGGATCCAATTACAAATTTTAATTTGAGATTGCTGGAACATAAAATGTTGTGTATGGGTGAGATTTAAAAACCAGGAACTTCATCATTGTCATTTCCCCATGTTGCAGCCACTTTGTTTGCTAGCTTGTTAGTTTTTCTGTTTTGATTTACTTATGTTGCCCTCAGTGTTACTCTCGTTTCAGTTACAGTTTATTAAAATAAACTAGTTCCTACTAAACTTAGCTTTAGTTTTATCAGATTGAAATAAGAAAGTGGCAGGGGTGCACCTCTGACTTGCAGCTGTAGTCTACATTGTCACCCCAGAAGTCCTCCAGGCTTGTTTTTTCTAAATATGTCCACCATGGTGATCTTCCCCTTATATAACTGCTATCTGAGTTCATGAAAGGTGAAGAAATTTTGATGTGACATGGTGCCACGTCGTCAAACACAGCCTTCATCCCTTGGTTTTTCTCTGGGTCTCCACTGGCTGGTTTTTCCATGTATCTACCATAGGATTATATGTCACATATCACCCATGTGTTTTAAAGTATTTCATATTAAGTTGCTTGCTGGACATATTTGGTCAGAAAGCTGTCATCTGCAACTCACTTATAGGGTGAATGTAGAAGCCTTAGTAAATATTGTCTTGATGGTTGTGTCAGCAATTATCTGAACTTTGTTCTCTGAAGGTTGTGTGTTTGGTTGTGAAAAGATGACGTTCCACCTACACCAGAAAGTTTTCCTTCTGTCTAAGCTCAATCAGGTGTGTGTGTGTGTGTGTGTGTGTGGGGGGGGGGGGGGGGGGGGGGGGGGGGGGGGGGGGTACATGCGTGTGTGGATGTTTTTTGGTTTTTTTTTTTTAATCTGTAACTGACTGCCACTGATTTTAACTTCCGGGTCAAAAATGACCTGAAGACAACCTTTTTAACCAATACAGCTTCCATGGAAATATGAATAAAGGCAATGTTTCGCTTTTTCTCATTCTGGGGTCACTTTAGGAAAAATTATCGTTTTTTAAAGTTGAGAAAACAATATTAAATGGATTTTCTCTGCAGTTCAACACAGTCTCAGCACATTTTTGACTTAAAGACAACAGGAGGGTTGAAGCGTTAGCGTTGCAATTATTTGCAGCAACCACCAGATGGAGCCAAATCGCTATACAAGTGCAGTCTTATGCTTCACACACATTAGTGAGAGTACATGCACAACCCCACACAGCGTCTCTGAGGCAGAGACATTTACAGCTGGCGAAAGTTGAATTAATTGTTGTTATTTAACACTTACACAAGGTTTCAGACAGGAGGAAACTTTTTGTTTGGAAAAGAAATATCTCTGTAGTTAAAAAGAAAAACTGCTTTTAAAAGAGTTAGTCTGTCATGCATGATTTGTTACATCTTTTCTGTTTATACTTCATCATTTACACAGTTGCTGTTATGCAGGACTATTATTATTTTAGAGATGCATGGACTTTAATTTCTAAACCATTTTTTCATGTTTACATCTGTTAAAAAAGGGTCTGTGTGACAGCTGGAACATGTGACCTTATGGTAAAACATTGAGATGCATATTTGTATATCACTGTTCAGCTAGAAAATGTTGAGATATGACTTTTGGTCCTCGTCAGCCAGCCCTATCTCTGCCTAAATCTGCCAGAATAAAACAGGCCTGACTAGAACTGAGCAATCACAACACACCTGTGCTTTCCCTATTGAGACAAGTTAAAATACCAGCTGGTCTGTTGTGATTCTCTTCCTCCATGTGGACTTTCATAACTTCATACAGACCATGAAATAGATGAAATGTTTAGATATTTAATCCTACCATAGCTTGTTGTCCTGATGGAAAGCTTGCTGTTTGTTCTCTTTTTGATGGAGCAACTACAACATGCACAGAAAAAGGTTAAACTCAACAGAGAAAGCTCTTTGTATATCTATCTTATATTTTTTAATCAATTTTAGAAAGGCTTGCAATAATATGACAGTTACCTCTAACAGAGATTTCCAGTCATGTTTCCACACAGACACACAAGATTTCTGCCAAGAACACAATACACTTAGCTGTTCTGTACTAATACCAAAGATCTGTTCTTAAATTGAGGCTTAGAAATAATGATGTATAACAACCTTATTATTACCAAAGACAAATCCACCTTAAGGAGATGGAAGTAACTTATTTTCATCATTTAAAATGAGCTAGTTTGAAAAAGTCTTCAATAAAACGTCAGGTAGTTAAATGATGACCACAATCAAATCACACCTGGGAGGGTCAGTCTGGATTGGCTCTCCGAATCACAGGCCCTAAGGCAGGGATGTCCAAAGTTGGTCCTCACGGGCCGCTCTCTTGCAGGATTTCAATGTTTCTGCTTCAACAATCCTGACTCAAATTAAAAGGATCCAACAGCTTATGAAGCTCTGCACACTGACTCATTAATTAGAGTCAGGTGTGTTGGAGCAGGGACACATTTAAAACAAGCAGGATTCTGGCCCCTCGAGGACCAGAGTTGGACACCCGTACCCTAAGGGTATTAACCACAATAAGGCTTGACCGAGGTATGATTAAGCCAACTAGTGAGGGTACTCGCCTGGCTCTCCTGACTACATCAAAATCCTAGCGTCTGCCCTACCAACTCCAGCAACATCTGCGACTCAGGTCGGTCTCTGGCCACGCAGTAGCATCTGTGATCCTTGCACTTGGTGGTTCGCCAGGTAAAATTTAGAAGCCAGGACCTGTTTATGTTTGTACAAAGCTAACCGATAAGAACCCAGCACACACGCAGTTACTTAACTTCAATGATAAGGGAAATAATAATAACTTCTACTGGAGGTTATATTTATTGAAGCAGGGAAAAAAGCTCTATCATGAATAAATGTGATCAAAATCCAATTTGATTGTCCAGTTAAATTGAAAATCAAAATGTGGAAACAAGATCAAATTCAGAAAGCAATTGGATTTCAGGGTTGCGGGGGGGGGGGGGGGGGGGGGGGGCTGGAGCCTATCCCAGCAATTAGCAGGGTACACCCTGGACAGGTCGCCAGTCCATCACAATATCTATCGCAGGCCCAACCCGGAGAGACAAAAACACTCATTCCTAGGGACCAATTAACCTATCATGCTTCTCTGGGCTGTGGAGGAAACTGGAGTCCCCATAGAGATCCCCCGCATGGGGAGAACTTGCAAACTCCACACGTATAGGCCGCTGTTGAAACATTTCCCTAACCATGGCTCGAACCAGAAACCTTCTCAATGTGAGGCTGTGGTGCACCATTCGCTTACCTATCCTTACTTATCTGAGCTGAACGTGTGTAACTGCTGATCTTTGGCAAGCAGAGTCCTTCTTTACTCCATGTATTAGCCAGATACTGAATATCAACTGAATATATTGTGGGTCAACATACATTTCAGCTGCCTTTTTTCTTTTTAACTAGTGTTTATGAATGGACAAAAAAACTGTGTGAAGCTTTAAAACTGAAGCACCATTTGTAACCTACCAAAAGTAGTTATTTGTAATGAAGTAATCGCTGGTCACTCGCAGATGAAAACACGTTTATGTACAGTCACATCTGTACTGGGTACTTGCAGTTATTGTTATGCCCATCTTTACCACTAGATGTCAGTAATTCTTAAATATTGTACCTTGAAAGAGACTTTTTTGAGTCTCCTGGTTCAAGATAGGCAGCAGCAAATACAAAAACACAGTAACATAAGCTACCCAGTTAAAACACAAAAGAAAAGTAAAAAAGACAAAAATGACATAATGACATTATGGAACAAATGCATGTTGTGGAGTCAGTTTGGGTTACGAGTGTTTTAGGCTTTTTCATTTTTATCTATATTTACAGAAATATTTGTCAGAGGATATGTAACCTGATCTCACCTTAAAAAAAAACAGGAGTTTTTTCTTTTTCTTTTAATCTGCAATGTTGTCCAATAAAGCACTTTTAACAATTTGGCCTTGTTTTTATATCACAATGGTAAATCTTGTACTATTACTATAAAAACATGATCAATATGAGGTTATACAGGTCCTTATACACCACATCGATTATTAGACCCGGATTTACTCCCATTTATTGAATCAAATACACTGATGGATAAAGAAGTAGGAAGGACATCATGGGGGCTTGAAGTCAGTTTCACATAACTTTTTTGATATAATCTTAATTGATTTTTAAGGGGAAAAAAAGAAAACAAACAAAAGAACAAGGCACAGTTCAACATTCGAGACTTTGCGCCCTGGAAAAAACAGGGAAGCAAAAAGAAATAAAAAGACCACTCATCAAAATAATACCCCTCACCACCAGTGACTGAAGAAGAAATAGACAAACCTTCAGACCACGTGACCCGTCAGTTTTCTCAAGAGCTGAAAAGGTGCTTGTTGGGAGGTTTCTACCTTTGCCATCTTGGTAGTGTCACGAGCCTCATGACTCCCGGAAATCCCATAAATGGGCGACGAGGAGGCGTTGAGAGGGAGGCTGTGAGCGTGGGGAGGGACGAATCTCAGCCACCTGTAGCTACGAGCTAACAAAGCTAACCCGGAACTAACGGGAGCTAACCAGCTAACGGAGGTAGGCGGGCTAAAGCTAATGCACGCTGTTGGATGGCTGAAAACCGCGGTTGTGCTACCCTTTGTCTCGTTTTGCCGGATATCTGACAGCTGTCAATCATAAGGAAACACCCCTAGTTATGAAGAATTTCAATATTAAATAACATCTAAATGGATGAGTTGTAAATTAATTCCCTCCCCCCACAGTTGTCAAGAAGGTTAACCTGACCTATTAAACTTAAAATGTTTTTTTGGACCAGGCTGTGAACATGTTTATTTCTGCTGTGAAGTTGGCCTTTTTGACATGGGAGTCAATGAGGATCTGCTCTGTTTTGGAGCCAGCACCTAGTGGATGAACGGGGAACTTCAATTTTTGGTACTTCCACATAGGCTTCTCATTTCTAAGCTGGAGGTTGGCACTGCTGCTCACCACCCCCCTCAGACAGTCCCCCGTCCTTGATCGCCAGGTCAGTTTCAGAAGGTCAAGAGACCCGCTCCTTTTCCAGGAAGGAGAGCAGTGGTCACCAGATCTTTTCAAATTGTTCAGGTATGTCATTGATAGAGTATCGGATCCTTTCCAGATGAAGGGTGTCAATAAGCTCCATCAGCCATCTTTTCAGTGTGGGCACAGCTTTCCCTTTCCAACACATTAGAATTAGCTTCTTAGCTGTGATCAGACAATATGACAATAAGGCTTGTTGTGTTACTCTTAAAGATCTCAACGTATCTGAAGTACCGAAGATTGTTAAGACTGGTTCAGGTTGTATCTGTGCTTTAAGTAATTTTGAGAGTAAACTAAAAATGTCAACCCAAAAACCTTGCAATTTGGCACACATGACAAAGCTATGCAAAAGATCAGCTTCTGCGGGCTCACATTTATCACATATGGGTGAGATTTCAGGGACAATATTGTGCAACTTTACTTTTGAATAGTGGATTCTATGTAGGATTTTAAATAGGAATTGGTGATGCCTAGCATTGAAAGAGCAGGTATGGAATGCATTCATGGATTCCATTGGTTCTCAGGAATTGGCAGTCCTAGCTCCCTCTCCTATTCAAATGTAATCTCCGTCATACTAGGAAGACAAAGTTTTTGCTATTTGTCATACAGGGTGGGTTCTGAACCAGTGCACAGTTTGACACCCGTCCAATGTATCAGGGGATGCATTTTCACATCCAGGCAGTTTCTCCCTTTCATAGTCCCTGATTTGCAAGTATCTAAAATGATGAGCCCAGGGTAGGTCATATTTTTCCCCAAACTTTTCAAGGGATGCAAAAGTCTCCTCAACATGGAGGTCACCAATATTACCTATACCTGACTCTTTTCAGGAATTAAAAAAGCTGTCCATATTTGAAGGAGTGAATGATGGATTGGATGCAATAGGTAATAAAAAAAAAGATCTTTCTGAGATTAAAATGCTTTCCTATTTGTTTCCAGATTTTTATTACATCATCTATCACTGGCTTGTGTCTGTAACGGCTTCTATCAATAGCCACAGGTAAAAGTATGACTGCACCAACTGAGTAGGGCAGACAGTCCTCCCTCTCCATCTCCAACCGGTCAGATGACAGTAAAGTTTCGTCCAGCCAGAGGGACAGAGAGCGAAGGCAAGCTGCCAAATAGTATGCTATAAGTTTGGGCAAAGAGAGTCCACCATTCCCTTTAGACTTACGTAATGTTCTTTTTTTAATTCTATGTGATTTGTAATTCCAAATAAATGATAGAATTATTGGGCCTATTTTTTTTAAGGTTTTTGTAATAAATATTGGTATGTTCTGCAGGAGATAAAGAAATAGGGCGATTGTTCTATACGATTTTTGAGTTTATCAATTAAAGGAGTAAAATTAGTATTGAACAGGGCCTCAAATTTTTTTTTGTCCACAAATCCCAAATTGGGGAATTTGTCAGCAGTTATTCTTAAAGGGAGTCGCCCTAACCCTCTGTCATCTGTGAGTTGTATTGGCATGAGCTTGGGCTGGTTTACATACCATGTCATCTGCATACATAGAAATCTTATTTGAAGTATAAGCTGTGTTAAACCAGTGTATGTCGGTGTGTATTCTAATTGTTTGTGCAAGAGGTTCCAGGGCTAAGGCGAATAATAAAGGACTCAGTACACAGCCTTGCTTACATCCTCTACCAAGTGCAAATTGCAAAGACAACGTCTGATCGGTCAGTATCCGAGCACTGGGGTTGCTGTACAGTAGATTACTCCATGCGATAAACTCATCTCCAATTTTGAATTTTTCCATCAATCCAAACAAGTATGACCATTCCACTTGGTCGAATGCTTTTTCTGCGTCCAGACTTAGAACTAAAAGTTCCTCCTTAGGGTACTTGGGGGAGTTTATTATATTGAAAAGGTGTCTAAGGTTATAGAATGAATTCGGTTTGGGGATCAAGTCTGTCTGATCAGGGTGCACCACTTAACACCAACATGTCCTGAGGCATCCTGCTAAAGTTTGGGTTAAGATTTTTTGGACTGTATTTTTTGGACATTTTTTTATATCTCGTTACTTAAACCATCTGTTCTTGGACTTTTGCTGTTCTTGAGCAATGTGATAGATCTTTTAATCTCTTCACAGGTTATCTCTGCATCTGAAAATTTCCGATCGTCCTGGCCTAACTCTGATAGTTTGCATGAGTCCAGAAATGATTGCATTAGATCTGGCAGTGCGCTGCTCTGAGTTGTATACAACCTTTCATAAATCATTTTGAATTCCGCATTAATGTCCTTGTGTAATGTATCTTCTAGCTTCTGATCTTATTTTGTAAATATTTCTGTCACTTTCCAATTTATGTAGTTGCCCTGCCAACAATCACTAAGCAGAACACTTATGTCCTGTAAGGCAACAGGAGCAAAAGAGGAGCAGGTGTCTGAGGTAAGCAAATTACTACCATAACATTGAGAGAGAGATGTAGAAATACTAGACCTGATGGCAAGTACTGCAAAACCATTACACACTGGAACAAGGTGAATATCAGAAGACACAATATTTTTATATTGAACAGCACTTTGGATTTTTTTTAAAAAGCCATAAGATTAGTAAAATACTTTGTTGTGACATTCTTTAACATGTCATTTTATGCAGAAGTGGATTCTTTACAATGTAACCTATAAACCTCAAGCTTACAAGAATCTGAATGTTGAACAGTGTTTTGTTTCAGAGGTGTGAAATATAGATTCACAATGGTTGTTAAAGGATGCAACAAATCTAACATCACCATGAGCCATGTTAGCATCAAATAAGGCAGAGAATCTTTCAGCAGCACCCTGGTGTGTAATTCTCCTTTGAAACACCAGATTGGGAAGTAGAGGATCCAGATAAAATGACAAATAGAAAATAATGCAGATATGATCACCCACATGTACGTTCTCCACACATATATCATTTCTGCAATCTTCTCTTTCACCAGATCGCACAATAAAAGCAAAGATTCACATACTTGTGTCATTCAGATATTATTCCTATTGATCCATTTTCTTCCATATATGAATAATAAATGTAATCTCTTCTCCCCTTGTTCATATCTAAAGAAGTGTGAATATGTTATATCCTGAAAAATCCTATAGGATTTACAAACAAAGGAGTGTATGACAGTTTACACACCTTCTTGTTCCGTTGTCAGATTCTTAAAATCCTCACACATGTGGAAAGTCCCTGCCTTACCTGCAGCACAGGTGCACAACTATAATAAGAGGCAGAGTTAGAAGTGATGAGATTATTTTCTGTTAGCCCTCCAGTAATGAAAGTTGGAGACAGTTCAGACAGTAAAACCTCCAGGGCTGCATTCCTCACCTGACGCATGGAAACACTGGGTGTGAATGATGTTGAGAAATTTGTGAGAAAACGTGGAGGTTCACAGTCTGGGGAAAACATGTCGTCATCTGTCACGTCATCATTTGTATCAGTGTTTCCACTACATAGACTCAGCCATGGAGGCCAGCCATGGCTATATTGTGGCACCATGCCTTCAAAATGCCGGCAAACAACTTGTTTCACATGGACAATGTCAAAGTTTAATTGAAGCTACATTGCCACCACCAGAAGTACAGCAGCGGGAGGCTACAGCTGTCAGTCATTTACTCTGCACGTGAACACAGCATACACAGTGCTGAGGCACGGCTTAAACTTCATTAGTTAGGCCCACAGGCAAGGTAAACTTTGAGAGCATCCAAAGAGCTTATTACATGTGGAGTCCGGAGAGCGCAAAGGTAGCTGCTGATGAGTTGCTTCAGATTTTACATGTTGAATCAACATTCCAATAAATATTTTAATGATTAACAGCAAACGGGATGCTATGCAACCTAAAGTAATTGGTCCTAACTACTGTAGGCTAATGAAGTTGACACTGGTTAGCTTAAACAATGTAGGCTATCAAGTGTTTCCCCTACCATTAAATTAGATCATGTTATCCCCCACCACCGTTAAATGGCAGTAAATACAGTACCATGTCAGTCTTGTTTCTTTTGAATTTCTAAGATTTTGTATATTTTGTAGCCCCCTTTACGCCCTCCTTCAGAACGCCTTGACTTTTTGTCTGTCTCATCTGGTTCAGTAATGGTTATATGAAACAAAATAAAATATAGAATATGATCCAAAGCTGTTCCTATTACACACAACTCAGTTTCACAGTTTATTTCCCCTTCCTCCCACTAATTACATAATACACAGTTCATCCACAAAAAGAATTGTACTGTCCTGGATTAAAGTCCTGAATTTTATCATTATTTTTGCCCAAAACTTGTATTTTGTATCGTCTTTTAGCAATACCCTAAATACGATATCCCTGTGCAATAATTGCCACATTCCTGTAGCATAACTCAGGAGCTCCTGTGATCTTTCTGTGGAATATCATTTTTGGATGTGCTGTAGTCTTATTCTATTGTTCTGACTCAGGTTGGACAGCTGACTCCATTATGCTTTATTCTTTGATTGAGATAGCAGTTCAAGGTTAGTAAGTAAGAATTAATTTATAGAGCGCTTTTCACAGATAAAAATCCCAAAGTGTTGTACATAAAATGTGAGCAATAATACAAGACAGTAGTAGCATTAAATAAATAACAGGAAACAACCGTATCAATCAAAAGCTTTCCTAAATAAAAAAGTCTTCAGCTGCTTTTTCCCGGGAACAACGATCAGAGTTTCTGTTTTACTTGAATTTATCTGAAGGTAATTTGAAGAGAGCCAGTTTGTGTCTAGTCTGTGAAGATATTAACGACTTCATGTTAAGTTCAGTCAAAGTCAGAATAATCTCCATCCATACGCATTCACCTGACAGATGTATTATTTTATAAGAAGTCTTGGAGTTTTAAACATGCAAACTTCAGAATCTTCATATGGGAACCTTTTAGTTGATGATAAAACTCTGTAGTCATTCAGGTGGGTTTTAGCTGAGATGGTGATGAGCCGCAAGGTGGCAGGACAGTTATCTGAGCTGCACTTTACGCTGACAGAACAATGGTCGGTGTTGTTTGTGTTTGCCCTTCCAACCAAACTTGGCACAGAGTGAAGTCAGACATGTTTTTTAACCTGTGAGTCACATTCTCGGGATCATCAGGGCAGCCCTAAATACACAAACTGAACTCATTCAGCAAACACAAGGTGTTGGCTTTCAGCTTGTGTTGGCATGTGGAGATGGATTGTTTCTGTAATCAGTTACAGGTATTGTGGTGCTGTGTGCACTTAAATACCTTTTTAATGTCCAATGCATATATGAGCTAACTGTACTGACGTGATGTAATATCAGTAAAACGTCTGATAAAGTTCTTTCATCAGTCGTGCTCAGACCCAGCCGTTAACCTGATACACCTTACCCTTTGATGTATGCATACACAATCTATCTTTGGACAATATGCATACGTCTGCTGCGAAGGCAAAAATGTCAGAAAGCTGAGTTATTTCGAAGCAGTTTTGCTGAATAAAGAAATGTTTTTACCCTCCATGAATGATTCTGAGGATAAATAAACTAGTGGAAATACTGGCTTGGTTAGTGTTTAATAGAAACCACCAATACAACAGATGTTCCAGTTTACCACTAAAAGTAAAATGAAATCCCTCATCACCCCACAGAGCGGTTGTCTCATGGTTGGTTTGAAGGAATCTTGTCAGTCTAGTGACCCGGTCAGAAATCTAATCTGATGGTTAAAAAGAGACAGTTGGGGGTGGCTGAGAAACAAAAGCAGGACTGGTTTGTTTTGTTAAACAAGTTCTTAGGAAAGCAGAGGAGGGATGGAGGCGTGGCCATGTTCAGGTGGAATTCCCCTGAATTCACCGGAGTCCTTCCTCCTCTCTGCCACAGACATATAAAACTACAGGCATCTAAAAGCAGCCACAGATACATATTTCCCTCAGAGACAGTAAAGGACATCACAGGAAAACGCTGGTTTTCTGTTTTACATCACGTTACAGCTGGGATAAAACTTCAGGTAATTCTTTAATGATGTTGGCGTTTGATTCTGTTATAACATTTAACAAAAATCATTCAAAAATCATGTGTGAACAAATATCTTCCTCTTCCAGTGTCTCCATGTCGTCCCCCTGCCTCAGCAGTGTCCTGACTCATGCCAATCTCACTGTGTACCAGACCGGCCTTACTGAAGTCCAGTCTGGTCTGCTGCCCGGCATGAACAGCTTACAGAGGAACAACCAGACTTACAACATGAACGGTGAGAAAATGTTTTACTGCAAATGTGGTCTATGTGACGCCACAGGACATGTAGTTTCTGGACCATCATAGTTTGAGTTTCAGTCTGCAGCTTTGACCTCATTCAGTCTCAGACAGATTAATGATTTACAGATGGCCAACGTTTAACCGGACTCAGCAGAGGAGCGCTCTGACCGCCATGTTATTCAGCTGTTTACTTATCTCACCTCCATGTTGACTGTTGATGATGATGATGAAGATGCAGAAGATGAGGAGATATAACTGCATGTCTCATGTACCTCCTCAGGTCTGCAGTACAGGTCGGGTCCTCAGGTCTACAGGCAGATCAGCCCTCACAGCTGGACTGCAGACCATGTCCTGGAGTGGATCAGTGACCACGTAGAGAGAACCAAGTTCGATGCCAGCACCCTCAGTCTGGAATTCTGTGCCATGGACGGTCTATCTCTCTGCCACCTGAACCAGGAGGACATGACGAGAATCTTTGGCCCACAACTTGGTCCACAGCTCCACCAGAACCTGCAGGAACATAAGAATAAAAATGGTAAACTGCCGTGTGTTCATTATCAATGTTCATACAGAAAGGCAGCTGCATACCATAGAGAAAAACAAACAATTATTTTTCTGTTTGCTGTTGTTTACAGAGCTGCAGAACCTATCGGGACCAGAACTGAATGAGACATGTCAGCTCCTGGACAACTTCTTGGACAACCTCAGCTTTCCTTTGCTCAGCAGCATCAGAATTGGTCAAGGTGCATATTATATATAATTATTTAACTTGCTGTAAAACTTATTGCTTGGAGAATTTTGGAATAATTTTTCTGTTTCTCCACAGCCAATGAAGCTGTTGGAAAAAAGGAATTCGAGTACAATGACGACTATGATGTTAGTGGTCTGACCATGGAGCCGATGACCCCTCTGGAAGACACCGAGTATCTCTCTGATAACCAATCCGACTTCGAGTATTGTTAGTATTTCTTCATCATGATTTTCATTCTTGCTATTCTCTTTGTTCATCTGAAAAGTTTCTTTAGGTTCTCAAGATTTCTGATGATACATCTAAACCGTCTCTTTCACCATTAGGTGGCATGTTTGGCTTTTCAAGCTCTCCAGAGTCTGGCAGCAGCGAATCAGAACCAGAGTTTGCATACCCTCCATTTTCAAGTGAGTAAGCAGAGAAACAGGAAACTTCTCCGCGTTCATCTCAACAGAACCCCAGTTTAACTCTGTTGTGTTGGCAGAAGTGCATGTCAAAACAGAAGAATCAGAATCTCGACTGAAGCGACCAAGAGGACGACCTCCTAAAGTCAGCAGAGACCACAGCAGCAGCATATATGACAATCCAAAGAAAAACAAACACGGTAAACATGAACTCTGCCATTCTTGCAAGTATTTGCATGATATTTGCATCTTTTCAAGCCATGGAAGTAAAACTATTTTCATGTTGCTCTCGCTGCCTGCAGCACCTCGTGGTACTCACCTGTGGGAGTTCATCAGGGATATTCTGATCCACCCAGAGAAGAACCAGGGCCTGATGAAATGGGAGGACCGTCGGGAAGGTGTGTTCAAGTTCCTCAAGTCTGAGGCTGTGGCTCAGATGTGGGGCCAGAAGAAGAAGAACAGCAGCATGACATACGAGAAGCTCAGTCGAGCCATGAGGTGAGTTAAAACATAGCTGGTTATTGTAGCAGTATCATTACTGCTGCCATGGTTACCTCTGTGGGTGAAATTAAATACAACCCCATCACCAAAAAGGCTTTGTGTAAAATGGAAATAAAAACATAAGTCAGTTATTTCCAAACCTCATCAACATATGTCTTATTCCCGGTAGAACATAAACAACTGAAACATTTTACCATTTCATGGAGAATATGAGCTCATCGTGAATCTGATGGTAAAAAGTAGTTCCAGGTCTGTGAACGTATGGGAAGTCAGGAGAGCAGTTCAGGAGTTCTAGGAGAGGAAAGTTGTCCCGTTCTGGTCTGATGCAGGATTCTAGCTGCTCTACAGTCCTGGACCTTCATCATCATTCTCCACATGTTTAGTCCTGGCTGCAGGTCTGGACTGCAGGCAGGCCAGTTCTCCTGTTGTGATGGATGCAGTATGTGGTTCAGCATTGTCTTGCTGAAATCTGCAAGGTCTTCCCTGAAAGAGACGTTGTCTGGATGGGAGCAGATGTTACTCTAAAACCTCCATCATGTACTTTTCAGCACAGATGTGGAAGCTGCCCACGCCATAGGCACTAATGCACCCCCATCCCATCAGAGATGCTGGATGCTCCCTCTCCTTTTTAGTCTGCAGGACACGCCGTCCATACATGCTTTCCAATCAGCTTTGGAGGAGACAGCTGTGTTTCTGGATCCTGTTCACATCTGGTTTCCCCTCTGCACGATAGATCTTTAACCTGCTGTGGATTTCAGGGTGAACTGTGTTCACAGACACTGATTTCTGGAAGTCTTCCTGAGTCCATGCAGTGGTTTTTCCACAAGAGAATCATGTCTGGTTTTATTAAAGTGCTGCATGTGAGTCCCAAGTTCACCAGCATCCAGTTTGACCTTCATCCTTGTCCCACACGCACAGAGATTCCTCCTGATTGTCTTAATCTTTAGATGATATTATACACTGTAGATGGTGCGATCTTACAAGTCTTCACAAATATATATGGAGGAATATTTTTCTGGAATTATCCCCATAATATTAGACCCAGCTTGTCTCAGATTGGCGAACCTCTGTCCATCTTTACATCTGAGCGACTGTCTGGAAGGTTCCTTTATACCCAGTCATTTTTCTCTCCTGTTGCCAATTAACCTAATTTGTTAAATGCTCCTCCTGCTGTTTTTCGTTTGTACCAATTATATTTCCGGCCTTTTGTTATCTCAGCTCTTTACAGATGTGTTGCTTCCAGTAAATTCAAAATGAGCTCATATTTTCCATTAAAATGTCTCAGTTTCAACATCTGATATGATGTTTATTTTCTATCGGAATAAATTACGGGTTGATGAGGTTTGGAAACAGTTGACTTTTAGCAGATGTTGGCAGGTGATGTTCATTCATTAGGCTAATGACAGGAACTGAACATGCTCTGTGTTAAATGATGCTTCTCTGCTTACAGGTATTACTATAAGAGGGAGATTCTGGAGCGAGTCGACGGCCGGAGGCTTGTGTACAAATTTGGGAAGAATTCCAGTGGTTGGAAGACGGAGGAGATTGGCATGTCCATGTGAGGCAGAAACCGAGAAGCTGATCACAGTGGCGGTTCAATAACACCAATTATCTGTGGTGGAAAAGTTTCTTAACTATCATCAAAGTTTTAAACACAAACTTCCTCTAAGAGGGAAGGTGTTGCAGAAAATGTAAGCCAGTGTGTTTGGCTCTAGTAGGTTTTATGAACCAATATTAATGTTTTCCATGTGTCATGTTTTTGTATATATTTTTTACTGATGAAGGACTAACTTGACTAACAGTATTTATGGTTTATGGGAATGAAATATTCTGCGAACACTAGGATCTTTCCTTATTTCCTGTGTGTGCCTTACATCCATGTCAGTTGTGTTGCATGAACAGAAATGAGTTTTGGTTTGACTTCTTAAAAAGTTCGTTCATTTTATCAGATAATTTACATATGATGATGAAGATGTTTAGATGAAACAGAAATGATGTCACAGAATAACACATTATGAGTGGGGATTTTTTAATTCACTGGTTTTTGGTCATCAATAAGCAGAGTTATGACTTCCTGTCTGGAGATAAAAGAGCTCCCTGTGTTGATGGTGTGAATTATTCATTATTATCCAATTTCATATGATTCAACAGCTTTTCATCCTTTTCTTTAGACCAATAAAAATCTATATTTGTAAATGAAATGATGCTGTGTTGTTTGAACAGACTAAATAAATCAGACCTCTGAACTGACTACATTCTCAAATGTCTTTCTTTTTTTTACACATTCTATGAACTGGTTATGTAATAGTTGTAGTATTTTTAGAGTTGAACCGTTTAGTCCTGCGGGCTCTTTGTGTCAACATACTTTTTAAAATAATACAACCATGAATTCAATCCTGTCAGAAAAGCTGACATAAGAGTCTGGAAGAAGCTAGAAGGAAACAACCGAAGAACAACCAAAAGCTTTCAAAATCAGATTTTTCAATGTATATGTGTTTTTTTTTAAGTGTATGACTTAATCTGTGGAAAACTCACTGGTATCTTCCCCATGAATGTGGAAACAACTTTTCAAACCTCCAAAAAGGAAGATGTATTTTATGAAAATGGATTTTCCCTCCTCTGGTGGGATACATTTTTCAGGATATTGGAGTGTACATGGTTGCAAACAAACACCTCCTCCCCTGTTTTTTGTCTTGTTTGTTTCATTTCTTGATGTGTTTTTGTTTTTTTATTTCATCTGAATTCTGGAGACAGAAAAGAACTCACAGCTCAATCAAACTACTGCAGTTAAAAATGAAACGGCCATCATTTATTCATAATATATCATCCATCGCACCACATCCCGTCATATTTCATCCTCTAATCCATCCATCCATCCATCCATCCATCCATCCATCCATATGTCATCCATCGCTCCACATCCCGTCATGTCATCCTGTCATCCATCATCCATCCATCTATCCATCATCCATCATAAGTCATCCAAGGCTCCACATCCCGTCCTCTGTCATCCCATAATCCAACATTCCATTTCCCATCATCCATCATTCCTTATCCCGTCATCTATCATCCCTCATCCCATCAACCACCCTTTCTCATCCCATCATCTGTCATCCATTGTTCCTCATCCCTTCATCCCTTCATCCATCATCCCGTCATCTCATCATCTCGCCATCCATTCATCCATCATCTCAGTACTTCATACTTCAACTCAACTCACATTTATTTATAAAACACTTTATAAAAAGTTAGAATTAAAACATTTGTTCAGAAATCAAACTTGAAATATTTAAAGATTCATTCAAACATTTAACAAATTAAAGTGAAATATAAAAATAAACAGTAATAAGAGCAAAAAATAAACAACAAACAGTAGAAGAAGAGAAGTTTTTTGGCATCGAGGGAGTTTGATCCCACAAGAGATGAGCCTGAAAACTGAAGGATCTGCTTCACATTCTGAGCTCAGACATCCTGAGAAAAACAAAGATCTCTTCACTCGGAGAGTTGAAAGTCCTGGTCGGTGGGCAGGACATCTATCAGGTGCTTTCTGAATGAAATGAAAAATAAAGAACAGTTCAGGGAGAATTTACAATGTTTGTGTTTTTCTTGTGGGAGGAAATATTTTGAGATTAGTGTCAGAACCACTTTTCAGGTTTTGGTTTGGTCCTGAACTGTGAGACTTGGTGAAAATAGAAAAAAACAGTTTCGATGTGGGAGTGAGTTCATACTTTGAAATCAAGTTTACTGAACAATGTTTGATGCTCGGAAGTTCAGACACTTCATCATTCCATTCCTCTCTAAACCTCGTTAGTCTGAGCTTTCCACATTTCTGTTTTCTTTACTTCAAGTAACCACAGGAGACAATAGCTTGTGGTTTCAGCTCGAACAACTGGTTGGACCTGTTGGAGGTGACAGGATATGATCATGCCAACATGGCGAGTTGGCTAAGAAAATATCTGATTACAGTTTTATGTAATGGACCAGAACCAAGATTCCAGCAACATAAATTTTTGGGGAAGTGTGAGAAAGACCAGAAAAACAGACTTCAGTGCCCGATGAAGAAGCTCAGATAAAACTAGATTCAATCTGCCTTTTTTTCCAAAAATGGAGAAAGTCCAGTCCAAACAGAGACAAATTCATCGCTGCTTTTCTTCCAAATTAACTTTTCATTTTGGCGCTTTAACAGATTTCAAGTGTTCTTCGTTCTTGTGATTTATGTGAAAGAAATGGTCCTGTGTTAGTTTTTAAGATGCCATCATTTACATGGTTCAGAGAGCCCACTCTCCTCTAGACCAATCACGCGTTACTTTGAGGATCATGTTCTTTAATTTCTCAAGCACTTTCAATGTGTCTGAGATGATCAGCAGCACAAGAGCACCACAGGGGACTGGACGCTCCCCACATCTCTTCTCACTGTACACCTCAGACTTCCAATAAACCTCTGAGTCCTGACATCTGCAGAAATACTCTGATTACTCTGCAGTTGTGATGAGTATCAGTGATGGAAAAAAGGCTGAACTGCTCAGTCAGAAACAATCCCCTCATCTGGAACACAAACAAATCAAAAGAGATGATAGTTGACTTAAGGGCCTGTTCCAGAAAGGAGGTTCAACTAGCTGTGAGTTTGTAAAGAAACTCTGGATCAACTTACTCTTAACTCAGCAACTCTGTGTTTTCGGTTCCAGATCAGCTGTTTTGAGTTGGTTCAATCAACTCTGAGTATTGGAGCGAGAGGTTCTTATTGAAGCATACGTGCGATACAAAGAGGCAAAACAAATAAATATTCAGTCATATTTGTAATTTTCTAAGTAGTTTTTGAAATAAGTCATTTTACTTTTACTCAAGTAGATTTTTAGATGGGTAATTTTACTTGAGTAGAATTTAAGCAAAGTAAAAATAATTACAGGTGGAATTCTCACCGATGATGGCTGATGCCGGATAAGAGATGGAGATGAAGTAGGCTGAGGATTGCCAAGCAGAGATAACGAATTCCTGTGGAAGAGATTAATCGGAAAGCGAAGGAAATCTTCGGCCACATCTCAGCCATCTCTGGCATAACTTCATCATGCCATGCAAAATGTGTCTACCTCTGCAGACAGAGCTGTCAGCTTTCAAAATTTCTTCATCAAATCTACGATAGCATGTGGCAGTAAGTAAAATATGCCTACATGTGTTTTTACCGAGATCTTATATTTATTGTTTAGTTAAAACCATCCTCCGTTAAGCAAAATTCCCCTTTATGATCAGTTATAAAAGTAACTAACTTTTACTCAAATTACATTTTTAGATGGGTACTTTTACTTGAGTAGAATTAAAGCAAAGTAAAGATACTTTTACTTAATTAAAATGTTTCAGTACTTTTTCCACATCTGCAAATGACTTCACAACGGTGCCGTTTTGTGAGATGTTGATCAGGAAAAAATAACACGTCTGTTTGAGTTCTGAAAGTCCTCCCACATGAATCATTGTGTAATAATTCAACTTCTAAATTTCTGGTTGTTACTGAATACCCATGTCTGACAGCTGCTACAGGTGGGAGGAAAGAGGGTTACTTTTTGGTGAACCTGCAAGCGAGTATACTTCATACTTCATACTTCAGGGCAAGATTTTCCTCTCGTTCTGGAACGGGAAAACCCGAGTTTCCCCAAACTCAGGGTTAACATACTCAGAGTTTCTTTCTGGAACGGGCCCCAAGAGGAACAGGAGTAAACATACAAAACCGTTTACATCCTAGGAGAAGAGGTGGTGGAGGAACAAGTACCACAGAGTTCAGCTGGACAACAGACTGGACTGGAAATGCAACACAGAAGAGCCAGAACAAACTGATCCAGAAGTTCAGGCTCTGTTTTGGGGACTAATTTGGAGCTCCTGGAGAAGAATGCTGCACAAGCTGCTGGACATGATGGACAAATCTTCACATCCTCTACAAAACACACAGAGGAAACAACACAGTATGTTCAGTCTGATGCTTCTTCAGTTAGAGAACTGTATCTGGTCTGAGCAGAGGACAGAGCAGGACTGTAACACTGATCAGAGACAATGATGTGGCAAAGACTTCAGGGCAGAATACAGACAGTAATAACTGAGAAAAAACCTGTTGATGTGATTTGTGCAAAAGCAACAGAAATTAAGAAATCACTGCAAAACACAACAGTTAGGAGTTACAAAAATGAACTAAACAGAAAGTTTATTACAAATAAACCAAGTGAAAGTCAAGTGTTTTTAATCTTTTTATATTTATTTCTACAAATAAAAAATACACCTTTGTGATTTATTCAATCTTTCCATGATGCATTAAAAAAGTTCTGCAAACACTAAAATAGGAAATAATTAACCGGAGAGAATCATCAGAAATAAAGTGAGAGGATTTCATGAATGAACAAATTTTCATTTCTTCTTTTTTAGTTTGAACTTATTTCACCTCTGAGACCTCAGTTAGACTGTGTGAGAAGAAGAAACTCGTACGGAGCAACGTTGTGTATTTTTGATAACTGTGACAACGATCATGATCAAAAAATGATTCTCCCTCCTGTTGATAAAATCTTTTCCAGTGAACCTGTTTTAACTTCTCTATCTACCTGTAAATTCTCTAACTCCTTCAGTCCTAACAAACACTCTTAGCTCTCCTCCCACTAAGTCAACATACCTGTCCAGCAGGTAAGTTTGGCCAGAAGCCAGATTGTGTATGAAGCACGTAGCTTACTGGAAACCTTTGATTAGTGCCAGAAAACCCAACAGAGGGAGGGAGTGGAGGATTTTACTGCTGTGACCTCACCACATGGTAAGTGAATAAATACACAAAGCCATTATGACCGACCAGCAGGTACTCATTAAACCAACCTGGTTTATGTTTACCTGCTGCATCACAAAGTCATCCATCTGGAGTAAAATCACACATGCATGTGTTCTCACATAGTTTCAGCACAGAAATAAACATACATTTCAGTATTGATGTGGAGCAAAGTGTGATGCAGAGTTTCAGTCTGGAAACTTAATGTTGGTCTGAGGACAGAATCTGACCCTCACCACTTTTTACTGATCCACCGATTACATTTTTCTGGCCGATCACGATCTTTAAGACGCCTGACCTGGCGATTCAGATATTTTCTTTTATTTGAATAACTGACAGCAAACAGCTTCAATGTTCCAATTTTATTTCAATGAAAAACAATTAACAAGACTCGTGAAAGCATACAAACTACGAGGTTATGTCCTCGTATTTAAGTGAAAAGGTTGGCCGATGAGGTTTGTTGTGTTGGACATTTTATTTGTGGCCCCACCACAACTTATTTCAGCCTTGCATAAAGTACAAACTGAAAGTGTTTGGCTTTTTTCTTGTACTGCATAAAATCTGCTGATATCACATAAGGATCCACCGATCCCCCAAAATGAAGGAAATCGAGGCCGATTGATCCGATCGATTGGTGCACCCCTACTTTTTACATGTTATATCAGAAGAAAATTACTTACAACATGAAATGTTAATTTCCAGCAGAGTGCAAATATCATGCATTCAGTAAAACAAGTCATGAGTGGTTCTAAGTTTTTTTATATTTGTTTCTATGACTGAAAATAAAAAAATCTATAACTTTTGATGTTAAAAAAAATCCTGCAGACACAAAAATTTTTCATATTTCAGATAAAGAACTTTCTCATTCAGCTTTCATGAAGCTCTGAGTTAGACAGATACAAAGCAAACTAAAGAGGAAAAGAGACTAAACAGGCATCAGCTTTATCTACAGACAACAAAGTCATCTGAAGTCATTTTTACAGATACAAACCAGTTATAATCCAATAGAAATAAATCCATTATCCACATTAGACCATTTTATAATAACTTTGTTCATTTATTCATTTTTAGTTATTTATTTGACAGGGACGCTGCATTTGTACATAGAATAAAAACGTAAAAAATTTGGACATGCTTTTATGAGAGAGGTGCAAAAGCTAAACACACAGAGCTACAGAGAGACTGTGTTATCACATACACACACACATATCTCCAGAGACTGAAAGGAAATTCATCTCAAATGAAAGCAAATTATGTTTCACATAAACCACTCCTTCACTCTCATGTCCTCCATCTTCTCTGTCCTTTCTTCTTCCATCTCTACTTCTTGTCGTATCACCTGTCTCTTGCTAAAGCGTATCACCCGGACTCTTCTCCTGTGAAGCCATGCTGTTGTGATGGATGCAGTATGTGGTTCAGCATCGTCCTGCTGAAATCTGCAAGTCCTTCCCTGAAAGAGACGTAGTCTGGATGGAGCAGATGTTGCTCTAAAACCTCCATCATGTACTTTTCAGCATTGATGGAGCTTCACAGATGTGGAAGCTGCCCACGCCATAGACACTAATGCCCCCCCAGTCCTATCAGAGATGCTGGATGCTCCCTCTCCTCTTTAGTCAGCAGGACACGCCGTCCATGCTTTCCAGAAAGTAGTTCACATTTTCATCTCAGAGCATTTTAAATCAGCTTTGGAGAAGACGGCGGTGTTTCTGGATTCTGTTCACAACTGGCTTCTTCTCTGCATGATAGAGCTTTAAGCTGGATTTGTGGATTTCAGGGTGAACTGTGTTCACAGACACTGATTTCTTGAAGTCTTCCTGTGTCCATGCAGGGGTTTCCAGTAGAGAATCATGTCTGGTTTTAATGAAGCTCACCAGCATCCGGTCCTAATTTTCACAGAGATGTGTCCTGGTACTCTGAACCTGTAGATAATGGAAGATTCAAAGTCTTCACAGTTTGAACTTTATTTTCTAAGCTGAATCATGTGAAACTACGTCTCCTGAGAGACTCTGTCTCTGTAAGCTGCAGATTTGTTAATAATGAACCTGATTAGCTGCAAAAAGCCAGATTTTTAACTTTTCCTTCTGTTTGTTGCTCCAGTTCAAATATTCATTAAACGTGTTGCTCATGTTTGTCATGATGACACTGTAAAACATTTCACTGTCCAACGCTGTAACAACATGAATGTGACGTTCCACAGACGACCTCATTTCAACTGTTTGTCTCTGTTTCAGTCCCTGAGGAGAGTTTTGATTACAGCTTGATATCTGCTAGATATCTTATCTTACTGACGGTGAGCTTATGGAAGTCTGAGCCAGTTTCTCTCATGTTGTTGAAAAAATAAATCATTAATGAAGTTTGATCCCATTCTAGAGGCTGGTTATTTTGTGATGAAGCAGAATCTCCGAATCATTTGTCACTTCTTCACAGCTCTGTGCTAAGGAATGGTGAAAAATGGGCGTTTATTGAAGAAGCTGTAGCCTCCATGTAAGACCTCCACCCTGTCTTACATCTGTAGTGTGAAATTGTAATTATGATTTAATGAATAGTAACGTATTCATTGGAGTTCCGGTTCCACATTCAGCATAATCTGATCTCTGTACCAGTAAAATAGTAGCTTCATATCCTACGAATAAAAATGAAAGCTCCCAAATTTTCCCCTTTGTTTTAGTACAAAGAAGTACAGTTCATTATGAAGATGTTTACATTTAATCAACTATCCTTTTAAGAAATAATATAACAACCTGAAATTACCTGAGAGTAATAAGTGGATTTTTAACAATATTTAGCCTCAGTTTCCCATTT
>JAOXYM010000003.1:1223061-1247507 GCA_028567055.1 Leptatherina wallacei
AAAACTCTGCTACAACAATAATTTCCCTCAAAAGGGATAAATAAAGTATTTTTCATTCATTTTCATTTCATTCATTTTCATTCCATTCATTTTCATTTCATTCATTTTCATTTCATTCATTTTATTTCATTTTCATAGTTGAGTCTTCTGCTTGCTCTTAAAAGTAGATGAGGACTCTACGGATCAGACAGAGTTTGGTAGATCGTTCCACCACTGGGGAACAACAGAGGAAAGGTCTTGCTACTGATTTTGCGCCATGTTGTGGTGGGAGCACTAGGCGTCTTTCACAGGCAGAGCGTAACTGTGGAGAGGGAGTGTAGCTCTGGATTAAGGAGTGAAAGAAGACGGGAGCCATTTGGGTTATTGTTTTGTAAGCCAGAAGTAGAGCTGTAGTCATGTGGTTCAGATGGTTGGGATTTTTTAGATACCGGAACAATGCAGGATGTTTTCCACAGCACAAGAACTCTTATCCGACTCAGACTGTTGTTGAAAAGGTGCTGAAGAATCCATTATAGGTTAGAGCAGAACCCTGGGGCTGACACAGTCTGGACCTGCAGTCTTGTTCCCGTTCAGTCTCTATAGTTGTTTCTTTACCTGACTGCAGGAGACAGACAGGCTAGAGGTGGAGGCAGAAGAAGTCTGAGTGTTCTTAGAGATGAGGCAGTTTTAATGTCCATAACTGAGCTGCAAGTTGACAGAGTGGCAGGGTGGCAGGAAAGCCGTGGGCTCATGCAGAAAGGGAGACCACTTTTAGAAGACTCCAGAGATTGCAATGAATGCCTTACAATGCTGTGTTTGTTGGCAAGCAACGATGGAGCAGGTGGCATCACAGGTACCAGGTATGATATAAAGTGCTACCAGAAAAACACAAGTAAACTCTCTGGGTAAATAAAATGGATCAAAACTCACAGCTAACAGTTCCATGTCCCTTGTGCACATCCTCTCCTTTACAGTGAATGTCCAGGAGGGACACGTCCAGGAAGGCACCAATGGTGGTTAAAAGGCTCTGCAATTCCACCTCCTTTCAGCTTTATGCTGACTGTCTTGTTGCTGTCAGCTCGTACAGTCTTAAAGCAGTGTACAGACACAGTAGAGTCCGGGATGTATTCATGCAGCCATGTCTCGGCGAAGGACATAATACTACATTCCCTGTATTCTTTTTGAGACCTTGTTACACCTCAAACTCATCCATTTTGTTAGCTAAATTTCTCGTTACCCGTCAGAATAGTTAGAAGAAATGGTTTGAATTTCCAGTTTTTCTCTCTGCCTCGCTCCTGCCCTGCATCCTCTTTGCTTCTTCTTCAACTGTTTTGCTGATTGTCTTGGTTTTGAAAAGTTTAATCAGATGTTCCTGCTGGTAAACAACTCTTCCATTGCCATGGAAACTAATCATAACAGTCTTGAAAAAGTCCAAAGTATGTGGAGAAGTCACTTGAGCAGCACAGCCTCCAAACCAGCATGAAAAAATCTTGAAAAAATAAAAGTCGATTGTATCTAAGAATTAGAACAGTACTGTCGGACCTGGTTTGCTGCCACCACACTGTGCATTGTGGAGTGAAATGTGTATGTTGATGTATTGTTACTGCCCTACTGGAAGAACCTTCAACCAGTTCCTTTGTCTGCAGCTGGAACAGCCTCTGCATCTACACCACACAATAAACACTCATCATTGACTTCATCCATGGGCCAAAGTCCAAAATTTCACTAATCGGTACTACTCAATGTGGCAAAATCTAGTAAAAAATTTTGAAAAGGTACATGTCCATAGATGATATTTTGGTATGATAACCTATCCCAAGTGGTAGCTTTGTCACATTTATCGGCACAGTCGGTCACCCCCTACAAGAAATTGGATTCTTGGCACTGGTGCATATTCTACTTAATGCTCATTTTCCAGACTTTTACTTATCTTTTATTAGGGCATGTTTGGTAGCATTTTAAAGAGTAGTTTCATAGTTTTAATTTAAACCCAGTATGCCTCTGTTGAATAAATATTGAATATTAAAGCAGTGTACAAACACATTAGAGTCCGGGATATGTTCATGCAGCCATGTCTCGGTGAAGGATATAATATATATTAATAAAAATTGACTCTTCAAGCAATTAACAACAATAATTTTTTCACCATTTTCGCCCAAACTATAGTTTTTATTTGAGCATTGTGATTCATAGGAAAAACACTGACACAAAAAACAAAACTAAAATACTCACAGGACTGTAACAATTCAATAAATGTATCATCTTCCCATATTATCCAACTATTAGGGATAATTGTGGAACTTAAAGCAGAACATGGGCCCAGGCAAGAATTTTCACTAATAAGGTGGAGAATTCTAGTTAAGTATTTTTAAAAAGCCTTTATTTTTAGATGATATTTCAACTTGAAGAACATTTCCAAATGGTATACGAGTCACAGCTAACTTTAAGCCTAGTTGTAAGTCTGTCTGATAAATGCAGAAGTCACATGGGCTCTTCAATGTCAGCAAAATTTAATTTTCTAATGTTCGCATAAGTCTCAAAAATGTAATGTCTAATTTAAATTATCTTTCATTTTTTGCTGCCAAATTGTTATATTGTAGTATTAAAAACATGTTATACGGTCATGTTTACAATAAATATGTTTATGAAGTTTCAACAAATCCCAAATCATATTTTCATTTATTTCAAATTGGATTTAAAAATGTGATGTATGTTTTTATCTTTAAGCTACTATATGTAATTTCTTTTTAACATATTACAATATTAGATTAATTTTTTCAATTTTTCAAAGAGAAAAAGAGACACACTCTAGTCACTCCAGCCAACTAATCACTGTGGCAACGCATGCCCAAGCATGCTTTCTAATGGTGCGTTCAGACCAAACGCGATGTCGGCGTCAAAAAAGCTCTTGACGCTCAAAGTTTGACGCTTGACACTTGTAAATCAGACGCTTGACATCCAGCATCAAAAACATCCTTGATGCCCAAGACGTGCGTCTGCAGGGCTGGGATTTTTTCTTTTGCAGAAAATGCGTCCATACATCATGATGCTGAGTCGCTTTGATTTCTTGACGCACCGCATCGAGCGGCAAAAGTTCATATTTTCCAACTCCGTCATCCGCCGCCTTGGTGCGTTACTATTTTTTTATATCTACTCTTGCATTTATATAGTTTTGAAAATGACAGTATCTTAGAAAATAATTTTAGCTAGTTGAAATGTTAAATGTAGAAATGGACATCTGGAAATGTAAACTATTGCTAATAATAATAGAAATGATGTATTGAATATTTATATATGTTTCCCATCTTTTCAAGCCATTGTTTATAATTATTTTGAGAACTCAATGTGATCAGTGTCTTCACAATAGATGAGTTTCATTATTCTTTAACGTATATAACTAAAGGCAACTGAGCAAATTTGTTATTTCAGAAGACTGTTTCAAACTGGTAGCCCTTCAGATGACTCGGGACCTATGAAGTAGCTCTCAGTTTTAAAAAGGTTGGTGACCCCTGGTTCAGATCATTCAGTTCAGTTTATTTTGCTTGGTCACACAATTTCATCAAATATTTAAATCAAACAATTAAATCAAACATTAAACAATCAACAGGCAGAAGCAAAAGCTTGTATGCCTACATTGATACACATCTACACAAATAACTCCAAACTTGTGGCAATAACAAATATAGAGTCATGGAACACAGAACTGAGAACAGCTATAATAAGAGGCTACAGCCCCATCTTAGATCTTACAAAAGACCTCACTGAAGGTAACATACCATCAGTATTGTATCACTGGAAATGACCAAGCATCTTTACAATGAAGAAACTGCTTGGCAGCATTGTTGCAAAAGAAAGCTCTTCAGAAAGTACTCTCACAGAAGAATGAAGAAAATCAACCAGACAAGAACTACAAACAAACTGGGATTTTCAGCTAAGAGCGATGTGCAGTATATCCTGTACAATCTCCTGTTGAAAGTCAGCCATGTCTGTGGGAGTTCTAGCGTTTGAAACCTGCATCTGCTTCCAGAGGCCACAAGCGGCAGAACCAGGCAGGCTGCATCCTTTCTGCACTTAGAACCTGAGATCACTCAGTGTTGTTTGACCAATAGACGAGGATCTGCCCCCAAGACATGCCATATATAGATCGCCCCCTCATTTACATAATGAGGCAGAAATGTAAAAAGGAAATAGAGAAATGTATAAATGAGACAGGGAAATAAATATGCTTGGAGAAATAAATAGAGGAAGAAAATGCAAGATTGAAAATAATATGACTGTGAATAAAAAAAGTGTCAATAAATGAATACATAAATAAAATGTAAGATGAAAACAAAATACATATTCAAATGGTAAGAAAATGTAAAAGGACAAAATACAGGCATAAAAAATAAAGGATAATTTTTAAAAGCACCAAATAAATAAATTAAACTGAAAATGACATGGAGGAGTAAATAAATAGGAGTATTAATACAAAGTTAAATTTAAACAGTTGAAAATTACAATAGAAATATAAATTTTATTAAAGTTTATTAATGAAAATTTTAAAAAATATATATTTTTTGTATAATTTATTGCCATATCACTCACGATGTGAGGGATATGTGTGAAATATCAATATTTCACTATTTTAATACCATGGTTATCCATACTGCTATATCACAACACTCCTAAATCAGACTCTTTCCAAACGTTTTCCCTGGACGCACCAATTTATTGGAAATCTGTTGGTACTGTTTAATTGAAGAGAGAAATAAATTTATCTGTTCATTCTCTCCTTGGATCCTCAGTGGGAGGATCTAAGATTCTGAAAACAAACAAAGAGAATGGGGAGATGAATAAATTGAGAATATGTAAGTATGTCAGCTTTCCTGTCATTTTTATGTAAATGACTTTCTTGTTCAGAAAAACCCCAGTGAAATCAAAAAGATTTCATTGAATTGAGGTAGCTGCATGGACTCATATCCTTTAAGCATCCAGATGGTAAACGTTTCATCAAAAACTTGCATTCAAAAGACAAAAATCCGCCAAGGCAGCTTGCTCGTATTGTTGAATGTTTATATCACCAGAACTTGTGTTCTGGAAACACTGACATATCTATACAGACAGCAAGAGACTTGCATTGGACAGTATTTAGTTTCCCTTCACGTTTCCTTTACCGGACAATAGGCTGATGAAAAGGTGAAAACAAGAGGTGTTGGGTAGGTCTGTTGCCTTGCATCAATATAAGACAAGTTGGAGGGGGAACACAGATAGTATGAAAACTGGATATTCATTTGCCTTGATCATAAAGAAACCCCACTGGAGGCCCCTGCACAGATAATTTTATACTGAGCATCCCACTGGCTTCTATCATGAATCCGCCTTACTATTAACCCCTTAGGTGCCTGAGTTTTTCAAACAAACCAAAGAATTTCAAAGGCTGTAGCGTGGACGTGGTTAGAGATAAAGCCACACTGTAAATGAGAAAATGTTGAATATGAATATGAGTTTATGATGGTAGTAAATTTACTTATATCTTTTGCATATTGAACGAGAACGGGCAAATAAGGGTTTTGTGTTGCTTTCTCTGCAGCCTGCTCTATGAGCACATCCTATAGTAAGGTGTCTTTCAAACTTGATTTTACTCATGAACTTTGAATAGACCCCACTCTCCCTCCCTCCCAAAAACGGGTTAGGATTGAAGATACACATGTCTGTCATCTCGTGGTTAAAGTGGGTTCAAACAGGTTTTGAATCTGTTTCATTTACACACACACACAAAAAAAACTGCTACAAGAATAATTTCCCTGTAAGAGGGATAAATAAAGTATTTTTCATTTAATTTAATTTCATTCATTCAGTTATGTTGCTTGGTGCAATATTACTACTTTGGTGCTTAGGGGGTTAATTTCCCCTTCCCTCAGTCTTTGGGTCTGTATGCAAGAAGAAAAAAGAAGTTTGGTGTAAGAAAACTGTGAATGTGTGTTGTTGAGTGGGTGCGTTTGGCTGCGCTCACACTACAGACCTTCATGTATGTTCTGAATTGCTGCTTACATCTTATGTTCTCGGATAAATGTTCAAATCTATTCTTGGATATGAACTGACAGCAATGCACAAAAGCATGACATCCAAAGATGTCATATATGTATTTATATTTATAAATTTCCTGCCTGTTTGGATCAATTTTGGTTTACATTTAACCTTTGACTGAACTACGACGTACCAGCTCCTCCACATGCTAACAAAAGCAGACAGTTGACTTTGCTGAGTCAACAATTTTCAAAGGCAGTTACAGAAGTTTTCTTGTCATTGTGTCAAACCACATGAATCCCATTCAGGTAGTCCAGCTGAATTTACGTGTAAGCTGCTGGAAGGAATGTTTTTTTATGGAAGTAAAAGAAAATTACAGCATCTGTTCGGGAAAAACTGATGAAAAATAACTTTCTTTTAATTCATAGCAAAGTATTAATGGGCATTTCCCTTGTTGAATACGGAAAAAAAGAAAGCAATTAGGAAGAGGATTCAGAGGTTTTTTTTCTCACATATTTTGATTCTCAAATTTAAATAAAAGAGCATAAAGCTGTTGTGAATTGAAATTCAGAGATTCCTATAGTAATTTCACTCAATTCTTTACTTAAATCCCATTAAATCTATGTTTGGAGTGAAATCAATTGATTAGCTAGAAATAAAAGTAAAAAAAAAGAAATAAAATCCAGGAATATTTATTAGAAAAGGAAATTATTGTACACTAGGAATTTTGGCTCATAAGTTAAATAAATGAATAACTAAAAATGGAGCAGTCCAGTTTGAGCGCAGTCTTGTAGTTTTCTCACTAATCGTAATTAAAAAAAAGTGTCACATGCTAAATGAAATGATGTAAATTAAGGGCATATTTCTCTCTAGTGTGAACGCGATTTTCCCAGCGTGTCACTGTGTCGCACAAATTTCAGTAACAGAATGTGACTGGCCTTTTCTTTACGCCCGATAAAGTCAGAGCACAGAAATGTAGGCCAGAGAGCTCACAACCCGTTGACAAGCTGGGTTAGTGCACATCAAACCAGCCATGCTTCGGCATAGTTGAGGAGAAAATATGAAGAGAGAGCTCCTCCCCCATCTTTTGAAGTCTCCAAATGATGATAAAGGGGGGTGGGGGAGCCTTCTCAGGGCTTGTCTGATAAAGAAAGATTGAAGCCTTATCGATTTGGAGTTAGTTGAGGACAGATATGAAATATCCTGAGCAGAGAAGATTCTGGGATTGCTGCGCTCAGTGCTGAGACCCTGGATTCTATTCTTTCTCTTGTCACAGGCTCCTTCTGTGCCCAGGGCCTCCTATCGCCATCCACTGTGGTGCCAGTAGTTACAGCGACAGCTGGTCCCCAAGCTTTCTTCCCTCTCTTCGTTCCAGAACACCCTGCTATACGTTCTCTCATCAACTCCTGTGAGCCAATCTCTACTTTCATCTGCTGACAGCTGACAGCTGATGTGCCTCTACAGATGCTTGTTTAAATCATTCATATTGCTCACTGCTATTGAAGATATATCATTCTTTTAGAGAGGGCTGAGATGTCTCCTTCAGTCTTTTTTTTTCACCAGTTGTGAAGATTGTGGATTGGACAGTACCTAGTTCATTAGTCTGACAGGGAATTTTCAGAGGTACTGCTGCCTCCGTCAGCTGTAATTCAGATATGACACAGTGCTCATAAGCCTGATGAAGCCTTGGCTCATGGCAATAGGCTGAAAGGCTCAGAGAGATTGCCGACTGCAGAGTCATGGGGCTTTGGTAGTTTCCACTTGATTAAGCCTGACTCAATGCGCTCAGCCCTCGTTTTAATTTAAAAACTGCAAGATGAAAAAAAAGGGGGGAAAAAACATGTAATGAGAAAGTCAAATTCATAGATATAATGTAATTGACTCAGATGAACATCTAAGAATCCGAAAGAGTTTGATTAGTGGAACCTAATCATAGTTTAATTAGTAGACTTAGACTAGATACATCTTCCACAGAGAATCCTATGGCACAGCGGATCAAACAGGCGGAAGCAGACAGTGATTGATATGTCATTTATGTTAACATCTCCTCCTGCTGCAGCTCTCCATCTCCTCTTGCCTGATTTGATCTACTTTCCATTTGCAGATTTTTATTCACCGCCACACACTCTTCCTTGATTGCAAGCTGCTCCGCTAATAGAGAACATTGTATCTCAAGCTGCTTCTGACAGACAGAGAGCTCTCCACTTCACACTTATCTTGTGAATTTTCCGCTGCATCTTTATAGCATCTTTGTTGTACAGTAGCTATACTTGTCCGTCTTTCAGGATCCCCTACTCTGCTGCTGTCTGGTTATTTCTATTGTTCCTTTTTCATTGCCTGTCTTATGTCTGTGTCTCTGCTCCTGGGCAGAGATGCTCTGAAATAAGCCATTCATCACAGGCCCTAATTTAACCTTGAATACATTTTTATTGTAGTCACGTTACAGTTTTACGTTTTGGGAATCAACTTTTTCTTGACAATATTTGTTTGTGAAACAACGTTAAAATTGACATCTGCAACGTACTGACTGAAAAAAAAAATACAATTGTTCCTAATTAAAAATCTTGGTTCCTTCAAATTCAAATCAAATGTTATTTATAATGAGCTTTTCATGCCACAAAGCAAAAGAAAAAAATTGTGCTCATCTCAGATTTGATTGCAACAAATTGTGCCAGGACCATGTTAACATCTTTGCAGGTCAGGTTTGCAAATGAGAACTGGTTTTCAAACAGGTTACCTTGTAAAATAAAGGTTAAAGAATAAAGACAAAGCAATGGGTGGAATCCAGTCTTCTTTTAAAAACAGTCCATTAACTTACACATCTACAGATTTTTCAGTGATGCGCTCCCTATCGGCGGATAATTCAGCATCCATCCTGCATCCTATCTGTACTGTGAGCTTTCTCCAGCCAGTAAAAGACAGTCTTATCTTGACTCTCATCTCTTGCCCTGTCCCTGACCAGAGTTGGTCCTTCAAGAGAGGAATGTTGTCCTATTCTTGTCTAACACTTTGTATTGTGTTGGCCTGCCGGGGGACTAAAGATGCTTTGCTATAATCTTGCATATTTACATTTTCTGTTTATTAATATGCACTATCCCTTTTGAGAAATAAAATAAATAAATAAAACCAGAGTATTTAGGATATTAAAAAATCCCTTATATGGCTTTGAACAACTTGCTGGAGAGGCAGTACTGATGTAAAACCTGAATTTCATCCAGGTTGTTTCTATTTTTTTAATTATTCTCTTGTTCTTTGTGAATTGAAGGCAGTGAACAAAGCCAGCTTCCAACTAATTCTTTCCCCCCCTCTTCTTGCCTTAATCAGATAATTATTAAGTCAAATCATGAAAAGGACTAAAAGCAAAAATGACCTGCTGCACAGGTGTTTGGTTGGACACAGACCCAGGATCCCTCAGCCAGAGCGACCCCTATGGGACATTTTTACCTGCATTACTGTCATCATTTCCATAAATGTCATAAAGGCCAAATTCTATATTTTTATGCAAACTCTTATATTTATACCACACACTAGTCTTCGTTTTATTTCCAACATGACAGTTAATCTATGTCGCAGTGTGAAATTTTTTTTTTTGATAATCTAACCGTATAGATGCTGCAGATAGCCCATTCTGAGCCCAGTGAGGTGCAACAATGCACTGCTGCTGCTCCCTTAACAAGATTATTGATTGTGGAAACCCCCCTCTAAGTGTGGTCGCCTTTCAGAGAAAAGCATGTTAATTGTTATTTATTGCTTACGTTAGTGGGTGATAATCCCCACAAAATCCAGCTCTGTGCAAAATAGAGTTTTGCTGAAGACAACAGAGCACTTGGCTGCATTGACAGCAACTGGGAATTATTTTTCTTTGCTGAATTTGATCGAGGTAAACAGGTATTTTTCTGTATGCAAAGGATAAGATTCATTTAACGGCACATTTGCAACTAAATGTCATATGTCTTAACCTTCTAGGTGCTTAATAACACTCCAGTGGAAAGGCACCTCCCTTGTGCTCCCTCTAGTCTTTATTTTCATCTATCTGTGTTCACCCTTGGACGTCTATTAACCATCCCAGTTCCCATCATTTTCTGGAGAACCCTGCTGGTTTACCTGTCAGGCAGTCAGCATCAACCCTTCTTCTCAAAACTGATTGCATTTTTATTTTCCGACCTCCAAAGACGTAATTGCAAGGTGTTTCATCCAGGATAGGAATAAACCTTCCGCTGTTTAATCCGCAGGCGCCCTGCACGCTCCAGATGGCATTTCACCGGGAGACGTGCATAAAACTCTGTGGACCTTGCTGCTACTGCCACCAGCCTATTGCCACCTCCTCTGCTGCAGTGAGCGCCACAGGGAGATCCATTCACCTCTTGCCCTCCTGTGATGTTCCCACTGCCCACTCTATCCATGCAGATTTGTGCCTGTGCACATATGAAGGAGGCATTGACATTTAAAACAAGCAGGAGGATTAGCAAGAGCAGGCAGCTGCTACTCAAGATAGACACTTATATCCATAAAACGTAGACATTTGTTACAGACCACCAACGTTCAGTATTAAGGTTGACACAGAGTTCACAGAGAAAACTTGGTTCTAGGATATCTGCTATGCTGTTGTCTTCACATGGCTCATATTCCTTCAATCACACTGTACCAATGGGATGTGATGAAATTGAAAAGTCTCAAGTACTATACAGCCCAAGATTCAAGCTAGCAGGGTCTGTTTTCAGCCAGATCACTTGTACTTTACATGTTCTGGAGAAATTGCTTTCCCTGTGTTGATATTACAAAGTGCTTATCAGGTGCATGCCTCATAGAAAGATGGCAGAACTGGCTGGATGACCCAATAAATCACAACTCACCCTCAGCTTGCTGTAATTTATCTTGTTGACAAAGTAAGATTTCTTTTGGAAGACAAAGCTTTCAAAGGACCAGAATATTTGCTGAAATAGAAATTATATTTCCTGCTGAAGAGTTACACAAAAAAACAGAGACTGTCTGACTTGGAAGAAACACAGATTCTGCTGTATCTTCCATCAGCATATCTAGGGAAAATTTTTTTATCAACTCCTAAGCAAAGTCCCTCGATGTTCGTAGTGAATACATTTGTAAAACAAAAAGTGATCAGCTGATGCTTTTTAGAATATGACTGACTAAAATCTCATTGCTGTTGTTTTAGAATTGCCAATGCAGCATCTGTAATTCCTCAGCTAGAAAGACGCAGTAAAGCAAAACAACATGAAAAATAACTAAGTAACATCCAAGACTTTAAATTGTATTTGGCAAACATGGTAAGTAATAAGAGATGGATTTGTTTAGATTTTAGTCAACCTCACCAATCATTAGGAATGAACCAAGGTGCCCTGGAATACTAGTTCCATATAAATAGGGGTTAAGGGACGGTTACCGTCTCTCTGGTTGTTGGGTTGAAGTACAAATAGCTGATTGAACGGAGGATTTAAGCACTTCATTGCAGTTTTCATTGTGGGCATTATTTGGCAGATGCCGTTACAGCCATGTGGTAAAGGTTCATCCTCATTCAATTTAAAGAAAAGATAAAATTCCAACCCTACAGCAACATGTTCAACCACCTTTAACAGCAATAACTTCAAGTAATTGTTTTTCTATTAGACTAACCAGTCTGTTCCATCATTGTGGAGGAATTCTGGGCCACTCTTTAAACACTGGTTCAGTTTATTGGGGTTCGTTTATTCACAGCTTTCTGAAGGTCCCACCACAGCAGTTTTTGAGCCAGTGCTGAGCCCATTTAGTATTCAGGTCCCCTACTGCCCCCCACCATTAAAATATAGGGTGATACTACTTTACATTGCTGGTCTGAACACTGGTCTTTAGCTGAGACTTAGTTTTGTTGTTTTTGTGTGTGTGTGTAGTTATTCAAATTCTAATTTAAACATGACTTACTGTACATCAGACACCAGTGTGAACAGTCTTTGTTGTTTTTCTGAATGCAACCTGCACTGAGGCATTTAATACTGTTTGAGTTTGATTCTGGTTCTTTTCTATGGATTTGTTTACAGTTTTTTGTTAATTTGTGCCATTAAAAAAGTTTGATTAACATTTCAAACCAAAGTAAGAATGGTTTTGTAACAGAATAAATGCACAAAATGGGGCAATTAAAAAGCTTCTCGTAAAAACACTAAACACAAAAGGGTTTTCAACACACAAACCATTCATTTTTGTGAATTTAAGGTAAGATAAAGGGCTATAAAAGATCCTAAATTAAGAGTCCTTCAGGAGTCAAAAAAGCCAACTTCTAGTGTTTTATGTAAAGCACCTTGAATTGTTCTGTACATGAAATGTGCTATACAAATAAACTTGCCTTGCCTTAACAGACAGATATCCTGTTCCTATAGTTGCAAACAAGTCCAAATCATTTTTGGTGTTTTTGGTTTCCACCAAATTTGAGACCTTACATCTGGACTTTCCTCTTATCTGTACAAGCAACATTTTTCTAGAAGTCTTGTGGTTTGTTCAGGTGCAACTTTGTAAGCCTAAGCTGTGCCACAATGCAATTTCTAGTGAGAAGAGACTTTCTACTGCAGTCCTTCCATTTAAGCCATACTTGTTCCGTCATTTTATGGTGAACTTTAACATTTAACATGCTAACTGAGGCCTGGAGAGTCTGAGCTGTTAACTCTTGGTTTTCTATTTGCATGGTTAGAGCTTGAACTTGGTATCTTAAATCATTGCTGATGCCTGCTGATGATCAAGCACATACAATCAGCAGCATGGCTGTTACTTACCTTCTTAATTCTTATGGAAGCAGTAAGGTTGTGCTAGGTTTTTACCTATAGTGCTTCAGCATTTTGGCTTCATTTTTGCTAAGTGAATAACAGTGTTTTCCATGTCCTGTTGTTTCTCTGAAGCTGTATTTAACCAATTTTAAGAGCTGATAGCTGATGAGGACCTTTTTTCAAATTGTTGTTTTTCCAATATAGAAAGCCTTTGAATTGAAAGAGGGAGTGTTCTTTATTATTCGCCTGCATTTTACACTTTTTTCTTTTCATTTTTGCTCTTTACAGTGGTTACAGCATCTGTGGTGAGCCTAGTATACTTTTGCACAAGCATAAGGGATTCAAAGGAAATAGCATATGTATGTTGTAGATTAAATTCAGTATTTACAGTTTACCCACGATCATTGCATTTCGCCCAGATGCATATGTCACATAATAATTTAATTTAGAGGACTGGGACAGCTTTATTGCAGTAGGGTACTGATTCTTCAAGTCTATGGACCTCTGCTGGAGAGATGAAACACTATTATTTTAAAAGATGTTGCTTCTGCCTCGGTTTCAATGGTGGTAGGGAGGAACACTTATCTCTAGATGTGTTCAACTGTTAATGATATAGTGAATCCAGGGCCTCTGCCAATTATTCACATCACAGGGGTCAAGGGTTCACCTTTATTTTACTTAACTATTCAAACATGTAACACATTCCTATATGTAAAGCGCCTTAAATTGTCCTGTACATGAAATGTGCTATACAAATAAACTTGCCTTGCGTTGCCTATGTGTAACCATATACTGTACATCTCTATAGCAAACTGACCAATTAATAACCCAAGTCGATACTCACAGTGATATCCATATTGCATAGTGTTTGCATAGAACATGCTGCTTACATACTAAGTAATCTATTGCTAAGTGGTGTGAATGGATGAACCTTGAGGTTGCAGTTGCAGCAGTGAGCAGATTTTAGTGAGAGACCCCCCCCCCCAGCAGAGTGTCCTTCCTCTTTTCAGTGTCAGGTGTTTGGTTCAGTGTGAGCTCTGTCCTTCTGAAACAACAGTGAGGGGGCATTGAAGAGAAGAGCCAGACTTTCAATGTTTCTTTCTGGTATTCACTTATACTAAAAACAGCTCTCTGTTCACATATTGGGGCTATAACTTCTTCCTCAAAGTTAATACATCCGTTTAGATCGGGGAAAACTTTGGAAATCAGCGCCGCCATCAAATTCAGACTGTCAAAAGTAGTTTGTTTTGCAGTAGCACTTTGTAACTTTCTGACCTCAAGTATGTATTTTTGAGTCATTTTGATGACAGTGACATTTATTACATACATTCTTGGAGCTGTCATTGCCCAGCAGCATCACTTCAGCTGAGTTCCGCTTTATGCACCGTGTCACATGCTAGCAACTAGATATCAACCTATACCCTTTATGATATAACCCTGGCCATTTTGAATGTGCACCATGGAGGATTCATCAAAGAAACACAAGAGGACATTATCAGAGGATGAGAGGAAACGGAAAGAGAGAAAGGGACAAAGCGAGAGTCGACTAACTGGAGAGAGCTCAGGTATACGTAGGACGCAAGACGGTTGCCGAATTAGCTGTCGTTAGCCTCACTGGAAAATATGCAAAAGTTCTGCAGTGCTTTTTTAAGCTCAAGAACAGGGCACTCTAGTATCGGCTTGACCAAAGCCATAGCTACCATTGAGGACACCGAAGTCTGGACCTCCACTGTGTGTAACCTACGTAAGAAAATGAATAAAATAAATGCTTTTGAGCTTTGTGGTTATCTGAGAAGACTAATTAACCGTGATGAGCGGATTGATACTGAAATATCAATTCCTCCCCTACCTACTACTATTCTAGAACAGATTCTAAAACTAAATCCACTTCTCATATTAATAATTATCATTAACTTGAACACAGTGGAAAGTAACTAAACTGTCAGGAAAGGTAGGAACTACTTCTTCTTCCGCCTGCTGTTGTCATATGCGAAGGCACAGCGTAGCCTGTGATCAATCAGTCTGAAGCGCTGTCGTGTGGAGATATTTCAGCTCCACAGACAGCAATGACGTATAGTTTGATGTGTGGGAAGACCACAAACCTCCTTAAACATCTGAGAACCAATCAAAACAGAAGCCGAGGTGATGAGGTTATCATGAGGTGATCTCAATAGGGGGAGAAGGACAGGCGCTGCTAGACGGTGAGACAGACGTCACTCTGAAGTCCTTTGGTGCTGCAGGGAGACATTATCAAGTACTATCCAAGATACTATCAGATACTACCAGGTACAGAATGAGAAAATGTGGAGCTGGTGGAGACATGTAAGACTGTTTCTTAATTTTAGGAACGTAATTTTCATCCGTCTGCTAGGTTAAAGTTTTTGCGCTGATAATCAAACAACACCGAATTTTAGGC
This sequence comes from Leptatherina wallacei, assembly GCA_028567055.1. Classification (NCBI taxonomy): domain Eukaryota; kingdom Metazoa; phylum Chordata; class Actinopteri; order Atheriniformes; family Atherinidae; genus Leptatherina; species Leptatherina wallacei. The sequence continues at coordinate 1,238,212 of JAOXYM010000003.1, forward strand.
TTTCCCATCTGCCAAATCCCACTTTAACAGTGATTACCACCACCACCAACTGAGGAGTGTGGACCAGAATGTCAGATGTGACGACTGAGTGATTGATTGTGTGAAATATCAGATGAGTCATCCTACAGCATCCTCTAAATGCATACCTGCCAACTGTCACGCATTGGCCATGAGACTCACGCATTTGAGTGGTTTCACACGCTCTCACGCCACACCTCCAATTTCTGATGCTGAAATACATACCAGGAGCCTTTGAAAAAATTATTTTGGCTAAGGTTTGAAACGGTCTTGAATAGGGCGTAGATGGCACTATGGGTGAAGGGGACATGCCCCCCCTCAGATTCAAAGTGACACCTACATTCCCAGCGTAAGGCGGCAAACATCACCTATAAAACAGAGGATTAATATTGCAGCGTGCATTGAGAACCCAATGTTTGTATGCTTTGATTTATGGTGCGTTTCAGTGTTACATAAATGTCGGAATTTCCAATTTCCAAGTCCGAATTTCAATCAGAACCTCCCATGAAGGCAGATCTCCAATTTGGAAAGTTGGATTAATTTCACCAACACGACATAGAACTCATGCTATCTGCTTCTAACATAAACAGTTGTTCAATGTTTTGTTGTACGACTGTAGGGCTGCGAAGTGCTGGGAGCACTCCACCTTGACCGGAGCTCCCACGTCCGATACACCATGTTCAATTGAACACGCTCTCTCCCCAGAGTCGTAAAGAGCAATCCTATCTGCTTGTTGTTAATCATTGATTTGAAATAAGAGAAATCCGATGGCTTTTTAGTGCTATCCATTCGCCCATAGACACAAAAATAACAGCTTGAACGCTAATAAAAAAGCAAATCACACAAAAATTACTTATTGAGTTAAAATCATGATCTGACAATTTGGTCCCCCCCAATCAAAATCCTATGTGTACTCCAGAGTATATCTTTGATCAATCAGTGGATCCTGAAAAAAAGACCCTTGGTCATGTCTGCATAGACTGTGAGAGGTATAATCAGGTACATTCAGTCATTCCCAAAGACAGGGTCCCGACCCACAACTAGCGAGAGATTTTATGTGGTTAGCCAAATTTTTCTTTCAGTCCGCTGTACTAGTCAAGATTTGAATGACTGGATTTTATGTAAGATTTGAAAGTTAACCAAGCACAAAATTAGACATACTGTGTCTTATGTCTTACTGCCATGTATGTGGCAAAATTTTGGTTGGCTCCACTAAATCTCACTCCACGAAATTTTGAAAAGTTGGCAGCCCTGCTAAATCTAATGCTTGAAAACTGTCAGAATTATCATAAATAAGGAGCATAAAGTGATTTTTGGGGAATTCAATTCACCGCTGTAACAAAGCACCTGCACACCCAAAATCAGCTTCTCTCCCCGAGATAATCCCAAATTTGGATTTTTGATTTGGCATGAGCAAGCGGCAACCTCTGGTGGAGAAATGTGAAGCCTAGGCAGAAGTACCAAAAATTGCAGTTCCCCCCTCATCCACTAAGGGCTGGCTCCAAAAGGGAGTCAATCCTCATAGAGTCCCATGTTAAAAAGGCCAACTTCACAGCAGAATAGCACAACCTCGGTTATTAGCCGGCTAACAGCGTGCTTTATCTTTAGCCTGCTGACTTCTTTTTTGCTGGTTAGCTCCCTTTAGCTCCGGGTTACCTCAGTTAGTTCTTAGCCACAGGCAGCTCAGAGTTTGATGGGTGTCAATCATCTTTCCCCACCCCCACTCACACCCTCTTCTCAGCACCTCCTCGTCACCCATTTTTGTATTTTGTGGGAGTGACGAGACGCGTGACACTTTCAAGATGGCGAAGCTAGGAACCGCCCAACAAGCCTCAATTCAGCTCTACAGAAACCTACAGGGAGGGGCCTTACATTTATTTTACAGTCATTGGGCATGAACAATAACTTTGGTGTTTATTCGTTAAAAAAATGAGCCTGTTATTTCCACAGATGAATCGCTTTGTATAAATGCATTCATTTTGACATCCTGATAAAAATCCCAAATTTGTTAGATTTTTTTTTTCAATGATCTGGCGACCCTTGGGAAATTGTTTTGGAATTCCCAGTGATTGTGGTAACACGCTAAGCTTTTGGGTGATGTTGGTCCTGGCGCTGGTGAGGCTCCTGATGCAGCAGCAGCGGCGGAAATCCAAACACTAATGCCCCTTTCACACCTACTCAGCCCAGCCCAGCACCACACCGCCCGATTTGTTTGTGTTCACATTACCATTTTCCCGGGGCGAGTCGATACACTTAGCACCTACTCCGTCGAGGTTCTGAAGGGGCCAAGTGGGGCCAAAAATGGGGACGTGTGCAGATGGCAGGCCGCTATTGGCCAGAATCTGACATATGGGATGACTCATTAGAGCAATTCCGGACGGACCATGCCAAAAACAAAACCCAAAGCCGAGACCAGAGAAACATCAGCAGCAGGAGAAGCAGAGAAGCAGAGAAAGAAGAGATAAAATCTCGAAAACCAACACCGTGGTCAGATATAGAAATAGGACGTTCCTTTACTTGCTCGCAGTGTGCGAACAAATGACTTCATTAAACCTCGCTACGAAGACCCCGCCCACACTGAGGACGGCCACGACTGTAATGGGAACAGATGAAACCGGGGTGGTGTGGTGTCGGCTGAATGAAGGCTGAGCCGGGCTGGGCTGAGTAGGTGCTAGTGTGAAAGGGGCATTACAGCCTAGTCATAGCGGTGCACTGAGGCCAGCCGGGGACTAGCGGGAGAGCTCAACAACAAAAGCAACAGTGCAGAAAGAAAATCTTCAGCACCATCTGGGACACAGAAATCCCACAAATTAAATATCAAAATAAATTTCTGTTGTTTTTCTAGTTTAATTTCTTTTAATCTTAACCTCATAAACTGCAAAATGAAAAAAATGCATAAACAGCTTGCTTTTAGTTTTTGGATCAGATTTACAAAAGAATAGTGAAAAACAGGTTGATTATATTTTGATTTTTGGACTGAATATCAAATGAACGAATGATACACGGACCAATAATTAAATATTATTTCTATTTAAAATGTGTAATTACAAAACACTTTGCAATTTGATTTCTTTTTTGTTTGAAATAATTTTTTAACTGGAAATTATATCATATAACTGTTATTATAGCCATATATATTTCTATTTCACAATTAATTACTCATCATCAAAATGCTATATTGCTCTTTCAAAGACCCTCCTGGTCCTCCATATAATACACACACCGCATGGAAACTTGCTGAACACATAATGTGACAGTTCTAGTACACAGCATATGCACTTTTTGAGACCTTGACAGTTATGTCCTGTGTAGCATGGAGCTGAGAGCAAGTCACATGGCTCTCCATGTTCCAGAAAACACTGGCAGCACGCTGGATGAATCACCTGTGAAGCGATTGCAGCTGTCGCTCCGAGCCATGTGAGATCAGAGCAGGGAGGAGGAGTTGGTGGTGGGGGACATTCAAATAATTGCTTTCAAACATATTCATGATTTTTCCAAAATTTCACTCCTTAACTTCACAAGATGAATCAGGCACAAGAAGGGTTTCTGTCATACTCTGTAAAGAAATAAAATTGCAATCACCTCCAAAGTTTTAAGTTCTTATCTTACAACAGCATTTGGGAACCATCTGAAAAGTCCTACATTCGTTCTGCAGCCTCTCTCTCTCCCCCACAGAGACCCGATCTGGACATCATGGAGCCAGTCTGGGATTACATGCGGAGACAGAAGTCACTGAAATCCATAGACGAAGTGTAGCAACTTCTTTAAGACACTTCAAACAACCTCATTTGCCAAGAAGAACCGAGACAAAGTGAGAAAAGCTATTGGTGCGGATTAACAGACAAAAGAAAGAATGATTGAACAGAGAGAAAGAAAAAAGAAATGGCTCATCAGTCTTTCTGATGGTGCTTTTGTAAAGCATGTTTCCTACCTGCAATGACTGATATGTGGGTTATTTTAAGCAGAACTCCAGGATTTGGAAGTAAAATCTCAGATATGTATAAAGTCGGTCACTACAGTTAAACAGATTGTAAATTACTGAAAAAGTTAGCACTCACTTGACAAGAAAAGACATGCTTACTTCACTTAAATTTGGCCAAAACCTCAGAACCGTGTTATGTTTGAGCGCAGGTTTTCAGTGAAAGCCTGTACAAAAATGCCTGTTCACTATTTCAAAACATGTTGGCTTCCTTCAGTCAGCCATTCTGTCCATTAATTGCACGTTTCCACAGTCCTCGTTTAAGATGGGATCAAAGCTAGAAATCCCTTTCCTGTGCATAGGGTAGCTAGCCTGTTGTTTGAAGTACCCATCTAGCAAACTGTACAAGATATTGGCCCTCCTTTGTCTGGAAAAAATAATAATAAATGAAAAATCCCAGCAGCAGTTATAAAATGTGAAATGTAGCAAGGTTGCAAATTATCAGAAACACTGAGTCATAAGCTGGTATCTGCACACGAAGAATAATTGGTGTTTTTCTTCAGGTTATCACTATTTTGTTAATGCCCACAAGGAGGCCAGCCCTCCTAATAAAGTCAATATGGTTTTTTGTGGCTGCCCAGAATCCTATATTGCCTCAGAGATCAAATGCAACAGTCTCATTTGTTGATGTTATTGAGCAAACACAGGTGTGTCGTGAAGCTAAGTCTAATACCGGGGGGAGGAGGAAAAAAAGAACAGCACATCTGTTGTGGGTCACAGTGTTGTCAAGCACACAGACCATATGGTCTGCCTCCGCACAGCACCAACCATATCTCAGCACCACTAATCTGACAGGAATGACACCTCCGGAGAGGCTCTGAGCTACCTTTTAATGAACATTGTACGTTATTAAACTCATTATGTCTCCACTCTCCTTGCCACTAAACCTCACACAGCCTGCCCCTGCCTTGTTCCTTCCACTCACCCTGCATACATATGAGTGAGCATGCGTGCACATGTCTTTCACTGAAGATAACAGCACTCGCAACATGAACTGTTTTCAGCTGCTTGTGGAACAGTAGCTCATTGCAGACTGTGTTGGGGCATTGCCTGCTTTTACGCACCAAATGCAAGCGTTAGCATTTCTTAGCAACATATTAATATTTACAAGTGATTGCACATGAATGCATGTTTTATTTCTAATGCACATGTCATGTCAACCCTGACTCCTTTATTATTGCATAAATCATTTTGATCAGTGTCATTAACCCCATGAGATTTATCTATACAGCAGGAGGGAGAAATAATTAGCCCTGCCGATTGGTCGATTTTGGCTCAGTTTGCTGGCTCGTATGGATATTCAAGTGGAACCTTGTTGTAATTATCTTTGCAAATTAAAAGACATTAGCAGGCGTCTTGATAGTTGTGCAAGGGCATATAACTTGATTAGCTGAGAAGACGGGGATCAGCACGACCAATGATGTAATTTGGAGTGATGGATATTTCAGGAGTCATTTCACTCAGAACCACCTCCTGTTGGACGTGTGACGCTTCGCAAATGAGAAAACACACAATGCTTTGGCAAAAGGGGCGGTTAGAAATAAAATGAGGCTTTCACTCCAATTGTTTACATAAATCCAGCTCATAGCATTTTATAGTAGGTGAACATTGAAGTCACAGAATCTAATTCAACTTTAAAGTTGCTTGCCTTGAAAAAAATGACCATCACCTTCTGTTTTGGAAGTCACATATAAAATACATTTTAAATCACATGCATCGTTCTCATCATATCTCATCAATCAATTGGTGATTTGCTACTAAGCAGATTCCTTCAAGACTTCTGTTCTGCCTTCTAAATATTTAATGTTATTTTGGTTTAACACTGAAGATAAGACACTCTGTTTTTCTGACCTCTTAGAAGAAGAGTCACAGCTTTAAATCAGCTGTTTAGTAATTGGTACCCTTACTACCACTACTATTACTAAGAATTTCCAAGCTAGAATCTAATGAGTGTATTTGGATGAAATGTTTTGAAAGACAGGCTGCAGTGGTGCTGCTTCAAAGCAAGAAGGTTCCTGGTTTGAATCTCAGCTCAGGCTATGGTGAGAATTCGGCTAAATAAAGAGATGTGGAGCATCAAATTATAATTGCATTTTATACATTTTAATCCTGCCAATAAAGTCCTTCCATTTATGAAAAATTCTGAATGATTATTTCCATGTGAACCTGAAGGAGAATACTTTAATTCTGAATTATTTAATTTGGAATAATTGATTCCAAATTAAAAGGCATCATGTAACCGTAGCTGATGTGAGAACAACTCGGACTTAGAAGGTTTTATACAACATAGTCACAGTACAAATACAGGAGAGCAACATACAAATCGCAGACAAAGCATAAGAAAAAAAATCTCACATTCATTTCAGGACCTTTCTGTGTGCAGTTTGCATGTCCTGGTGCATGTGTGGGTTCTCTCCAGGTACTCCGGCTTTCTCCCATGATCCAAAAACATGCATGTAAGGTTAATTGGAGATTCTGATTCTAAATTAACCCTTGGAGTGAGTGTGAGAATGCATGGAAGTGTGTCTCATTTGTCTCTGTGATGGACTGGCGATGAATCCAGGTGTAACCCGCCTTTTAGCTGATGGCAGCTGGGATAGGCTGCAGCTGCTTTGTGTCTCTGAATTTGGTAAAGGACGTATGCAAAATAGATAGGTGGGAAAAACTTACAACTGGATCCATACTGAGCGAGAACAGCATTAACAGCAGCTGCAGTGTATTAACACGAGATAATTAAATGTGGAATTTTAGCTGAAGGAAAATATTTGACAAAAGACAGAAATCAGGGATGTTTTGCATGGAAGCAAACGTCTGGATGTGACTGAGAGTAGAGGGCTTTTCTAGGGGTAAAAAATGGATTATAAAATACGAGATGTAGTTTCGCGAAGAAAAAAATAAAAGCTCTCCGTGTTTGTGATTTTTCAAACTTTGGAGACTGGGGATATCCAGAAGCAATAGATGTTGATGTTCACACAAGTCCTTTTTTGCAAGTCCAAGTCAAATCTCAAGTCACCTATAGTAGATTGTAATGAGTAATCTGGGAACCCCCACCTGCCATCTGGTCTGCTTAGAGGACTGAATTATTATATATACATATATATATATATATATATATATATATATATATATATATATTCACACTTTATCTACCAGCAACAGCACTGATGTTTAACTTAAACTGACAAATGGTCTATCCCTCTCCTCTGGATGATTTCTGCTTCACTGAATTGGGAAAACCTGTGACATGAACATGGAGATTTTTTTCAGCTTAGTGAATATGTTCTATGTAACTTATCCAATAGTTTCTAATGTACAAAAAGAGAAATTTGAAATACCCATACTGCAGCTTATAGCATTTTTTCCTGAATGTAGAGAGGAGCCAATATGCCGTACCATGGTGCAGGATCATCACCTGTCCTGCAGGTTTTAGACATTTCCCTGCTTCAACACACCTGATCCAAATGAAAGTTTGTTGTCAAGTTCTGCACAAGCCTCTTAATGACCCAATGAATAATTTGACTCCAGTGTACTGCAGCAAGTAAACATGCAAAACCTGCAGGGCAGCGGCTCAACAAGTCCACCGTAGATGATTCCTGCACTCGTGCATCAGGAAAACCTTAATGATTCTTTTTAAAATGAGCTTAGTTTGGACCCATTTTAACATCATCACACTGTTTACAGTGGGTCTGATCCCAGTTTGGACCCATTTTAACGTCCTCACGTGAAATGACAGCACATCACACACAGAGAGGAGAGGAGATCAGACAAAGAAAAGATCATGAAAACTGTAAGATTGTTCACGAGTCTCAGTCAAATCTGGACGTGCAACTTAGTGTGGCTCGAGTCCGATTCCCAGACTCAATTCCCCATCTCTGAGCTGTTTTTACTCTTTTCTGTCACTTTATAATATTTTGTTAAGGAGAAGCAGTACTTTGCCAAAGCAACATAGTTTTTAATGATCATAATGCAGATTTTTCCTTGTATATCTTATTGCTGTATGCTGAATTTAAAGCCACAAACCAAACACTGTGTTTGATGTTAGACACTTTTTTGTAGCCACTGTAATTTGAATGGACAGGTTATTTGGTTGCTTGCAATTAGTTTGATGTGTGAGCTGTTTTTATTTGCCCCATGTAATTAATCACCCATGTTTTGTGGTTTTCAGCCACAGTGTTCAGGATGGCTCCAGCTACAGCTCAGGACGGATCCACTTATACGCATGCTTGTGCATGTCAACACAGTTTTTGCAACCAAACTCCAAGAGTTGAAAAATGTTTGAATTTTCCTTTAAGACTTTTCTTTTCTTTACAGCTTCATTCTCTTGATAGCCGTGAAAGTACCAAGAAAAACATTACACATCTATGTCAAAACTAAAACCTTGCAGTAAAAATAGAAAATAAGGGAAGTACTCCAGTGGGAACATTTGTCTGCATTTTACCATTGAAAGCCGACTGAACAAAGACATGTCTTAATTATCACCTCATGGTGTACCTATACCCTTCCAGCTTGTTTTGCATCGTATGATTTATTCATTATTTGATTCTGTCTCAAAGTGGCGAGGATTATGTCGGCTATTGCCCTCAGCTCTAAAACCAGGAAAGAGCTTAAGAGCCAGACATTCAGATGGAAGGCAGCAAAAGCTAGAAAGTTTTATATTTTGAGGTTTAATATGTTCAGGTTAGAAATGGTGCATATATTAGCTGTTCATTTATTGTGGCTGAAAGCCTGTGTGAGGTTTCATGAAAACCTGTTAGATATGACTGAGTCCGGTTAAAAACACCTGCAGTGCAGCCTGTCACTGAGCACCATGGATAAAGATATAGATCAACCATTCAGAAGTTTCCTTACACCTGCATGTTATTTCTTATATTACAAGTAAAAAATTGTGTTGTGCATAGTTTCCCTTTGGGAATTAATAGTTTTTTTAATTTCCATTTTTATTTTATACTTAATTTTTGAAGAGAATTTAGATCAAATTTCAAGGCTTTTGAATTTCTTTAAATTTAATTACAGTTCTGTATCTAAAACGAACCATCATCAGTGATAGACAAGTTTTTACTGCAACGGTCTGTAAAGAATTCTGGGATTACCAAATAAAGTCCTGACTTGAATAATTATCTACTATATAAAACAATATCAGTCAGTGGTTCCCAACATGGCCCTGTGACAGACTGGCGACCTGTCCAAGGTGTACCCTGCCTCTCGCCCAAGGGGCAACCTCCCGTTCGAAAAAATGAAGCCTATGCGGAAGTGCCAAAAATTGCAGTTCCCCCCTCCTCCGCCAGGTGCTGGCTGCAAA
>JAOXYM010000003.1:1327956-1338151 GCA_028567055.1 Leptatherina wallacei
TTGTCCTGGTTGAGCTGTAAGAAGTTCTCTGCCATCCATGACTTTATATCTAAAATACAGTTTAAAAGGGTGTTAACCGGCTCCAGGTCATCAGGAGACACTGCGATGTAAAGCTGCGTATCATCAGCATAGCTGTGAAAAGCAACGCTGTGTCTCCTGATGACATCCCCAAGAAGCAGCATGTACAGAAGTTGGAACCTAGGGGAGCCCCACATTTTATTTCATGGATTCCTGAGGAGCATGTATCCAACCTTACGAAAAATCGTCGATCCGTGAGATAAGAGTTAAACCATTTAAAAACAGTACTGAGTAAAATCAACCTTTCATCCAGTTCATGGCAAAAAAAAAGCAAACGCACATTTTGCTAAACCTACACAAAATATTTTCCTCTAGAAATAAATGTGATTTTATTTTTATGTTGTTTTTCAGGCAAACCAACAAAAAGTCTTTACAGCTTGTTTCAATGCACAACTGTCAGTCATTCGAATTCTTTGAAATAGAGCAAGGTCATATATTCGGAAGGTCAGATTCTTTTGACTTCAAAGGAAATTAATAAATACCAAACCAATGAAAATTTCTGCCTTTTGGTTGTGTTGTACTCCATGTGAAAAATCTGAATACTAATACATGCTCGTGAATCACGGAAAAAAAAGTGGATTTTTCTTGTGCTTATTCTGCATTTTGACAGTTTTTGTAAAACAAACAAGGATGCATGTCAGGAGGTGTAACATGTTAGGAGGTGTTTATCTGAGGTGGTATTTACAAATTTCAAGAAGAACCAATTTATTTCTCAATATGTCCTTATACAGAAACCTTGAAATTGAAAGAGGGTGTACTTTCTTTTTCACATAACTGTAGATAAGGCTCACATGATCATTATATTGCCTGGGAGTTATTGCCTCTTTTCATTGGAAGAAAGGACATTAATATGAATTTTTAAAATCATATTAATAGAATTGCGTTAAAAACTTAAAACCACATTCCATTCATGTTTAACACTATATCGTGTTATCCTCCAAGGGGAATTTAATTTAATTTTTACAAACTAAAACAGGAACACGTGGATTGTTTATATCCATAACAGATAGCTTGTCATTGTAAATACTGTAAATAAATTACCATTAATAAAAACATTTTTTTGGGAGAAATTAAATAAAAAAAAACTTCTGAAACACAAAAACATGAGCCCAAACCCTGCAGCCTTTGTATTATACAAGTTCTGGTCAGACAGAAAGAAACATCTATCCTTGTAGACGTTGTGCCTGTGCACTGCTAATGACGGGTAAAATGCAAAGCCAAGCAGGCAGTGCAAAGCTGTGCTTTGATGAAACGGGTGATTATATTCTAAAACACTCCTTTGCTCTACAAACTGCTGTGACATAAAGTAATCCTGTTCAGATCTCACTGACTAAAGGCCTGTTTGCCAGTGATGTGTGAACCCAAAAAGCAGCAGCTTTAGATTATGGGAGAAAACACTTTTAGTTTAATCAAGCGCTTCTGTGATGTCGCCAATCTACTGTATGTTTAAATTAATATTTCATATTTCAGATTTACTCTTTAGATCTTACTTGATATTTGTGGACTGCAATGAATTATTCATCAGAAGAGCTTAAAGATCTATAGATTATGTTTCGTACCAAACTTGGCAGAAAGGGAAAAACTGGGTCAAGCGTATTTCCTTACCTACAGCTAGATACACTATTTTTGATTTTAATGTAAAAATCTTAGCTTGTATCAATCAGCTGCAAAATATCTGTGAACCCTGGGATACTTTAGAGTGCGAGGGAACAAATCTGCCTTAACTAGTCCTTGAGAAGCCGATAACTGAGCATTTGATTTGCATGTTTATATGGCAAATTTAAGCTTTGTTCCATAGAACATGGTACAAGAATGTATTCTGCTCCTTGTTCCAGGGATGTTAGTTTAGAAAACTTCCCCTAACAAAATTCCTCTAATCAGACCATCTTACAACCAAAGAAGTTTGGACTCAGTCCATCCTACCACATTAGTCCTCTAATTCCTTACGATATGTTATTGCTGCTTTAATCACTGAAAGCTAACAGTTTAAATACTAGCTTGCAAACAAGCTGGTTTAAATATCTCCCAAAGTTTTCTAACAGATATATCACAATATTGGTCATTTACAGTGTTTTTGTTATAAAGTAACTCAACCTCCTAAATCACATCAGTGATGATATCATGACAAACAGATGTAAAGGCTTTAGAATTGTTTTATTTTCAGCTCAAGCAACATGACTGCAAATTGTGGCTTCATTTTCTCTGCAAAGAATCAATTATTCATATCAATTTTCCCTGTTTCCACACAAATAACAAAGTAATGAAAAACATTATTTTTTAAATAAAATCTTGTAGTTTTATCAGATAGTAAAATCTTGTAGTTTTATTCATAGCACAAATCATGTCCTCCTGACTGGCCTATCAGCAATGGGATACATTATTTATTTATTTTAACCCTGTCCTATCCAGCATCATGACATGCAGAATGGTCATCTGTGTTAGACTGATTTGCTCTACCAAGGGAGACATCTTGTATATGTGATTGATTTTATCATGTGATAGGTTATTCATAGAAAATTTGCATATTCTGAGAAATTATTTCCATCACAATTAGATTAACCTTCAGGGCCCTTCTAAAGCTCATGTAGACCCCCCCCCCCCCCCTTTGCAAATCTTTGCAATAGTGCATAATAGTCCTAATGCAATACAAACGTATTCTGCAGTTACATTAATTCACCAAAGATTCACAGAATTGAAATAAGCTGAAGTCACAGCTGGAACAAGACATGTTAGCTCCAAACTTCCTGTATATTCATCTTGTGATAATAGCAAGCGCCAATTGTTTTAGTTACAGTACCAGTCAAAAGTTTGGACCCATTTATCCATCAAATTAAATTAAATGGGTCCAATTTTTTGAAATGTAGTGTATATAATAAAAGAATTATTGAAAACACAATAACAGAAAAATATCTTGGAAAAGAAAAAAAGATGAAGCTTAAAATTCATAAACAGGGTGCTTTTAAAACCACAAGTGACAGACTGAGCTGATATTTTTATACATATTCCCTAACAAATATCCAAGCGGTGAAATAACCAGTACTTCTTGAGCGACCCATGTTTTACTCAATAGGTGTATCTATGTGATTGGTATATCCATCAGTTTGGTAGAAGCAAGAAAAACCATCTGTGGCTGGAATAAACTTTTTTCTTTTTTATTAAGTTACAGTTTTAGAAAAACAAAACAAAACACAAATTAACAAACAATGATTAACATGCACAATTTTAGTATACAAGACATTACAATTACTTTTCAATATGAAAATGCCATTCTACATGTCAGTATCTCACAGAGATCATTGATTAATACACCAGTATTAAAACCAGAGAACACACTATATAAAAGCAGTTACATTGTCATTGATGGCTATGTTTAAAAAATATATGCAAGCTATTTACACTGTACCAGGTGCACTCCTTTCTATCAACAATAACAACAGAAGCTAAGCTAACTAAAGCGACCTCATGGATATAAATAGTTGATGTTCAATACATTTTAACCAGTCCAACTGCTCTGATAACTTCCTTCAATTTCATTTAGGTTGTACTTTGTTGTACTGAAAGCACGAGGCCAGAAACACGACTTTCTTATGGGTTTCTTCTGTGAGCGTGAGCAGAGAGGCATTAGCCGCAACTAACTACAAAGGTAATATAAGAAAGCTCTGAGAAATGGCCACATGATTCCATGATATCAATGATTAACTTAATAATCGTCCCCACAATCTAACAGTCAGGTTACCTCATTTGAAAATGTTAATAAAAATAATTACACCACTTGAGCCAACACAGAAGCAGCTTTGAGGCCCGGTCACACCATGAAATAGCACAGCGATGTGTATTCATCTGCAAGTACTCATTAAAAATGAACGCTTCAATCTGGAAGCCAATGAGCTTTCATCTGATGACTTAATCCATGGGGGAAATGGTAAGTGCTTCCAGACATCCAATTTACTCAGAAACTCTCTTTTACAGGCTACAGCTACAAAATGAAATAACAGAATTCTGAACACTGATATAATATGTAAAGTAAAAAAAAAAAAAAAAATCCTTATCTTGGTCAAAGCATATCCAATGGTTAAATATGATCATTTGGCACATCTGAGCCTATTTTGCCCCCCACAATGTATTCTTACCTCCATGCAACCAAAGCACAGTCAAATGGGATTGGTCAAAAATTAATCCCATTCCAAACGGACTACAGACAGAAACTTGAAAAGTTCTGCAACAAAGATCCTGTTTTTTACCTACAAACTAAACACGTGATTGCTCACATCAAATTTAGTTGTTAAATACATAAAGTTAGCCAGCTGTTACTACCTGTTAAGCTAAACATGTTAGCAAGTCAAGAACATGATACTGCTAGCTCTCCAAGTTTCTTTTAATTTCTTTGTGTTGGGACATTTACACACCTTTAAATGTTAGTCAGTATTCATTCTATAAAAACATTATTGAGCAGGAGGTCAAACTAAGCTTTCACCAATATTTATTAAGGTCATTAGCTTTTGTGGGAAGCTAATATCTAAGACCTAACATTAGGAAGTTTATAAAAAAAAAGATGTTTGTGTCTCTAAAAACCATAACATTTTTCAAAATAACATGACTCTTGTGAGGTTGCTTTTAATTCAAATGATAAGTAGGAAAATATATGCAGATACAGAATAATAACTAGCATTTGGGATTCTTAGTAAACAATGTAATTACAACCACATTAAAACTGAGGCAGAAAAGTGATTCCTATGATCAGAGCAAGTCTGCGTTGCTGTCAATGAAGGATTTTCCCAGTTTTAAATGCTGGTGTGGCTGGGCTTCAATGCTGTTTGCAAGACAGATACAGCATTACTACTAAAGGAGCACTATGCTTGGTTTGTTTGATATGCAACTCAAAAGAATCCACCAGTTAATCAATTTCAGGTCACTGCTCCAGTTCAGTCACAATGTACCACTACACTACAAATATACTCCTCTGATTGTTCACAGTAAATGCTGTGGAAAAAACAGAGCAAATACAATTTCTGGTCAAGCCAGAACACAATTACTTAAACAAACAAACACAAAAAAAACAACAATGAAAAAAAAAGCCTTTGAAGTCATTTGATAGGGAGTAAAGTAGTGGAAATAGGTGGAAATCGTGGAGGACATCACAGGCTGTAGCACAGCAGAACAAGTGCATAATAACAGGGCCATCAGTCAATCAAGCAGCTGAATTGTGACAGCCGCAATAATGGGCCAGAAAAATCAATATCCCATTGACTGGTCTGCAGCCGCCTAATCAACGAGCACAGAGTTTTATGAATCCAGTCAAGGAGCAGATAGGACAGCCTGATTATGTCTGCCGTTTGGATCTTTTACGAGGCCTCTGAGGTCCCGCACACCTGTTCAGTCGGTTAAGTGAAGACTTCCAGTCACCTTGCATCAATTCCTTGTGCTTCCATTTGACTCAGGGTGCAGGGTTGGGAAGCGTAAAGAGTGCAAAATGCAGACAACAAAAGCATCTAGTTAACAACCGTACACAACCCCACATTTGGCAAAGGCACAGTAATGTTTAGCAGTTCAGTTGACTGTATCCTTCCACTTGAAGACCCAGCAATCGCACTTTGGCCTTCACGTGGATTGCTTTAGACAGACTCATCCACATGATAACAGGGCGTGAAAAGTAGCTCCCTCAGCAGAGCAGTATTGTTCCTTCGTTACGGTTCAGTCCGGTGTATGTTCAACAAACGGCAGTGGGGTGGGGGTAAAATGACAGCCAAGCCTTGTGCTCCAGTTCCAGTCAGGGCTCTAGCCGTGCTATTCACATCCATTTTTTGATGCCTTAATAGCCCATAAATTATGATACGGATAAAGTCATGTGATTTATTATACCACCATCTATCACAACCCATTGCAGCTTTCCTGAATATGCCAACCGTTGTTTTGTTTAAGGTGTTCCCAATGAAAATTTAATCAACACACCAATTTTCAAAAAAGGGTTGCACCCTACATTCAGAGCGCACTGTCCTTCAAAACTCATATTATTCAGGAAAAAAGGAAAGCAAACAACACTTCTGCTTGAATCTTCTCATAAGCTATCTGAAGAGGAAAGAAATAAAAACTCTGGGGTGAGGTGAAGGCACTGTTATCTTGTAGTCCATTGTGCACCGCGGCAGCTGGTCATCTGGGGTCTTGATGGTGCATGTTCTGTGATATGACTTTGAATACTAGTTATTTTAATGTGGAAAAGGGACAGTACACATGGGATCTGCTTGGCGCAGTTACACCACACAACTATTCTCCTCAATCCCAACTTTTTCTCCAGCCTGAGAATGTGGAGTGTGATAGGCATTTATTATTTAGAGGAGCATGAGATAGAGAGCAAAATGCCAAGATCTATCAGAGTGTTGTGGAGGGGGCCTAAAGCTTAGGAGCCCATGGCTCTCTAACAGACTTAATATTATTTCAGTACGCAGAGATAAGTGGGTTTCAGGCACAGCTGATAAATTATGCATTGACCATATATTTGACAAAAGCCTGGTAAAAATCCTACGCCTGCAATGGATGAATCTACTGGCAAAAGCTGCAGAAAAAAGGGTGGGTGTGAATCAATGGCTGTGGGATAAATGGATAATTTGAGAAGCTAAAGTATGGGTTTACAATGTTTATACTGTAACTGCTCTGCCTGTGAGGTTGGCAAAGATGACTTCTTTTTGCTAAAATTTTTTTATACTGGGTTAAAGCAAGCAGCCTCTGTCACCTACTTTGGTTTGGACTGTTTCCGTGGGTTTTAAGGCAAAAGTATCTCCACAGATACTAAAGAGGATACGTCACATAGACATCAGAACTTCTAAAATGAAACCTAGAGCACGGTGGCACTTATGACACTGGAAGAAATACAGAAAGATTTCATGCATGTAATTTATCACAACTCCATCTGATGATCATTAAAAAGAAGCGGCATGGTCCCCTTAAGAGTTTGGCGAAGTCCAATCCTTTCCACTTTTTCAAAGATCTGCCACTGAAGCCCAGGCCTAGTCAGTCCGGTGACGGGTCAACATAGGGCAGGCTGAATGAAGCGATGGGAGAGAAGGCGGGTGGGATGGGTCCATAGGCTGAGGGTGGACATCACCAAAGGGAGCAGAGCAGTGCACCGATGAGGAGTGTTGGGCAGGACAACCAGCTGAGACGGCTTGCTCCAGAGCCCCGAGCGCCCATGCCTGCAACCACAAACAGCCTGGTGTAGAGCCAGAAATACTCCTCCCATTGAAGAAAAATATAAGACAAATACAGTCTGCTCTGTTATCCTCGAAATTTCTGACCTGTCATTATGAATCAAAAGCTAAGAGAGGAATTTTTTCCCATATCTACACTATTACCAGCTTTCAACAGGAGAGGCTATTAAAGTATCCCAAGAAGATGAAGTTGGTATCACATGAAAGAAAAGAGCAGCAAACTGAGCAGGCTCATAGTGAGATGGGAGCAGAGAACTGCTTTATATGCTGCAGCCCTGTGCAGCTAGTCAACAAGGAATAATAACCCAATGGCAGAGACAGATGACACTGTGCATGCATTTCCAAAAGGGTCGCTTTTCTCCCACTCAAAATAAGTCTATCACACATGGTTGGAAAAGGATGCAACGAAGCAAAATTAAACGCTCTTCCTAAATTATTCAATCCACGCTTAAGTTTTATCAGTGTTCAAAAAGTAAGATAAGAACAAGTAAGAATGCTGAACTCACTTAATTTGTGGATGTGGATGGGTTCACTGCCCACACCTTCACCGCCCTCGCTCATAGGCTTGATCTGAATGAGATAGTTGTCATTGGCTGAGAGGCTGAGCTCAGCCGTGGTTTTGTTGGTAAAGATGGTGCTCAGCTCGTTGTAGCGATGTTTCTTCAGCAGCACCTGAGACAGGACAGTGAGATGCAGAAAAATGAGCCAATCCAAAAAGATTAATCAGAGGATAAATCAGAGCTTCGGAAAGAGCAGGGACCTACCAAATACCCTGTCACCTTTGACTCCGTATCCATGGCTACAACAGGATCCCAGTGAAGTGTGAGTGTGGAGCCAATCATGGTCCATTGTATGTTGACCGGGGCCCGATCTGGAGCTAGAAATGAAAATCAGAAGCAGATATGTACATGACTGGTTGTTTATCTAAGTGAACGTGGAAATATTTAGAGATTCCAGTTCAAGCTTCAATAGAGTACACTCTCTGGGAATTCTGTGGTGATCCTGAGGTCAGCACACAACCAATTTAAGAGAACTTGGAAATATAGAAAAGGTTGTAAATACAGTCGTGAAAAGGAAAGTTCAACCAAAACAAGTAGTGTTAAAGCTACTTGTTTTGGTTTGTTTCTTTATAATATTTTTGGGAGATTGGGATAGTTAGGTTTTTGTTTGGTGAAAGTTTGTGTTAAATTAGTGTTGATTTCATGGTGCTGCTCTCCCTTAAATGGTAAATTCAGTTTGTTTGCCAGCCTTTCGTGTTTTTGGTTAACTCTTTTCTTGTTTGTTACTATTTGTGCTGGATTCTTATTTATTTATGTCCCATGTTCATTTTATTAATTTGAGCAGCACCCCATCTCCTTTGTCTTTTCTTTTGTATTGCTTATGCCCTATGTGTTGGGACAAATAAACACTGTGCATCAATATATCATCTCGCCGGGAATTCTCTTTTTCTTACTCCTTTTAAACCCCTAGCTAGTAAGGACGTAACAGTTGGTTTGACATGACTTGCATACATATTCACAGCATCATAGCAGTACTGGTTTCGTCTGATGTTAGTTCCAGAGAGATATAAATGTTTTGGTACGGAGAAAAGACGCATCCAGCGCGGATGCGGACTCAGTGATGGACAGGGAGTGTCCAACTTGTCTCATGTAAGGGACCAAAACCACTTCATTGGAATAGTAATTAATATAACCTTGTAACAGCTTCCAGACACGGTGGAACTCTGATTTGACCAGAAATGAGGTCAGCGATGAGATCAGCTGATAGTCTGATGACCTCACAGCGGAGCGCAGAGTTTGAAATATTATTTCTTAACATCAGCTCATTAATGCTCGGTTCTCACTTGTCTATCACAGGTAAGATTTTAAACCATTTAATCTCCACGTCTGTTTAATTTTTCTTAAAAGATTACTTATTGAATAATTATCATTTTCTATGAAATAAAGAATTACTGACAAATGCTGAGATCGCTGCAATACCTGCAGAAATGATGCAGTTTCCCTGTTCTACCGCTAGTTTTTGTGCATATGTATGGAAAGGATTGTGCTTAAATGTACACATTTTTCTACGCACAAGAACAAGTTGATAAATCTCAGACTTTGGGAATGCTCGTACGCGCACATTAAGGACACTTCTGTGCATACGCACGGTTGATAAATGAGGTCCCAGGTCGTTCTGTAAATATAATCCCAGATGAAACACAACACAATGCTGGATCATCTTTTTTTTTAATCAAAAATGAAGCCAAAATGCAGTAAGTGACAAGAGTGTGTCTCTTCTCTCTATATAGAACATGGCAGCAGTTGCATCTGAACTAACCACAACACTTAGGAAACAAAATCAAACTGGAGATGTTTGGTTACAATGCACAGCACCACATTACATGTGAAACAAACTAACACCTTATAGCAACTATCAAGCATAGTGGAGGAGGATTCATGATTTGGACACCTTGCAGTTATTGAGCGTACCATGAACTCTTCTGTACACCAAAGTGTTCTAGAGAGAAATATGAGGCCATCTGTCTGACGGCTAAAGTTTGGCTGAAACTGGGCCTGATGGAAAAGCTGCAAAAGGACCTGAAGAGAGCTGTGCGTGAACCTGCAAACCTCAATGAACTGAAGCATCGCTGGAAAGAAAATTCCTCCCCAATAATGTAAAAGACTGATCATGTCACAATTTTGTCAAGCTAATGCTGCTCAGACTGGCTCTACTATGGAGTCTACTTATGGGAAAGTATGTTAAGATTTGAATGAGGAACTATATAAAAAATGCTCAGGAATACCGTAGCTTAGGGGGATATTTGACTCACAGACCAGAGTTTGTCATGGAGTTCCACAGGGTTCTGTACTCGGACCGATACTCTTCACATTGTACATGCTTCCCTTAGGTAATATAATCAGACAGCACGGTAT
>JAOXYM010000003.1:1339976-1357686 GCA_028567055.1 Leptatherina wallacei
TAGCTAGGCTATTTGTTATGAATTGGCTCGTATGAATCAATGAATGACAATCAGATTGGCTCAAACTGATTGTCTGTCATGAGATGACATTGTCGTGAATTGGCGCTATACAAATAAAGATGAATTGAATTGAATTGAATTTCCCTCCTACACTTACTGCCCCTTAGTACTAATTGAGCATAATTTAAATGCTGCAGCCATTTTGACTTTCTCCATCCCTTTTTAAACTTGGTGTAACACCAACACTTTGTGGAACTGATGCCATGATAAAGCAGTTCTGAAGCAGAAGGGGGTCCATGCCAGTCCCTATTGAAGTGGAGGTGAGTGTATGTTTTATGTAGCAACCATAATGAAGATCTGGTGTGAGCCAAACTCCATAGAGTTTGTTTCACCTCTTCCCCTTCTTGTGTGTCTCAGACATTTCTTCAAATGTAACGATAGCTTCCGACTTCCAGGACTCACTGCAGGTATAACACAGTAAGTGATTGTCACCGTGATTTAGAGGCACAACCAAACGACTCACGTGATTTCTTGGTGGTGTTGTTGATGGGCGCTGACTGCGGTCCGGGCCCGGCTGTGTTGAAGGCGGCCACAGAGAGGTAGTACGCCGTGTTCGCTTTCAGCCCTGTGATGTTAACCAGTGTGTAGTTTCCAGTTATGCGGACTTTGCCAACAGTATCAGGCTTGGTGTCATCTTCCCAGTACACAACCTGGCAGTGCAAAGGGAGGAGGGGGGGTCATAATCAGAACCACTTTGGTTTTGTGGTGTATTTGATTGTGACATTGAAATTCATATTCCACTGAGAAATCTGACACGTTGTTTGTATTACGGAACTGGATGGAGGAATTTCTGATGCACCTCCTGTCTGCTACCCTGTAAACAGGGCATCAGACAGCGTAGAGAAAAACTCTACCTACATCTCTCTCTTTTTCTTCTTTGTTTTTTGAAACAACCAGATGTTGAAAGCAATGATGTTGTGTGTAAATCAAACAAAAATCTAAATAATTGAACAAAATACTTTCTAAACTAAAGCAAGAATCTCTGCTGCTAAAAACAAGATGAAAAATCTACTTGGCTTCGGGCTATCAGCTGACAATTACAGGTTTTCATATGTCTGGTTTTAGGTGGTAAATAATTAAATTGTGAAAAACTTCCCTTAGGGATGCTCCTGCTTTTCCATCTCCCTCAAATGATAGTTTTTCCAATGTGTAATCAAATCTGTGTGTGTTAAACACCAGAGTACCGCCGACAGTGATATAATCTTTTGAGAGGATCAGATTTGGAATTGGATTTGGATCTGCAATCCCATCAACATCCAATTTAAGTATAAGCACAGTCCGAAGCTTCGTTTGTGGCCCATTGAGATTCAGCAGCCTTAATCCACTTCAAGTCTGCAACTGAGGTATTCAGCTCTGTTTTGAAAGGACAATGTGACCAGCGCTATGGCAACTGGAAAGCTTTGCACCAAAGGCCAGAGGTGAGAGATGTTCAAATAGCACAGAGAGGGCTAAAATTAGAAAAGCTTTTTTTTGCATTCCTGAAAAGATGAGGAATTTGATTTCACTCTTGTGAATAATTTCTGGTGGTGTTCAAAAGGTCATCTCTTAATATTATTAAAAAAGGAACAAGATCCCTGAGGAGACGCATGGGAATATATAAATATTAATAATGGCGGCATTTTCGAGGAAACATTTTATAAAGCAGTTTATTTCTATATCCCGATATTGTTTTCAAAGCTTATTAAATGGCATGCTGATTCACCTGAACTCCACATCGTTGACCAAATTGAACACAAGAAGTTTTTTTTTAAGATCATTTGTATTAAAGTAGTCCTCATTTAATCAACAGCTAAATTGAAAAATCTTTTTTAGAGCCTATTAGTCTCCTACTCTTCACTCGTTCACCTTCTCTGCCTTTTTTAGGTGCTGAAAAGATGAGCAATTTCATTTTCCTCTTTTGAATTTATTCTGAGGATGCTCAAAAGGTCAATTCTTCATATAATTAAAGAATACAAGACCTCTGCGGAGACACATTAGAAGATAAAATAGAGAAAAGCTAATAAAAAGAACAACCGAAAGGTGTTTTTTTCAGCATAAAACACAAACAAACCACAGGGAAAAGCTTCAGTATCACATTAGAATGATTCTGCGGAGTCATACCTCGTATCCGAGCACTCTTTCAGCGAGGTCAGGCAGAGCTTCCCAGATCACTTCGATTTGTTCTGCAGACAAACTTCTAGCCCCAACCCTCTTTGGAGCCACACCGGGGACTGCAGAAATAGAGCAGAAATGTGGTGAGAATCCCACAGACTCATCCAACACCATCACACACACTAATAGCAATGAGAGATAAGGCACAAAATAGACCTGTAGTTTCACTGAGAACCTATTTCCCCTGCTCTCTTTTAATGGGATCTGTGACTGACATAAGGGAAGACTATCTGCCCAGCAAATTCAATTAACAGGATACCTCCCTGACAGTGCAGTGTGGTAAGTGTCTGCTAGGATTTCCTGTAATCTACCAGCATGATAACTAATATCAAGTTGACATTCCCTGCTTTGACAGGGGAGGAGAAATAACAGCACTGGAAAAAAAAAACCATTTCATCATCACTATTCAAGGTCACAGTAGTAAGGAGAGAGATTATAGCTTATTTAAGTATCACTTTCTGTCTCTATACCTTCTTCTGCCGAGTACACGGTGGCGATGGAGCTGAAGGGCCCCTCCCCTCGGTTGTTAAAGGCCCCCACTTTGATGTCGAAAGGTGAGAAGGGTGGGATGGTGTCGTTGCGGAAAATGTAACGTGCCACGCCGGGTGTGGAGATGATGGCTCGGGTCCACGTGACCGTGCCTGCGGGCCTGAAGGCGATGATGTAGCCAAAGCCTTCTCCGTTCTGCAGTTCCTCGGGCACCGGCTGGGAGCGAAACACAAAACTATAGTGATATTAAAATGCATACAGACAAAGAAACAGGCAGGCCCGTCTTTGCACTGCACACTGATAGCCCCAACTCTCTGTGATCATCTTTTCCTCTTGCATGGGTCTGTAATTGTAGCTAAAGTACAAAACGCTTCAGAGGAAGTGCTCCGTGTCATTGCTTTGGAAGGGAGAGATAGCACTTGGTAGCTGAGCCAGAGGAGGGGTGTCTCCCTCTTAATGTAGGTCATAAAACTGCTCCACTCAATTCTGCACAATTAAGCAAAACCATTACTCTGCAATGGAGAGAATAGTAAAATGTGACAGATGACTTACCTCCCATGTTATCACTAATTCAGACTTTGTGCCGCCTCCACCTCCGACATCAGTGGGAGCTGTATCAGGTACTGAGAGGTAAAGCCCAGAGAGGGAGCAATTAGAAAACAGTTTACAAAGCTCAACTCTACTTGTATCATCATGTCAACGCTGCCTGCTGCAGATACTGTTTTACACCCCTGACATAGCCCACTCTGTTTCAGAGAAGCGAGAAAAACTGACATTACCCAAATGTCACAGTGCATACCCCCGCAAGCTGGGATTTATTTTACAAATTACATTTGACTCGGCCCACTCTGTTTCTATTCCCATTCGGCTATTTGTGCACTGCAGCATGTTGGCAAAAGTCAGCACTCAACCACATCCTCGTAGTACGTTTTAGAAAGCAAAGCTCTGATTTAATAACCAGTATTTTGCCCAGCAGATATTATTAATGAATGGGAATACCAGTTTATCTCATGAATTCTTTGATTTGTTCAAAATCTTTTCTTTGATAGTCTTTACTTTGCATATTTTGTACCTACAGTATGTAACTACTTCTAAAGTAACAAAGACTTCCTGATGAAACAGATAGCTGTGAGAAATACTGCATACCTTCTTTCATTTCTAACATTTTAAGCATTAATTAGGGGTATAACTCAAAGGTTTGATCACGATACAATATAATATATCGATTTAATGTTTGTTGATATCACAAATTCTGCTATAATGTTTATTTTTGATTTGATTTAATTGAAGATCCAGCAGTTGATACGTTCATATATAACTAAATCTTTTCTCTTCACATTAAATCGTAAAAAGAAACTAAAATATCAAATTCTAATTTTATTCCTGAGCTCACTCAGACATTTAAATGAAATATCTGTTATTTTGACAAAAATAGACTGTACAACATTCTGTATATTACATTTCTATTTGTAGACATTAAAGCAGGATATAATGTGAACCTTCCTACTATTCAGGATCTCAAAGCAAATATTTGTAGAGCTTAGTTATTATAGGCAAGTTAATGCAGTCTGACTTTTTCATTGTTACACACCACACCTCTGGATCTCAGCATTTTCTTCATCTAATTAAAAAAATACTTTTTGGTTGTTAGAGGAAAGAAGATGGATATGAGGGATGAGTTGGGCTTGTTTTTCCAGCCACAGGACATGGACACCAGAGTTAAATGTGAGTCCATCTATCTGACTGCTAAAGTTTGGCTGAAACTGGTTCATGCAACAGGACAATGATCCCAAACACAGCAGCACATCTACACCAGAATGGGTGCAAAATAACAGAAACTAAGGTGTTGACGTGATCCAGTCCAAGTCTAGATATAAACCGAAACAAAATGCTGTGCTGGGACCTTAACAGACCTGTAAATAAAAGGATTTTTACTGAAATGAAGAAACATTTTCAAGAAGAGTGGGCCAAAATTCCTCCACATTGATGTGAAAGACTGAGTGTCATGGTTACCGTTAATGTTGCTAAATGTTGAATGATGAGATGGACTTAATTTTCAAACAATGGTTCTGATTCTGGGTCTGTTTTTGTTGAATAAATAATAACATGGTATAATTTGTAATGTGTTGTTGTTCATCTGGGAGTAATTTTATGACATGGTAGGGACCAGATTTTTTTTAATGTCCAGATACGAGCGTATTTGCTTTGATACTTGTCCACAAACAGTTGATCTAAAGTTTACTAATCATAATAGAATAAAACCAGATATACATCCATGATTTTAAAATGGATATAATCCAAGCATGTGTGCATGTTTAAACATAACCCTCAAATGAAACTTATTCATATGTTCTGATGGACAAACAAGAACAACTTCTATTTCATACCAACAAATGTTCAGAATTTTTCTGAAGCTCAATATCAGACAATTTGTGGTATTTCACCTCAAAGCAAGTTAAAAAGATTTGCTGCTTTGGTTCCACACAAACTGACAAGAATACCAAAAAAAAAAGGAAGTGAAAAACTCTTTTATGTCAACCTGTCGAGAAATATATTACATAGATTCCCAGTGAGTGAAGTTATCTGTGGGTTTAGTTTGACATACTGGCATCTTCCGTCCTGGTCTTGGCGGAGGTTGGGCTTGGCTCTCCGAGGCCGACAGCATTCCGGGCTACCAACCTGAACTCATACTCCACCCAGGCATTCAGTCCCACCACCGCGGCCGTCAGCATGTTACCGTTGACCACCTCCGGCACTGAGAGTTGAAATCAGTTTTGATTTAAAACTGGATGTTGTGCAAGGAATTAAATAATGAATCATTAATAAAACTAGAATAAGGGCTGTTCTGGGATACCTGTGTCCACAGCCTGCCAGCCCACGGTGAAAGGGGTTCGACCCTGGATAATGTAGCCCGTGATGGGGCTGCCGTTATCCCTTCCAGGAGTCCAGGATAACTGTGCAGTGCTGTCTGTGATTTCCTCCACTGATACCTTGTCCGGCGGGCCCGGGGGACCTGCATCAATCAGACAACAAGGAGGGTGAACCAGAGGTGATCACCCATTCTGAAACGCCCTTCCACTTCAAACTCATAAAGACTTCTTCACCTTGTTACATATCAAGGCCATCATTCTCACCTTAATTATGAATTGGGTCTGTAGCGTGTTCACACTGAGTGTGTGATGTGCAGGATTATAAGTGCTGGGTGAACACAGGGTCACTGACAGAGGAGAGATAAACTGGATGGGATATTTTATTAGAAAACGAAGGAGGCGTTCCATGTGGACGAGACTGGTGAGAATAAATAAGGAAAACAGCATCTGCTCTGGATTTCCCGTCTTGTCATTCTTTGCTCTGCTGCTTTATTATTTTCATTTCAATGCTTTTGAAGATATTCTACATGAAATGTGTAAATCACACAATTAAAGCCATTTTCCCTGATAAACGCTGCCTTTTCGAAGCTCCTGGGACAGCCACCTAAGTTTAAGAGCCCACTTTCCAACATAATCACCCAAGACATTTCCCTTTATGATTTATTACAGAGTCAAGGTCCAGAATAAAAACAAGACATAACAAACAAACACAGCAATTCTACAAAAATAAATCTTGAAAAATGTATCAATTAGTTTCCCAAAAGGAGAAAATTATACAACTATTTGTGATAACAGGTATTATAAAACCATAGTTTAATACTAACATCATACATTATATGTATCAGGCTAGAATTTTGTCTGCAATGACATTAGTTTATACTATACTATTTAAAACTACAGGGGACATATGATGGAAAAAGCTGATGTTTGAGCATATACATTTACCAGCCACTTTATCAGGTCCACTTTCTTGTACTGGGTTGGACCCCCTTTATCCTTCAGAACTGCCTTAATTCTTGGTGGCATAGATTCAACAAGGTGTTAGAACCAGGCAACGTTTTTTCCATCTTCTATTATCCAGTTCTGGTGAGTCTGTGTCAATTGTAGCCTCAATTTCCTGTTCTTAGCTGACAGGAAGGGCAACCGGTGTGGTCTTCTGCTGCTCTAGCCGCCCATTGCTTCAAGGTTGGAGGTGTTGTGTGTTCAGAGATATTATTCTTGGTTGGAACCAGTGCTCCTGGGACTTCCTGATGCCTTTCTGTCATTTACAACCAGTCTGCCCATTCTCCTCTGACATCAACAGGACATTTCTGTCCACAAAAGTTTTCAGACCATTGTCTGTAAACCCTAGAGATGGTTTTATGTGAAAATCCCAGTAGATCACCAGTTTCTGAAATACTAAGACCAGACCATCTGGCACCAACATTTAATCTTGCATTTTGCTTCACTGTTAACATCAAATTAGAAATAAATGAATAATGATCTACTGGTCGGAACCCAGTGGTTCCAGTAGATCATTAAATATGCTACACTGCTAGTCCACAAACACTAGACTTGTAGTGTAACATGTTTAATGAGTTAATAATGATCTACTGGAACTTTGTTAAAATTCCTCAACAATAAGACTTTTAATTGCTTAAAAAACATTTTTATGTTGTTTTTTTGTTAATAGCCAGAAGAGTTTCCCATTTCACAGTAAATGCACCATCAGTACAGCACCAGTAACAGCTGTTACAAAAATCAACAACCGGGAAAAATTGGCCATGCAGGCAACAGTTCTTAATGTTAATCATTAAAACCTCCAACAAAACATAAAGGATCAAAGCGACAGGACAGTCCAGAGTTCATGATGCCAGTATGTGATGGAGGAATAACGGCGCGAGTTCTCGGAGGTGTTATTAACCGACCAGCCGCCGTTCAACACGCCTCCCAATGAGATTATGTCTAAAAGAGGGATTGGAAGCCAACCACATGTCCATGATCAAACGGTAGAAGAGGAAAATGTAAGTCTTTGAGAATAAACTTGTCAGTGAAGTATTTCTTTATCAGTGTGATGTGTAGTCTGAGCTCTCTGGCTATGGACTATATGCTCTTTCATACCGTAATAACATGCTCCAGTGGTTATTCAGCATAAAGAAACAGACCCTGAGAAAGAGAGGGGGCAGAGTGGAGTCAAAGGTCACTCTATGCCCAATAAAATGAGCCACTTGAATAGAGGTGCAATTTAATGGAAGAAAATGGAACTGCTGCAGACTGTCTGAGTTATTTTGACCAAATCATGTCACAGATGTTTCATTAAGGCCTTAGAAAATTGTGTCAACTTGTGAAAAAAGGGCATAAGATGCTGACTCCTGGAGCCATACATTTGCAGTGTAGCATCTGAATCTGAATGTTTAACTGAATTACAGACACTGAGATCATTACAAGACCATTTAAAACCAGGGAATCTAAGACATCTGTCCTCTGATTTGCATAATATTTGATATCTTGTTCCACTGGACAGACAAAGCAAACACTAAGAGCTACTGGAGGCCAAAGACCACTAGATCTGCTGCATACATGTTATGGTTCACCAGTAAATTAACAAACATTTGCCAATTTTGGATGGACAGGTCATATATATAATTTGAATTTTCTAAGGTTAAGATGATGAAAGGCTTTAGAGAAATCAATTGGAAAAAAGAAAAAAAAAACATATAGCTTAGTTTATTTGGAAGGGAGTGTGAATTTGAATGAACATTACATGTAAAAATGTTATGCAAACATCCCAGATTTCAGCCAAGGCTAAATTCCATCTGTTGTCCCTGGATGAAGTTAGAATTAAGGTTCAAACATACAACAAATAGATAAAATACTATATCATCAGAATGAAATGAATAAATAAACACTAAAAATACATGCATATGTCACTGACATGCCTGTATACACACACACATACATATCCCCATATCCAAACATCATTTCTATGGTGATAAGTGGGTGCAGAGTTGGTTCAACCTTAGCCAGTTGCAGGACCATGTAGTGCCTCGTATATTATGCAAATTGTTAAAAATCAGTCATGAACTTGTGCTTTGCCATGATATGATGAAAAGAGTCCCTCTATAGGTTTGAGGGTTGAGGGACAAGAAAGTGGCCAGCTCATCAGACGGTACTTGATGTGTGAGAAGATCATAGAGGGAAAGAAAATCTAGCCACCGCTCTCAGTCATTTCTGATGTTTGAAGTTTTGTTTGCCTTTTTTCAAATGAGCTCTGAACTATACAGTTGGATCCAAAATGAAACTGAGGTATCTAAAATCGGTAGCGACATCAAGCTCCACTCCATTCGGGAAAATGATGGAAAAGGTTATCCTAAATGTTGATGTTTAGAAAGACACATGCAGACAGTTTAATGCTTCTGTAAGGATTCCAGCAGCTTTTGGGATGTTTTTAAATTATTACATCATCCGGACATATTTGTGTAAGTGTATTTTGACACGATTTGGTAAATTATTGATGAAGAGGGAAAATAAAACTGGCCCCAGGACTGACCCCTGCGAACACCAACATCCCACCCCAAGCATGGAAAGTAACCATGGTTACGTTCGGTTTCCTGTGTGGTGAGTAAGAGTTGAACCATGCAAGCGCTTGTTCAGAGATATCAAACTGTGTCAACCTGGACCGTTGAATTTATGGTTTACAGTGTCAAAAGCTTTGTTCAGATCCAGGAAGACTGCACCAACACAGTAGAGCTTTTACATTTTATAAATATTCACATAAGGCAGTGTCAGAAGAGAAGTGAACACAGAAGCCAAACAGTAATGGATGTAGGCTGGATGACTGTTTTTTAGGCGGGCTATTAAACGTTTAACCACTCATTTTTCAGTAACAATGGATCCTAAAAGGAAAATGGTTGATAGTTAGACATATCTGTTTTGGAGCCAGATCTAAAAACTGATTAGAATATAAAATTGATGAGATTTGACCTCCGTAGTTTTTTACCAATTCTTTAAGGGCATGTATGCACCAGGCAGATAACCAGAATTGTCCTGTTTTATTGTTAATAACTGGCACCAACAGGTCATTTCATTGGCGATGAGCAATAAAAACAGTTAAAGATGGCAAGAAGAGAGACTATGTTCTTAAACCTGCCAACTGTACAAGATCCATTGACCAAAAGCTATGAACCCATGACACAATTGACTGTCATTTCACATTTCAGCAGCATCCAGTGTATCCATGATATCAATAGAAGCTGATATAACTCCAACTTAGGTAACATCCATTTTTGCTTTCCTATACTGTATTTCTACAGCAGGCCTGAGGGACATTTCACACCACTCTGTCAAATGCCTTTCTCTATGAGCATTTCCACACTTCTCCTTTCATCCTGAACTAAACACACTGGGTTATACATACACTGGCATACAAAAAAAGCTGTTGAAATCAATTGATTCTCTTACCTTTGACAACCAAAATGGCAGAGGTGGACAGACTCTCCACATCGGTCTCAATAACACAGACGTACTTCCCACCATGATTCAGCTGGATGTTGCGAATCATCAGATCCCCTGATATGATCTAGAGGAGATGGATGAATAAAACTAAGTCAAATATTTGGAGTTATTTCATCAGGGACCTTCTGGCACTGGGATGTTTTGAATGTTTGAAATGTTTTCTATCATCAAGAGTCTCTAGGCTCCAGACAATGCCATGGCAGATGCATTGCATAAAGTAAAGCTTTTAGCAGTCAGGCATTGCCCAACTAACCAGCCTCTCAGCACCCTGCAAATAGCTACCATGTATACACGGGACACACAAAACAAATACAGTCTAGCTAATTGGCAAGATGATCATTATTATTCTCTAATTACATAAAACTCAGTCATGAAATGTTTGTAAAATCCTACTGTAAAGAAAAATATTATCTTACAAGAGCTGGATGGTCAGAGGGAAAACAACATCACAGCAAATATTAACTGTATGTTATTCAATAAATTAGTTCGAACACAAAAGTCATGGAAGGGCCATAGAAAAAATGTTAGTGGACACAAGAATCAGCAGTTCACTTTTCAGCTGTCTATTTATTTGCATTTGATGCACTAGTAAAACCGTAATTCATCTGTATTAGTGGTCACAAACTGATGCTGTAAGAGGGAAATATTGTTTAAAAAAATTGGGATTTTCTAAAATGCAACAAAAAATTAAATGTGTAAATATTTGTTTTGATCCTTCAGTCACAACTCGATGGCAGCAATACAATAAACAGAAGTTGGGAGTAACAGTGTTCTGCATGATTCTACAGTCAAAAGATCTTAATTCATGACAGGTGAGGGTGTCAGGATTGGTACAAAATCAGCATCCATCAAAGATTTACTTTATCCACTTAAGGTGGCACATAACTTTCTGACATTAAAAATATGTGTTTCTGGCTCATTTTGATGGCACAGTGATATTAATTATGTACATTTCCTGGAGCCATCATTGCCCAGGAGTGTCCCAAAGCTGAGAAACAGCATTTCACAACTTTTTTTTTCTGGGATGCTGCATCATTTTACAGCATTATTTCACTTTATGGCACAGTGTCACACACTAGCAACTGGATATCAACACACTGGTCATTTTGAAAATGCACTGGGGTTGATTCATCATAGAAACCCAAGCCGACATTATCGGAGGAAGGGAGGAAAAAATAAGAGAAAGGGGAAAAAGCAAGAGGTAAGACAAGAGTCATCAAAGTACTGACTTTTACTGACTGGAGAGAGCTCAGAGTAAGCAAAATGGATGCCAAATTAGCCGATGTTAGGGCTCGCTCACAGAGAAATATTTACCATAATTCAGATGGGCGGCTTTAAAGATTGTTATAAATCTCAGTCAAAGAACCATCAATAAGTTCCAAAAAATATTTTTCAGTGCATGATTGCAAAAATGTTTTTATCGTTAACATCTATAAATCTGTAGTGAAAGAATTCAGAGTCTGTGGAAGTCTCATTGTGTAAAGGCCAAGAACAGAACCCACTGTTGGATGTGTTCAGGTGGTTCTGCATGAGAAACCATCTGTGATCAATACAGCTCCATGGACTTTAGAGTACCTTGAAAAACCATTTTCACTCAACACAGCCTACATCTGCGACCGGAGATTTAACCTGGAACTGTATTACACAAGGAGAAAGTATTCAATTAACTCTGTGCAAAAAAAAAAACCCAGTTCTCCTTCTTAGATGGACAGAAAGACAGTGGACATGTGTCTTATGTTCAATGAGTCCATGTTATATTAAATATGAGAAAGACCGTTTAGTGAAAGGCACAAAAGCCATAATCTGTTTTGGTGTTGAGGGGACATTAGTGTCCATTTCATGGGTGACTGGATATCTGTGGTTATTTCAGCAGGACAGTGTTTGACTTAGAACAGTATAGCTTCGAACTTAGCTGTCTTCTATTCATGAGCAGCTGAAATCTACAGCCATAGACAGATTCCTCAGAGAAACTAATTAGCAGCCTTAGTTCCTAAATGATTAAAAAGGGTAGATTCAAACATTTTGAGTGTGTTGTTGGCATCATATTCTCGATTTGTTTACAACCCAAATTCCAGAAAAGTTGGGAAGTTGTTTAAATCTGAACAAAATGAAACTAAAAGACCTTTAAATCAAATGAGCCAATATTTTATCCACAACAGAAGATACAGAAAATAACAGAAACATTTTACAGTTTCATGCACAAAATGAGCTCATGTCAAATGTGATACTGCTACATGTCTCGGAATAGTTGGCATGGGGCATGGTTACCATGGTTACCATGGTGCAGCGTCTCCTTTTCAGAATTTTGAAGACGTCTGGGGATCGAGGTTACGAGTTCCTGGAGTTTTGGTGTTGGATGATACAGGGTTCCAGCTGCTGAAGAGTTACTGGTCGTCTTTGAAGTATTTAAAGATGTGCCAAATGTTTTCTATTGGACAAAGATCTGGGCTGCAGGCAGGCCAGTTCAGTACCCGGACTCTTCTCCTGTGAAGCCATCCTGTTGTAATAGCTGCAGGATGTGGTTTAGCATAGTCTTGCTGAAAACCACACGGTGCCATCACACATCAAGCAGATGTGTAGCAGAACTTTTTTCTCTGCAGTGACAAAATCCCCTGACTATGGCCCCAGTAGCTACATATGAACAATGAAATTAAAGGTTTGCACTTAAAATATGAAGAGTTGACCTGCTGTGGCCTGAACGCACAGTCTCACATCTTCCTCCTGGTCCGCATGGACTTGAATTACATGCCTACTTGTGCGTAACCAAATATCTCAAGGGGTATTGCTGCAGAGGATATTGTCATCATGATGTTTTGGACTTTTGCCAAGGATAAATGACTTTTCAAAGCTATTTTGATGTTCTGGAGGCTGAAACCGCACTCTGCCGCCACACTGGAGACTGGAATTACAAGCGCCAGTGATCAGAAATCGGTAAGAATCTTTCCTGATCCCACAAGCACTTGCTTTAGCTGGAGGAAATCCCGCAGCATGCGCTCCTTCTGCACCAGCGGTTCAGCTGCTCCAAGTGGTGAGGGGTGTGAATTGCAATCTGTCAAAAGGACAGATAGCCTTCAGATTTTTCCATCACCGTTTAAAAAAAAAAGAGTCAACAACAGAAAATATTTGGTTAATGCGTCCCCTGTTTCAGTGCCACAATTGGTCCGATGAGTGATTCAGTGTCGTCTGAGGGCCACGGGCATCCAATGAAGGTCTTTGTCCTTGTCCCTTTCGCACAGAAACATCTCCAGTTTCTCTGAACCTTTTTAAAATTATATGCACTGCAGATGATGAGAGTTGAAAAGCTTTTGCAATTTAACGTTGAGGAACTATTTTTTTTAAGCATTCCACTATCTTTTTTCGAATTCTTTCACAGATTGAAGAGCCTCTGCCTATCTTTATTTCTGCTCTGGCTCTGCCTCTATAGGACATCCCTTTTATAGCTCATCATGTTACACACCAAATATCAATTAGCTGAATCTTTTTATACTTTTTCAGCCATTTGCTGCCCTCGTGCTAACTATTCTGAGACCTGTGGCAACATCACATTTGACATGAGCTCATTTTATGCATTAAAATTGTTAAAATTCTCAGTTTAGACATCTGTTATGTTCTGGATTTTCTGTTGAAAATAAAATATTGACTCATGTGATTTAAAGCTGTTTTAGTTTTCATTTTTTTCAGATTTAAAGAATGTCCCAACTTCTGTGGAACAATTTATTTTGTTTGTGTCTGTTAAATAAAGGTTCAAATGAATGAAGAAATCATAGATTTAAGTTTTTGTAGTGCTTCAGAAATTTTTCAACTTTTCTGAAAATGGGGTTTTCAAGGTTCTGGACAAACAAGTCCTTCTGCAATAAGAAATCTGATTTGTTTATTTCTGACTATGAAGTCAATATTTCATATGACCCTATGTTGGGTTATCAATTAAATGAAATGAAGTGAAATATACTTTATTTATCCCTCTTAGAGGGATATTATTGTTGTAGTAGGGTATTACTCTTTTTTTTTTTTGGGATCGTGAATTTAAAATTAATTTCTATTAACTTGGAGTTGCATCTGAAAAAAATTCCCAATCTGCAAAGAAAATGAGTCATGCAAGCGTTCATCGAATTACGACATAACTAAGAAAGGGCATTTTTAAAGTTAAATTAAAGTTGTCTGGTTGGATTCACAATGACAATAAAATGCCCTCTCACCACCATTACTGTTGAAACAACACATTTCTGTTCAGGCAAAAAAATGGTTTTTATGATGTTGTCTGAACAGATTTCATCCAGACAGTTCCATTGTGTTCTCATTTTGACTGCTGATGGTATTCACCCCCTGAAAGTCACCTCTTGAAGTACCCTGTCACAAAGAATGTTTGCCTGTGAATAGAAGTATGCTGCATTAGGAACAAGTCACCCAGGGGCGAGCCAGGTAAGACTCGCTGCAGTCACAGCAGATTTCATCACCCCTAGTGGCAAGTCATCATAGCTCTACTGCACTGCAACAGGGAGAGAATGCCTATGGATCTCCATTTATTTAAGTCGAATGGCATTCCTAATGGGACAAAAAAAACTATCCCCATTTTTTCCTCTTTCCCCTTCCTTTCATCTCCTTTCCATACACTTGACAGTTTATTTTACCCTCAGTGTCTGATTTGCTTTTCAATGTCAGCCGCCACCTGGACGACCTGAGAGCTTGCAACGAGTTGCAAGGCCTCCTGTCTTGGCAGGAAGGAAGTGATGAGGCACATTTGCTTTAATTATGTTAATTAATTCATCAGAAGCTGTTGAGCAGGGGGCTGGTAATCTCACTGGACAGGGGGAAACAGATTCTGTGAAAACTATATCTCATTAAATGCCATTGCGCTGTTCAATGTCACCAGTAATTGCAATTTCCATTCATGAAGATATGAGTTTGGCATGTCCACAACACTGCAAAGATATCCCAATACGATATAAACCTTTAATACATGACTGGCACTAATCACTCTGCAAGTGTTGGGTGATAAATGGAACTACATATAGCAAAAAGAGTGAAAGTAATCATTTCAAACTGACGAACTCTGTACAATTAAGTTTGCCATTCATCAAAAGAAACAAATATTCAACAAAGAGTCATTAATTCAAGGTGTAGGGATTTCAAATGAACATTTACTGGTGTCAGGCCTGCCCTTGGTGAATGCCAGTTAGCTCATTATTTAATTATTCTGGGCCTCACAATTCATAAATAGGTATGAAAATTCAATTACAGTGGTGTGAGATGATAAGAAAATGTTCTCCCTTGAGGTACAAGAATTAAAAGTTGGAGGGATGAAAAGTGTAAAGACTTCATTAATGAGGACCCTTAGTGAGATTAAAATTGTATTTCACTGATGTAATTTTAGAGGTGTAACACATGGCAGCTCATGCAGTCAATACAAAAGGTAAAGATCCAATATTATGGGCCTGATAGTGGCCTTTACCAAAGTTTTTAAATCTATAAATGGTTGAATGTAGTCAGTTCTTAGTGGATATTGCTATCTATTTAAATTCCATTCACCACTAAACACAGAAAAACTTTCAAATGAACAACTCTTGGCATGAATCTCTCTATAAGAGGTCCTTAGCAGGGCAGTGGAGCGTGCCCTTACAGACCACACAGCTTTTCCCAATTAATCCCACACCAGCGGAAAGTATCTGAGTTAAATGCTTAAGTTGACTTACCCCGCCCACTCTCTCAAAATGATCGCTGTCTTGCTGAAAGTCGATGAGCTGGCCGTTGAAAGCCCACGTGAAAGAGACATCCAGAGCTGGATCGCAGGCAATCTGGCATGGTAACACGATGCTCTCGCCAACAATAATCTCCATGTTAGTGGGTCTCATGGTGATTCTAGTGGGCTCTGGCCAGACAACAGATGACAGCACATGCATGTTAATATCTCTGCCACCAGCACCTCTAACACCACTGCGACCCCTGCAGCTGCAGTCTCACTACAATTTTACAGCTAAATCAAGCCTCTGTCATTAAATTAGCCAAGCAAGCGCTCTTAGTATTCCAAGTCCATCCATTAGTAACATTTAATGACATCTTAGCTTTGCATTTTATTTAGCTGAATCTGTTCAGAGAGAGAAAGTTTTAAACAGGATAGCAAGGATCAGAGCACATTCCCTCACGTGATTGTGATGGAAACACTGTAGTTTGAGAAAAGGTCACAGTAATTAAATCCTCTGACATTAAATGTTTCAGCCGTCAGTGGACAAGAACAACAGAAGCTAATTAGAAAAAGTTATATGACACATCAGATTAAACCAGGTTGCTACATGAACGTGTTATGCCACACTACTCATAAATAATGACCTTTAAATCAAGGATAATGTTTGTTGATGTGTAACTGCTTAACTGTGCAAAAATACCAATATCTATTTGACATTAATCTTGGCTGTAAACATATTAAATGTAATATTTTTTTTAGAAAAACAACTACAAAGAAATAGACAATTTTCCAATAAGTAACTGTCATATGTAAAGCTCCTTCAAATTGTGTTTTCTTTATAGCCTTTCCAAAAACAAAAGGTACAGAGAGCCACTTATTACCTTTAGTGTGAGCTTAATGTTAGATCCCTTAAAACTTGACATTATGTAATATAATATACACTCCCTAGACACCTTATTATTGGATAGGGAGTGTACCCCAGGTACATCTCTTAATTTGGTTATTTACACAAATAGCCAATCAGCTCATCTATCATAGCAGCAAATGTATTTTGTCACAGACATGATCAAGACTGTTTGCTGAAGCTCAAACCAAGCATCGGAATGGGCAAGAAAGGAGATTTAAGTGAGTTTAAACATGGCATAGTTGTTGTTGTCAAATGGGCTGGTATGTCAGAAACTGCTGATCTACTGGGATTTTCCCACACGAACATCTCTATTGTTTGAAAAAGAGAAAATATCCAGCGTGCAGCAGTTGTCTGGACAAATACTAGTCCATCCTGTCTTGTATTTACGGTTCAGGCCACTACTGGTGGTGTAATAGTGTGGAGGATATTTTCTTAGCACACTTTGAGCCTTTAGTACGAACTGAGCATGGTTTAACCAGCACAGCCTACCTGAGTATTGTTGCTGACCATGTCCATCCCTTTATGACCACAGTATAGCATCTTCTGATGGCTACTTCTAGCAGGATATTGCACCATGCCATTCATCCATTTTCTTGATGCTTATCCGGGGTCAGGTCGCAGGGGCAGCTGCCTAAGCAGTGAAACCCGGACTTTCTTCTCCCTGGCCACATTTGCCAGCTCATCCAGGGGGCAACTAATCAGATGTCCGAGCCGCCTCATCTGGCGCCTCTCAATGCAGAAGCGCAGCAACTCTACTCTGAGCTCCTCCCGGATGACCCAGCTTCTCACCATATCGCTCAGGGAGAGCTTGGCCACCCTGCAGAGGAAACTCATTTTGACCACTTGTATTTACAATCTTGTTCTTTCGTTCACTATCCACAGCTCGTGACCATAGTCACGACCATAGATGGTGTCAGCCCCGGGGTTCTGAAAACCTGCTCAGAACAACCATGTTCGATTCTTCAACACCTTTTCAACACCAGCCTGAGTCAGGAAAGAGTTCATGTGCTGTGGAAAACATCCTGCCTTGTTCCAGTACCTAAAAAGTCCCAACCATCT
>JAOXYM010000003.1:1369929-1380898 GCA_028567055.1 Leptatherina wallacei
TGCTAAAAGTGTATCGACTCGCCCCGGGAAAATGGTAATGTGAACACAAACAAATCGGGCGGTGTGGTGCTGGGCTGAGTAGGTGCTAGTGTGAAAGGGGACATAAGAGAAGCTTGAAGCATCAGCACAGAGTCAGCACAAAGGCCTATTGGGATCAAGGCTGTGGCACATTGGTTGCCCCATCCTTCACCCTCACATGTACACGCACAACATCAACACTCATCATGTCTCCAGCCAGCAACCGCTGTCTACACCCATCATTAGATTTAAGTTAGCCATCATTAGGACCCTCATGTGTCATCACATGTATGAAGACAGAATTGAATTTCTCATGGAGCCAGTCAGATGGAAGTCATCAAAGCTTCGCAAATAAATCAATACCCGGTCTACATGAGAGAGCCTGCACAATGCCACAAGGCAATGTGTTTGTAGTATCTAAATCAATAACGACTGCAAGTAAAATGAGACACTCTATCAGATTCATATTTTTGCTGGCAGAGCCTGTCCTGACATCAAATATGTGTGCAGACTGATTTCAGAGGAACAGTATAGCAAGCTGGTTTTTAACTTTGCAGATGACCAACTACATAGATAAGTAGAACAAGGCGGAAAGATGGAGGTGATCTTACCTAACACCATTAGCTGAGCGCTGGAATAAATGCTGCCATGTTTGTTTTCAGCCACACACTGATACATCCCGGAATCCGACAGGTTTAACGCAGTTATAGAAAGGGCCCCATTTTCGATTTGTACCCGGCCCTGCAGAGTAAAGAGAAACAATTCTACATATCCATCGCAAGGCCAGCCTATTATTTCCAAAGGCGCAGCAGCAATTACTGGTGCTCCATGAAGGGAGGAAGACAGCAGGGGAGGCAAAAGGGAAAAAATCCTGGAGATACTTGTGCCATTGCATGTATATTCAGATTGGAATAGATGAGGAGGCAGTGTGAAAACTGTTAACTGGCATATGAGACACGCAGAAATGAAGCCATGTTGACAAAAGCACAGACAGTCTATTAAATTGTCATTTATTTTCTGTAGTCATTCAGCTGGAAAAACTATGATTGCAGCCCAGATGATGATGGGTGATTTTAACATAATAAACTGGTAAGGGATCCACAATGCTGCAGGGGGAATGGAACAATGCTTCCTTAATTATACTCAAGCAATAGAACAGCTAATGTAGCAATATATACATTTGCTGTAAGCTCAGTAGAAATATACACTGACTGTGTGTTGGCACTGTATGAATTTACATGTAGTTGAGATCACTAAATCCAATAGTATTGTCACCCCAAGGCAATCTGGGCAGTTACATACACTTTACATTAACCATTACATCATTATTCAGAATATGGGTAAGAACTTTATATAGCTAGAAGATGAAAACATGAAAACCATTTTTTTTACAAAACTATTAAAAGGTTGGACATGTTACACAATGTACATTTCATGTTTTTGGTTTTATCAAGATATGACTTCTACTTTCATGTATGCCTGCTAGCCAAGCTCATGTCAAAACTCAAACCTTTTAAATTCTGATACCAACATATACGTTTTTTACTTTTTTTGTTTTATCCAAAAATCGAGGAAAATACCGTTTTTTGCAGTAGTAATGAGTCTTGGGTGCAGACTGTTCTTCAAAATTGTATTGCCAACTTGGTGATGGGAGTGCAGGGGGTCGGTTTGTGGAAAAGAATTCCCCTTCAGGGACAATAAAGTCTAAAGTCTAAATGCTTTTTTATCAGTTTTAGCTAATAAACAGGACTATGTCATATCTTAAAGATGATGAATTATGAGCTTAAAATCAGCATAGTATGTCAAAACAAAAGAAGTCTCCCTTTGAAATTCAGATATAAACTCATCTTTATTCATTAGTTTGCTCTATATGAAATAAACTAAATAGCATTTGTTTTGCTGAGGATGAGAAAAGTTAGTTTAGCCTAGCAAAACTAAAACTGACAGAACGGCTAGCCCAGCTCATCTCAAAACTATAAAACGAGTCTTAGCTTTGAAACCAACTCCTTCTGATTTTGTTTGATCTATACAAAAAATAACTTTTTTTACTGAAACAACTGTTTCTGCTTATTTCATAGCTTTACCTAATTAGTAGAGCTAAGTGTGTTCCCTCGCCAAGTTAGGAAATAATCCAGCAATTACTAAATCCAAAAGCATTGTCCCAATTAACTTAACTAATCAAATGAAAAATGCACACATTGCAATACAGGAGCAATATAGCCTACTTTCAATGTCTTCTTATGGTGTCACTGTGCACATCTTTTTCTTTAGCTTCTCTGCATAATTGCAAAAAATAAATAAACAAATGTATAAATCCTCATACCTCAGCCAACACTTGTTCTCCATTCTTCAGCCAGCTATAGGATGGTTTAGGCTTTCCGTTGGCCTTACACTCCCAGAAGAGGTTTTCCTCTATGGATAGAGCCGTGTCCGTCATTGTCTGGAGCCAGTGAGGTTTAGCTTGGAATAAATGAAAGGATTACCTATTCAAACACGTGTTTTAATTAAAGAAAGTCCTGGTCTAAGGAAAACTGGCATCAGGAATCAGAAAGCCATAAAAGCTGCTTGTATTAAAGTTTAAATTTGCATCAACATTTAAATTCAACATGTGGATGATGACCATAGTGAGAAATACCACAGCTCCAAGGCTTAGTGTGAAATTTCATACCTTATACCCAATATGTTGTAGACAAATAGAAAGGATTCAAGTGTAGATATATTTTACATTCATCTCTGCATCTTCCTTCTTTCATTGTCCTTCAGATTGGAATGGCTGACTTACCATGGAATGAAATACGACCCCGTGCAGCATTTTTGCCACGCCGATTCTCTGCCATACATTCATATGTCCCTGCATCTTCCTGCT
The DNA here is from genome assembly GCA_028567055.1 of Leptatherina wallacei. Classification (NCBI taxonomy): domain Eukaryota; kingdom Metazoa; phylum Chordata; class Actinopteri; order Atheriniformes; family Atherinidae; genus Leptatherina; species Leptatherina wallacei. The sequence continues at coordinate 1,372,814 of JAOXYM010000003.1, forward strand.
GGAAATTAGGGATTTCAAGGACGGCATTTGAATTCTTCATTTTGACTTTGCTGGGGAAAGGGACGCCACTGGTTCTCCTCCAGCTTATTTCTGGGACAGGGCTGCAAAAGAGGAAGAAAAGTTCCCAGGATTGCAGCTGTCAGTCGCTGTGATCAAAGTGTGATTAAGTGCAGTCGGAAAGCGGCTGAAGCCAAAGCCACCTTGTGAATTATTGTTCCCTACAAATCAAACTGTGATTGCTCAGATTTCAGATGCTCTTAAAGGAACTTTGATTTCTGCTCCCTTGTCTTTATGCACTGGCCCTTGCTCTCCTATGGATTGACTGATCTGAGAATGATCTATGGTTGCGCATTATTAAATCATCTTGAGTAGCACTAATTCATGCATGAATGAAACTAAAGCTTATGACACATACACAATAACACTGACTTACTTTCCCAGAGCAAAGCATTCCAGTTTCACCACAGATTCTTTTGCGGCTGGAACTGGATCTGGAAAATGAACTTCTATTTTGGGCTCATATTCACCCATTACCCCTGCAAAATGGGAGAAAATAGATCAACTTTTCACATCAATGATGAAGAGCCATTATGCTCATGTTGGAATTAGAAGAGGAGCAATAACACTGTGGGAATGCTAACACAAAAGTCTTGATTGGTGTGAAGCAAAAGTGACCATTGAAGGGCTTTTATAAGACTGAGAAAAATCAGAGGTGGGTTATAAAAGATTCAGAGACCACATCAGGGAAGAGATTGGCTTGGTAGAGATTTATCACTTAGTAGTGATTCATGAATGTGACTTCATTCATGACTTTATTTATATTCACATCCCTAAGACGGATAGGTCATACAGTTCTTTGCAAAGACAGAATCAGGACCTTTACCCTTGCCCATTACATGCTTTCAGACTGTGATAAGAGTAAGCGTTGCATGCACCATTTGGAAAACATGTAGAATGTCCTTTAACACACTATTTATACCTGGAAATTATTAATGTTAATCTTAAACTGCAATCATTTAACAGTAATAGCACTTTCAATTTTTATATGGTGAGCCAGATCCCAATCATCCTAATGGCAAGGTTTAGTTGCTCTAAATGTGTAAAATCTATGACAAGTAATTATGGATTTTTCATTTTATGGCATGTCATACAGTCCAATGCCTACAAATGGTCATAGATCATTAGTAAACCTGCTCCAGGTGGAGCAACGTTTTTTTTTTTGCAGCTCAATAACAACACAGCAACGGTGGAATTAAGACCACACTCTCACACTCTATGATTTCAAAGCACTTGTGTACATTGCATTTTTTTTTACTTGTTTTCTTTATTTTTTTAATGACCAGCCAATGTGGCGGGTAGATTACTAAACATACCAGCCAATCAGATTTTCTACTTGACAAATTTTTGTAGGGGAAAAATAAGCCATATTAAAAGTGCAACTGAATGCCTTTAATTGTTTCTTTAATTCTTTTTTTATTGACATTTTAGTCATGAAAATACAAAAAAAAAACAGCAATAAGGTTTTCTTGACGTTGTTTTTTCCAGCAAAGTAACTTCTGCACGGTGGTGCGGTGATTAACACCACAGCCTGACAGCAAGAAGGTTGCTGGTTCGAGCCTTGGCTGGTTCGGGGTTTGAACAGTGGAATGTGGAGTTTGCATGTTCTCCCCGTGTATGCGTGGGTTCTCTCCGGGTTCTCTGGCTTCCTCCCACTGTCCAATAACATGCATATTGGGTTAATTGGTCACTTTAAATTCTCCATAGGAGTGTGTGTGTTTGTCTTAGTGATGGACTAGCGACCTGGTGTACCCTGCCTCTCGCCTGCTAATTGCTGCGGTAGGCTCCGCCCCCCTGCGATCCAGAATTTGACAAAGCAGTATAGAAAATGAATGAATGAACAGTGAAATGATTGACTTTACATTACTTAAATAACAGGACAGATGTTGACTGTCCAGGTGACTTTGGGCTGTTTTGTGGTCTACCATATTTGTCCCATTGATGAAATGGGTTTTTTCGCTAGTGTGGATTTTTTCTGTGTCTTTACAGTACATTACATAGTTTTCTTTGTTGAACATCAGCCACTCACAATCCAAAATACATTTTTATGAAATGCCCCCTCTTTCTTTAACACTTCCTCTTTCGTAATAGACATTCTCTCTTTTATCCTTTTTGTTTCTTTACCCAGCCCAACCACTTTTATTTTTCTTATTTGTCTTCCACATACTTTACTTCATTTAAATTTCTCTCCTCATTCAGCTGCACTTTGTTCAAGTATGTAAACAACACCAGTAGGCACGCAGTAAATGGATGTGTGATACGTCTTGGAATAGTGTTCATGGGAAGTGTAGTGATAGCACTGCCAGGACAAAAAAACAATGTGATTTGCTTCATTCATCACCTGCCAAATGACCAATAAGCTTTCATTCATATCCATCAAAATGAAATTTTACCTGCATTTGGCAGGTTAGCAGGTGTTAATTTGTTGTTTGCTTGTATGATGCCATTGCTATTGGTATCTTGTTACTTTTAAGAGTTTTACACCATGAATAGACAAGTGATCTAAATACTGCAAACAGTCAAAGATTTTAAAAAAACATCTCCAACTTCTTTGGATCATCATATCTTACAAAAAGCAGTGTAGAAAGGGTCAAACTTCAGATGCCTTATTATTCAAATAATGCAATCCCAGTATTAATCAAGCTTTTTTTTTTTTTTTACCATCACTCCTGAGGACCAGTGGTGTTGGAGAGCTGAGAACCTTCTCTTTTGTGATGGTGTTGTTGACCACACAAGTGTAGTTTCCCACATCTGAAGGCTCCACTTTGGCGATGTACAGACTGCCGGTTTCTTGAGAGACAAATCTTCGATTGTCTTGTTGGACAAAGTACGGGTACTCGTTGAAGATCCATGCAAATGTCATCTCTAAGACAGAAATGGAAAACAGTTGGTCAACGGCCACACCTGTGCTGGTTCCACATATAAGAAAGCCCTACATGAAGGGATGGGTGGCTGAATCAAAAGATTATCTGTAGCCATAATGTGTCGGTATATCTAGCCATTTTCATCCCCTTATCCCAGTTTCCTTAGGAGGACATACCAAGAATTTTATAGCTATCGGTGCAGAAAAATTGAGAGAGCAGAGTAAAGGGAGCGAAACAAACTGGATTACAGCGCGTCACTGGCCCTCCCCTGACACATGGCCTCCATTTTCTGAGTCCCTGAGAGACTTAGTTGGAGAGCGGCATGAACGAATGAATGGACGGATTGAGGGATCAATGGATTGACATACGGAAACAGAAACATATTGTCATTCCTCTTAACAAGTGGCAAGTCTACCATAAAAATAGATAGGCCTGTCATGATGAATTACTGAGTCATTTTCAAGAAACTCAGAATACACACACTTCCAAGAGCGAAGAGATACCCCCATGTCATCTCCCATTTTAGAGGTGAAGGGGAGGTCTGTGTGTGCAAAAGGTGTGTGCAATGACTGTCAGTCATGTCCAATACCCCCTGAGGGGTGAACCTCTTGACATTGGATGGGATGGAGCGTCCGAGCTGAGTGCAGCGATGCAGATACAAAGCTTCTACTGATTAGGCAAACAGGGGCCTCGTAGCTCAGTCAGCACAGCCTCAGCCTGAGCTGCGTGGCTCTAATGAGCAGTGATGGAATTTTTCAGAGAAATTCTTTGTCAATTGTGGAGGAAAATACAACATAAGGGCTTTCGTGCAAAAGGTAATAACAAACAGGCCTTTGAACTAAACAAGTATCTTTGCTTAGCAATACAATAATGATTCTGACAAGATTGTGTTTAGTTTTTTTCACATCAGAATGCAGTAATAATGCAATGTGGTCATGAAGGAAAAAGCTTTTGAAGAATTCAAAGCCAATCAAGTGTTATGCAAACAAAAAAGGAAACCCTCATTATGTAGGTGTTTGATATAGTTCAGTGGACTACAAGGTTATGTGGCACACCAATGCTGTCAAATAAACTGTTAAAGAAGAAAGAAAGGAGGGAGGGAGGAGTCCATGTGGCAGCAACAAGGTGAAGAAGGAAGAAATATATGGAGGTTTTTTTTCATTCACTTTTGAAAATGTGGTAAAATAGAATAATGTTACAGTTACAGACGCCTATAAGCCTGTGTTAGAGTGGAAAGCTGTCAAACCGTGTTTTACACAGAGCACTCTGACCCATTATCCCAAAGACCAGCTGTACAATGCACTGCGACAAACTGTTCTCTTGTGAAGGAAACTTGCTGTTCCAGTGTGCAAGCTATTGTATCAAGAGGGTGACAAGCTAGGCAGCAGCCATTGTGCATGTACTCGGTTTTCTGGAGATATGCAGAGTGGTGGGGCTGTGCAGCCGGCAACTTCTTCTCTTTTTGTGGCCTCTCATTTATGGAGCACAGTCTCAGCTTCTCACTTGAAGAATTAAAGCAACTTTTGTGAATATGTGGTACAAAAATACATGACTACAGCCAACAGCTTGATGCTTTTTAGCATACAGATTGGAAACAGTGTGGAACAACTTTTGTGAAGAGGTTTTAGCCTCTCAACATTTTGTCTGCAAACCTTATCATATTTTGAGGGTTTTGTTAAAACATACCCCACTTTATAACACCAAAGTATTTAACTGAATAAGCAAATCAGTCTGGAGTGTTAATTAGCTAGTTATAGAGATGCTGTCTTGCAGCAGCTTTGCCACCTTTTGACAGTGCCTAGCTGGCATGTTCCTTGATTCCAGTCTTTGTGCCAAGCTAAGCTAAGCAGCTGCTTACTACAGCTTGATTTTTAAAGGCGATAAGAAGCGAATGCATCAATTTTGTCATCTTACTCTCAAAGGAAATGAATGATATGCCGTTTTTCACAAGTTGGCATGATGTATTGAGAGTTTAGATATGGAAGACAGTACAACAGCTACTTTATCCATCATGAATTTAAACCTCTATTCATATCAACCTCCACCCTCTCTTAGATCCGTAATACTGATAACTGTTGAAGCACATCATTTTCATATGACAGAGCATATTATAGATAACTTGAGAGCTCCCTCTAGCTCATACTTGCACACTAAATTGAGAGCAAACTTCTTGAATGGCAGGCCTATTTCTCAAATACTTAAATTTCCCATCATTCACAGCTGAGGCAGGACTGATCCCTGTTTTAGACATTGCATTGAACTGGTTATCAAAATACTAAACCACAGACAATGACAGCCAGTTAATGGTTACTTACTGATGAGGGAGTCTCTATAATTGCATTCATTGACAAATAGAATGTGTTTTTTTTTCTTTGTTTTGTTATGTTTGAGTAATTATACTTGTCAGGGTGAATCAGCCACTTTGATTATCCAACAAGTCTCCAAAACAAAGAGAAAATTGAATGTACTCTTTTGGAATAAAGAATATGTAGTTATATTTACTTATCAGGATTTGAAACATTGAAATAAATGATAGAGCGATGTTTGCAAATGTCCTTAGGGGTAACTGAATGAAATAACTGATGGTGAAAGCTTTTCTGTTATTAAAAAACAAAAAGCAAAACAGTCTTGACTTCCCATTTTAGAGGTCCAGTGAATGCAACTGAAACTGCGTGGCTATAAAGAAGAGAAGGTTTGAAGACTTTTCTTTGAGCTGGGAGTGTGATGTTGAAATCCACAGCTGAACTGCTGACTGAATGAGACGTTTTCAAGCCTAGAGGTCTACAAGTGAATCAACAAGGTTGAGGGGTTTTGCATTAGCACAAAGGCAACCCAAATATATGCTCTTAAACCCAGAAAAAGGGGGATTTAAAAAGAAATACAACATAGACCCATTAAGATTTATCTGAGAAACATGCAGTTTAATGATGATGATCCCCTGAATAAGCCAAAGAAAAACATACAAGCTGAAACAAATATTTTGTTAAGACAATGCAAGATAGACGTAGAGCATCACAAATATGTTTAAAAACAGATTTAAAAAAAAGTATGCTCTAAAATGACTTGGACTTACCTCCAGAATGTGGGGGAGGCCCACATAACAGCACCACTCCTTGGCCCTCACGGACGTTGACAGCACTCCTCACCGTCTGAGTTTTGAAGTTATCGAGATCTGATAAGTCACAAAAAAGTTCAATTGGAATTTGACAAAATCACCAGCGGGCGGCTTCGCTGTGTATGTCAGACAGCCAAAAACTGTGTTTTCATAGTTTATCCTCAAGAGTTTTTTCTTTGACAAGGATAGTTTTAAAAAAGAGGTGACATAGATTTTCCCAAAGTGCCTTCACTGAATCACTGAGGCATGTTTTTCATGTTGCATTTTGAGCTCTGGAACTTTAATAAGGCATTATTGATCGTCGTGGGACACCTCGTGACAGCGGCTGATACTTTCGAAGACATCCAGGGTGCTGATGAAATAGATGGACTTGACTTGGTGACGTTTATGCTCCACTTTAGTAGCAATGAAGAGATTAGAGTGAAATAGAATAAAATGAGCAGGAGGAGGAAGGAAATGCTGTGCGCACTGAACAAACACAAGGGAGCGTGCATGACAAATGACAGTTTGCAGCGCCAGCAGCTATAAGTAACATCATTATTAAATGTGGTGTAATCTTGCACTTAAAAGCATTAGCTTTCCCATCAATACTCTCAGCACACTCTATCCCCTGCAAATGAATAAGCAGTTGCTGGCAGAAAAGACCAAAACCTGGGATGATAAACCACCCCTGGCTTCATGACTGATGGAGGGAAGCTGCCGCAGTCCGCTCTGCACTCTGTCTGCACCCTCTGGCTAACAGCCTGGAGTGAGCCTTCCAAACACAAACAAAAGAAAGTCAGTGTGACCGATAAGGGAAATTAGGAGAAGGAAGATTATGGAGAGAAGTGGGACAGAGAGCTGCTAAGATTAATGAGCAGCTCTACATTGACCGCAGAGGAATCAAACAGAGGCAAGGCACGGCAGGACCATGAGAGGCCACAGGAGGAGGTGACTGACTTGAAACCCAGACAGAGGTAACATCCTTCTGATCTCACCACACTATCTTAGTAAACAGAGACTCTATCAGCTAACAACATTTGTGATTCTGAAGAGCAGCGCTGGAGTGAGAGTCAAACCTGGCTGGTTGATTATCATGACAGTAATGCCTCTGAAAACAGTGGGAGACAAGTCAAGGGGCTGCTAGTGATTATTTAGTGGTTGAAGGAAAGATGACTCCTTCACCCAGATTGTGCAGAATTGCAGAGAGAAGAGTAAACATGTGGCTGGGCTCAGTGCTGGAGGGGATACACCTCTCTTTTTCTGTGGCCTCAGAGCAGAAGAGTAATGGGCTTCACTGGAGTGAACTGACCACACACTGAAACTCTGAAAGCTAGAGGCCAAACTCACTGTAGCTGCAGCGAGTCCTTTGTAAGCAGAATCAATCTCTGCCATACAAGAATGGCTGACCTAGAGATTACAGAGAGAGAGACCATTATAGCTCAAAGATGATTGGTCTGGGCAACGGCGCCGCCGTACAGACACTCCCTGTTACAGTAGACTGTTCAACAGAGCTCTTGAGCAAAACTACCACCTCCAAAAGAACCGCAGCACCGATCAGTCAATGTATAAAAGGCCATTTCAGGTTAGTTACAACTCAGGATAACACCGTAGCGTCATTTTTATGATCCCCTGGAGAGTAGTATCACTATCACAAAGAATGATATGCAAGCATGAAAATCAGACTGTATGCAAAGAAAGCAAAAGCATAACCTCATCATTTAATTCATGGAAGCAGCTGAAGTACATCCTCACACTGGCAAGGAACAATCAAGCAAGGAGCCTATGAATCACTTCATTTCTTACAAATGAGTATAAATGCTTTTCTGGTTCCTACCATCTTTAACATTGTCCATACTGTTCTGATTTGTATAGCCAGTAATTAGCTGAAACTTATCCTGAGTCTTTCTGAATGTCTGTAACTGATATGAAATGAAGAAATAATGTAACTGTGTTTGATTGAGTCTTTGGATGCTAAGATGAAAACTTTTACTTTTTCTTTTGTGTGTGTGTGTGTGTGTGTGTGTGTGTGTGTGTGTGTGTGTGTGTGTGTGTGTGTGTGTGTGTGTG
>JAOXYM010000003.1:1380998-1395732 GCA_028567055.1 Leptatherina wallacei
TGTGTGTGTGTGTGTGTGTGTGTGTGTGTGTGTGTGTGTGTGTGTGTGTGTGTGTGTGTGTGTGTGTGTGTGAACTGTATTGTTGTGTAAAAGTCTTGCGACACACCTTAATTCTTTATATTTTCTTCCAATGAGCCAAACAAGTTGAATAATCGTTGTTTTTAGTCATTTGACTTTGTTTTTCTTCACACATGGGCTACTCTTACTCTTCTTTTTTCTTCAGGCTTTGTGTCTTTTTTGTTAAGCCACTGAACTGTGAAAGAGCCTTAAAACATTGCAACAAACCAATTTTAAGTTATATCTTTAATAGCACGAATTCGAAAGACACAGAAGTTATTATTTAGCTGTATAAATGAAAATTGCCAAATGATGAACACAAAATAGTATTTTTTTAACCAACAAGGGATATTGGCTGAAATCATTTCTGTGTGTGTTCTTAAAACATTTCAGGAAACTGTACAAGCGGAGAACAGAACAGATGAGCAGGATCTGAAATTGATATCTTTTGTGTGATCAAAAGAGGCAGCTGTAGCTCAGGAGGAAGAGCAGTCGTCTACCAACTGGAAAGTTGGTGGATTGGTTTCCAGGCTTCCCCTGACTTACATGCCTTAGTGTCCTTGGGCAAGACACTGAACCCCAGGTTGCCTCCGGATGTGCCTATCAGGGTATGAATGTGTGTGATAGGATCAAGCAGTATGTAACAACAGAAGTGTGTATGAGTGTGTGTGTGAATGGACGAATGTGACATGTAGTGTCCAAGTGCTATACTCGTGGTGGTCAACATAACTAGAAAAGTGCTATACAAGGACTATTTACTACATCTTTAAGAAACAGCAACAAATTAAATAGGAAAAATTGGAGATATGCCAAATGAACCAAGAACTGGACTGGAAACCAGTGCCTGGTCTGATGGAGTGATGAATCCTCCCCAGAGCCCGGACCTCAACATTACTGAAGCAGTGTGTGATCATCTTAACAAAGAACAGAACAAAAGGCAGCCAACATCCAAAAAGGGGCTTTGGAAGAAGCCGGAAGAACCATTTTTCAAGACTACATAAAGAATTGTTAGAATTGTGTAAACTGTGCTCTTATATAATATATTTCCATTTATGTTTGAACATTTATGTTCGGCACCTCTTTCCTGTTTCCTGTTTCCACACAATACATAAAGAAATAAGGGATTCGGCTCGAATGGGAAAGCATGGCACTGTCATTAAGGCTGTTTACGCTGTGAATAAAGAGCTACAAGAGGACGTGCTTATTGTGGTTGCGGATGAATTTTGGGGGTGAACAAAAGCAGAAAAGGAGGCTCGACATTTCCATCTCAGGGCAGTTGCCTCATTACATGGAAAAACAGAGAATCAGCCTTGCTGATCTCGTCTGCCTCCCTAACCATGCATTAGGCAAGACAATAAATGTCAAGCAGCTCTGCTCTTCACTCGGTCCCCACAAGTGAGATTCATTACTGAGCTATAGGAGTAATGGCAGCCCATCCCACGAGAGGAAGTAAAAGGCTCCCTATCCTTGGGACAAGATCAATAGTCAGCAGGCTTGGTCAAGAAAGGAGCAGTGCTTCTACGGTGCTTGTCTGATAGGTAGGACCCTACCCCTGCCACAGACTTTCTGTCACCATCTTATCTGCTTGAAATATGCTGTACAAATTAAACATGAAGTAGCTGGTGATTGCTGTACAAACAGTTCTCAAGCACAAGCTATTTCTGTCAGCTTTAAAGTCTGGATCACAGGACCTGGAGGACTACTTGGCAAAATATGAGTTTGTTCGGACATGGCGCAGATGCTGTCAGAGTTGGAAACACTAATGAGAATCAATGGGTTTGAGAAGCAGTCAGACGCTACCATCATGTTTGTTCCACCTGACATTTCACACAATTACCATGTCCTTTCTTGAAAATCTATTCCCAGGCCGTTAAGATGAGAAATCAGACGATTAAATGAAAAAAGAATTTGATTTGAGCCGCAAGCAAAACACACATATCAGGCTGACATGCAGCATGTAGTCAGAGTGTTAGAGCCATGCCAGGAATATGTTAGCAACTGTAGCATCACTTACATGCAAACTGAAGACTGGCCCTGCGGCTGAGGATGGACCCCCATGTGCTGAAAGCTGTGCATTGGTAGACCCCGGTGTCTTGGTCCTTGTCCAGGTTGCTAATGATCAGGCTGCCCCCAGACATGTGACGCCGGTAGTCGTTCCCCAGATCAATGGGTGTTCCGTTTAGTGACCATCTGGAAAAACGCAAACACAATCAGTAGCTGCGCTCCCTGGAGATGAACACTCGCAGTGTTTCATCACAGAGATCGATTTGATTGGTCGGCCCACATCATGCTGAGAGGATAAAAAGTCAGTAATAAGAGTAGGGCTTCCAATATTTAACAGGGGAATGTAAACCGCTTTTGCAGCAAGTCGGAGGGGGGGGGGCACGACACTGTAGACAGCTATGGATCCTATCAGTTTGACTCCATTCAAGTATATCAAGTAAGTTTTGCTGAAAAAAAAATGTCTGGCTAACTTCCAAAACTAAGTGACTGTGCTGTGATGACCATTGATTTTCTCCTACTTGCTTGGTGAAGTGGATTTAATTTCATAACAGTTTTAATCACCCCCACAAATGAGGTTTGGCGCACTAAGGTCTGCCGGCAGGATACAAGAAATTGATGTGTGATGGACATTTTAACTGATTACCTGGAAAAGATGTCGACATTTTTCATCGAAATTATGTACAAATTTTGGTCAAGAGCACACAGAAAGAACAATGGGGAAACTAAGTTACGCTGACCTTCAAACCTTTGTTTTTGCCTTATGTACTGTACTTGTAATTATATTTGCACATTTCTCTCCATAGTTCCACTCTAGCAACTTTTAAATGTGTCATGTCTGGGCAACGTTTTGACAGATTGTCATTTCATTTGGTTCAGAATTCTGCTTATTTCTTGAGTTTAAGTGACAAAATGTCTTTTTGTCCAATATATTTGCTCTGAAAAACCTACCAAATCTATTGACAGTCCAATGAGCCTTAGCTTTACTGTATTTAGCACTGATTAGCATATGTGTCAGTCTGAGTGTTAGACCTTTAAAGCAGCAGGGCAACATATTCGCCACCACGGCTTTATTGTAGATATAAATATGGATGATAAGTTACAGTACTGTCATATCTACCCTGCTGATATGAGCTTTTAGGTCTCAGCAGTGCACAAACTAACAGAGTGGCTTCAGTCACAGTCTGCCATTTTGTCAGGACCCCTGTCATCAGTTTTTAACCCATATGATAGTCTTTAGCCTTACACTGCAATGTTTCAGATAGCGTTACTTTTTCTTTAATTGTTCTTTTCAGGAAAATAAAATGACAATCCAATAAAATCAAATAGACACATTTATGTCAACAAAAAAAACTGAGAAGAAAATATTTAGAAGAGACAAGATCCAATCAGTTCTAAATTAGCTGAGTGGAAAGGCGGGACAAGTTGGGAATAATATTAATAATAATAATATTAATAATAATAATTATAATGGATTAGATTCATATTGCGCTTTATTGCTGGCGGGTCACAGAGCGCATACAGTACATTGGATCCATTACCCACCCACTCATCTTTCATACTTGGTGATGGGAAGCAACATGTGTATCTTCAGCTGCCCTGGGGCAGACTGATGGAAACGTGCAGCCAATGCGCGCCAACAGCCTCTCAGACCACCATGAATGTGTACGAACCGAAACGTTCATTCACATTCATACAACAGTGACACCGACACTGGAGGTAAAGAGGCAGGTATGCCAGCATATTCCCCCAGGAAGATAGCACAATTAGCTTCAATGTGGTCTCATGAAACCAATACAACAAAATGTCAACACATGGGAGAAAGAGAAGACCAGACATGTGAGCACAGCATGGAAAAACTCCCACACAAAATTATTAGCAACAGCTTAGCATGCTAAAGCAAACCTCATATTTTCAGCAATGAGTCATTTTGCAAGGCTGCAAACTTAAAGAACCCACAGCTGGCATGTTGACGTTACTAATTCCAGATACAAATGACTGATTCGTCTAAGATTGGAGTCAACAACTGACTGGCAGATTTCAAGAAGTAATATGTATTATGAGGGGGAAAAGTTAATTACAGAAGACATGAGATCACAGGCTAGCCTGTGCAGTTCATAGCAAGTTAATAGATGTGTCATTTCACTTTGGCGTAAATGATGACTTTAGAAAGTCAATAGAAACTGGGAATAAAAAATGCATTGCACTTACAATTTATTACATTGTCAACTGTTAGACAATATTTTATTTAATTGACTATAACTATACTAAAACTTTAAATCAAGATGAGTAATCATAATGAAAACTAAATAACAAATGGTAGTTATTTAATTAATTTAGTCATTAGACTTGCTGTCAAAATCAACAGTTGTGTCAGATTAATGTAAGTAAAACTTATTTGATACACTGGGTTGTGATAAGCAGTGTATTCAAACACAAACACAATTCCATTCTTACACCCTAAACAAGTTGTTTTGATGCCTAAATCCAACTAAATATCTGTGCCTAAAACTAACCAAACAGCAAGTGAAATATTGAGTGAAAACGACACTAAAAAGAAAATACATCATAACATGGAAGTATGAAAAGCTCTCCCTGGGTGGTGCGTCTCATATCACCCTGTTTTGTTTGTATTGTGTGTGTTTTTTGCATTCTTTAAGGAACTACTATCATATTTTCATTGTACAGTACTCATTCGTTTGAGTGCACAGTGCCTTTCCTCCACCACCCTCTCCAGTCACCTATTGGGGACATTTTGCTTGTAAATGCTGTAAATTAACACCCTAGAATGGCATTTGCTTTGTAGTTTGAAGATGCTTGCAGTTTTGACATTAAATTTGATGCCCTTGAAATGAAACTGGGTTGGTCATGAGGAGGGCTGTAGTTTTGGGTCCTATTTGCCACTCAGTCACTTGAAAAAACATTGCTGCATCTGTAATCTCTTTTGTTTGTACAATCTGATGAAGATTTGCATGCAAATGGAAATAAAATGTCCAAATATTTTGTAATATTAACATTACAAATCTGAGAGACTGCACAGTCTTGGCAGATTTATGTGATCTTCAAGTGCTTTCTAATTACTTTTCTGTTTGCACTTTTGTGTTTCTGACGTATTGCTTTCTGACACCTTCACAGTGCATTGTCTACAGATCATTTCCTGAAGAAAGGTCACGAGATACTTTGTCATGCAAGCTTAATTCAGGAAGTGACAGCTATTAATCACAGCTACAGTCAGAGACAAAGCTATGAATAATGTTCAAGCTCAACAATAAAAACACTTCATGTGTAATTCACTGCGATCTGTGATCTGTCAATCTCACTGTGACATATTTGGAGGGGGATGAAAAGTCCTATATGATACCTTAAGAAGCAGGCGGGTTAGCAAGACTTCATCTCAGAGCATTAATGCAAATGAAAAGTTAAGTTTCATGCTATAGTATGTGAGACATAAAGCATTATCTGTATGGCAGGTGTAAGTCTCCCTCTGAAACAGGGCTGTGAAATGAAAATTTCAATCATAAGAAGGGGGAAAAAAATCAATATAATTTTTAGCCTCCCAGGCAAACTAACAGGCAGTTAGAATGATGCATCATGCAGTCTTAAAGCCAGCCGTGGCTCTCCCCAGTTTCCTGCCTGACAGACTACAAAAGACAAAGCTGTCTTTCATCTTGTATCTTGCATTATTCATCAAACAGTCTGTGCCAGTCACTTAATCTGACTGATTTTGTCACCATTTCAACAATATTACTTTCAAACAGCCCATACTTGTCGTAAAAGATGCTTAGTTCTCCCTGAATATTGATAAAAACACCAACATTTGAATTCTCTGCTGTGTCCTCTGTGCCGAAGGAATGATTATTCTATGTGCAAAAGGGGAGGAGGTTAAATGAAAAAGGATGGGTAGCTAGCAAGACTTTAGCAGCCCAGCATGATTGGATTTAATGGGAGATGAAGGTGGGCAGCCTGGACAGATCACACACCCCTGCAGAAGCAAGCTGTCTGGGTGTAATGGTGTAGACACAGTCAGTAAGCCACCCACCCACCCACTCTTTCCACAGAGACACCTGAGACACACTCCGATATTAGCAGACATGGTTGCCTTTTTATGTGATTTGGAGATGAGGGATAATCAACATGAGGCATCTTCTTCTCATAAATGGAAGGAACATATTGTACTGCTTAACATGCATGCAGACTTCCTGAAAGAATATACTTTTGTGATAGACATCAAATCATTTTTCTTCTTTACTGACCTGCTGTGAGTAAAATGTTCATCCTGAACTTGTAATCACTCACAGAGTGAAAATGAGAAGTGAGCGCAACAATTTGAGTCTTCACACTATGAAAACATGTGAAGAAACATCCACACCACCAGCTGCACACGTTTTTATAAAACTAGCAAAGCTGTGATTGCTTTGTACCAAAGAGAAAAGAGAGGAGAAATGTATCTCTTATTGGGATGCTCTCTCGCAGTTGTTAAGGGACACTATGTGAACATTGTTCATGAGCTGAACTTTGCCACTTTCACTTCAACCTAGCCTAGGACTATTGAGCAGCTAGAATCCAGCATGTGCAGCCATCTTTCCTCCCCAACTACCTTTTAGAACTGATTTGCTTCTTGGTACAAAATTTTCACCAGTGACTTTCCACATTTTTACAACCCACTTTAGGTTAGGGCTGCACGGTGGTGTGGTGGTTAGCACCCAGCCTCACAGCAAGAAGGTTGCTGGTAGATGCCTCGGCTGGGGAGTGTCCTTTCCATTATACATGTACTCCCCGTGTATGCGTGGGTTCTCTACGGGTACTCCGGCTTCCTCCAACAGTCCACAGACATGCATGTTAGGTTACTCTAAATCATTCTAAATCGGTTCTACGAGGGCCGCGGTCCAGCAGGTTTTTCATGTATCCCTGCTCCAACACACCTGACTCTAATTAATGAGCCATTGTGCAGAACTTGATTGGCTGTTACAGCCATTTGATTTGATGTAGGTGTGTTGAAGCCGGAATACATTGAAAACCTGCAGGATTGCGGCCCTCGAAGGACCGAATTAAGTATCAGAGCTCTCGTGAGCATGAGTGGTTGTTCGTCTCTGTTTTGGCCCTGCGATGGACTGGCGACCTGTCCAAGGTGTACTCTGCCTCTCACCTCCTAATTGCTGGGATAGGCTCCGGCCTCCTGCAACCCTGAATTGGACTAAGCGGTATAGAAAATGAATGAATGTTATTTTGTAAAGGACATTGGAAATCGTAATGTCTCTGTGGACTTGTCTCTGTTTTGTTACTAAAATGAGCCTGATTAACAAATGGGGTCTTGTCCGGGATCAAGGACTTCTTTAAAGCTTTTGGTTGGTGCTTTTCCCTATCACATCAAATCCAATTTTCTTGGCTAGCAAAATGATGGTTGTCACATTTAAGCTCCAAAAATAAAGAGATCCCACAACTGTCAACTTGCCTGCAATGTGGTTTTTGCTTGTCCACAAGGTTTCTGTGAACTCCAGCTTTGTTTGAAGAGTGTTTTCTTTCTTTTTTTTATTTGAGAAAGTTGGTTCCTCGTGGTGACAAATTTGTGGGTAATACAATTTTTCATATTGAGACGGCAACAAATATTCAGGATCACATTCTGCTCATGACACATTGTCTGGGCATTTAAGTTATCAGAAATCATAAAATGGGGTTCTGCCCTATTTCAGCTGGCCCATTTTCACACCCACTTTAATTCATTCTGTTACCATTTAAATAATTTCCGTCAGTGTGCCTCAGGGCAGCTGTGGCTACAGATGTAGCTTATCATCACTAAGCATGAACGAGAAGTGAAGGATTAATGGATTCACTGTAAAGTGCTTTGGGTGCCTTGAAAAGTGCTATATAAACCTAATCCAATATCATCATTATTCTTATAAATAAAGGAAATTAAGAATTTGTATTCCTCTAACAGAGGGACTGTACTGCAGCAGCACTGGCGCTACAAAAGCTCCTCTTCAGTTGTACTGCCACTAATTAATGATCCAGTTAAGACCTAATAAGAGTGGTTTGTGTATCTGTCAAGTTGTCTTTCCAGACTGACGAACCCCTTCAGGTGCCCAGTGGCAGGTCCTGAGTCTGTTCATTCGAATGGAAGAAGAAAACACAGTTTTTTATTGATTCTTCAGCCCAACAGTCACAGAGGGAAATACTGGACCCACTTTTACAAAAGCCACACATCTTCTGAACATCGTGCAAACAAACAAGTATTTTCCAGATCAACGAATCAAGAGACAATGAACTTTGATTGTTCAGTCTGTTTCTGAGCAGCACCACACAGCCTACATGCATGTGGATTCACATGTTTACTGTCTAACTTACATGTAGCTCTAGTAATATAATGAACATCCATCTTTACCCACCCATCTTTACCTTTATCCATCCACACAACACTTTAAGGCCCATCCTTAACTTTTTGACCTTAAAACTCTGCTTTCCAGGCTCGTTTGTTGACATAGTGACATCTATAATCTGCAGCGTCCCCCTGGTTTCTCACCAGGGGGACGCATGCATTCCATCCGGGATGAATGCGTACTGATTTTCCCTTTGTGCATGCGTCATACACTAGCAAACGGATGTTAACAAACCGGCCGTTTTGAATTCGCACCATGGCGGATTCAGTAAAGAAACGTTAGAAGACATTATCCAAGGAAGGGAGGAAACAAAAGAGAGCCAGAGAAAGAGCAAGAGATTAGACAACAGTTTTTTACTGTCTGGAGAGAGCTCACAGTTCAGGTAGGATGCAAGATGGCTGCTAAATTAGCTGTCGATAGGGGGTATGGTACCTGCCATATTCAGAAATAAATAAATGAGGAAATAATAATAAAAAATAATTAAATATTTCATTATTTACATCTTCCATTAATTTACCCATTAACTCATCTTTTTTTTTTACCTACACGTTGTCAGACAGATGTCTCACAATCTGATTTTCTAGAGCTAAATCCAACTCGCCTCACTCCAACATTTTCTTTCAATCTGAACTTCTTGAAACTATTTTCGGTACGAGGAGCTGCGTTTTAATTTGTGCATCATTAAAAAAAAACACTGCCGAGTTTGATTAACCATTTACATGTTAGTGAAACAGTGAATCATGTTAGTGTTGTTAGAATAGAAACAGATGGACGTTGCTTATATATATTGGTTATAAATAAGCCTATATGTTGAAAATGAGAAATAAGTCTGTTATTCCCATATTATCAAACACAAAAGTACCGGAAATTGGTACCGTTAGGTACCGGTATCGATTCCCAGGTACCGGGAAACAGTACCGTATCGGTTTAAATGTGAACGGTACCTAGCCCTACTCATTTATTTAATTATTTCTTATTATAGGCAAGTTTGGCCCTCCATAAAGGGCGAAACTGACAAAATGGCAAAAGTGGGTCTTAAAACCAACCCCATTTAGGAGACTGGAAGTCTAACTATATTTTAAAATCTTTGGTTTAAATGCATATCTTGTTGATATCAAATATAATTTTATGTACACAAGTCCATGCATGCATCAAAATAATCAATCTTTTTGAATTCGAAAAGAAAACCAACTAGAACAAGTGGTCCAGTATTGAATAATCATGACTGGATATTGTGTTATCAAAATACCCGGCATGAACACAAGTCTAGCCATCAATACCAGTGCTGATTTTGACTGACTACTTAAATCATAATGACCATTATGTTTTTTTTCTCAAACCACAACAGCGAGGTAGAGATCTTCGTGTTAGCGCAGCCCACAGTCCAGTGCTGAGCGGAGCTTACAGTAAATCAGATGGAGTTCAGGACAACAGCTCCGTTAGCTGTACTGTGCTTTGAGCATGCTACTGGTCTGAGCATGCTCTGTATGAACTCCTTGTGACCTTGAGATTCCCATCAATTTTGCATGAGATCTCCTCATCAAACAGACCAGAGGGATTGTACTGCAGCAGCACTGGCTCACCTGGCTTTCCTTCAGGCCAGACATCCACAGAGACAGCAGTGACCATACACACACACACTCACACACCTACACACTCATACACATGCACAGTTGATAATGGAAATTCAATTGCTGACCAGGGATGCTCTCAGCAATTACGTTTTGCAGGTTATCGCTGCTGTGTTTTAATAAATTGATGTTCATTTTGCTTCCAAGCCAAGTGTAACACATGAAAATCCCTAAAACTGCCTTTTATCACTGTGGCTGCTTTTGTTTGTGTGTGTGTGTGTGTGTGTGTACATATTTGGAAACATGTATTTGTGTGTAAAGCTTCTAAAATCCCATGGAATTAGCACAAAACGGACAGATGCACAGCTCATGTGCACACACACACTGGTATTTATCAGTGAGCATAACACAATTTATCATAATTTGTGGTCTAGAAATAAAGCTTTTAATTTAATTAAAAATCAAGTTCACAAATATAGCTATTCTCACTGGCTACTTTATTAGGTCCACCTTGCTAGTACCGGTTTAGACCCTATTCTGCCATCAGAACTGCCTTAACTCTTAATGTGATAGATCCATCAAGGTGATGGAAACCTTTCTCAGAGGTTCTGCTCCATATTGACACATCACACAGTTGCTGCACATCCATGATTAGAATCTTCCGTTCCACCACATCCCAAAGGGGAAATCATGGATGTAGATGTGGTGACTGTGGAAGCTGTTGGAGTACAGTGAACTCATTGATCTGAGCTTTGTGACATGGTGCATTATCCTGCTGGAAGATGCTCCACTGTGCTCAGAAAGGGATGGACATGCTCAGCAACAATACTCTGGTAAGCTGTGCTGGTTAAACCATGAAAATCCCCTCCACCACCACCATTCCACCAGCAGCAGCCTGAAGCCTTGATCCAAGGCAGGATGGATCCATGCTTTCATGATGTTTCCAGCAGATTCTGAGCCTAGCATGTGAATGTGGAGCTGAAATGGAGACTCATCAGACCAGGCAACGTTTTTCCAGCTTCTATTGTCCAGTTCTGGTGAGTCTGTGTGAATTGTAGCCTCAGTTTCCTGTTTTTAGCTGACAGGAGGGGCACCCGGTGTGCTCTTCTGCTGCTGTAGCCCATCTGCTTCAAGGTTGGACGTGTTGTGCATTCAGAGGTGATATTCTGCATTAGGAATGTCCCGATTACTTAATTCTACAATTAATCACGGTATTAAACTCTTTGATTGATTAATCATAAAGATTCCTCAATATTGTTACTTTCTATAAAAGATTATGTCTGAACTATAACGGCAGGTCAGCGCAACTTTCGCACAGAATGAAAAATGTACACCACATCTACGTGTTGCCGCTTGTGTTGCTTTGTTTTAGTTCCCTGTGAGTTGTACAAGACGCTTGTTAGAGTGGGACACTGCGGCAGAGGAAGAGTTTTTCCCTCCAAACAAACAGATTAAGTCATCCTTGTCACAACCAAGGTGTCATTGTGGAGGACGGCTCACCAGCCTGGAGAGCAGGACATAAAAAGTTGGAGAGAAAGAAGTAAATACAATGAACATGTGTCACCATCTGTAGGATTCCCAGCAGCTTTTTATCCTGCAAGTAAATCACAGTAGTTTGATTAAATTATGCTAATGTTGGTCTAAAGTAACAGTGAAATTGAATTCTATCATGTCATTTGCTATTTTATAATCACGGTCCATGACTTTTAGTTGTCAGTTTTTAATAATCATCTGTAGCAGAGAGCGCATTTAATTCCAGATATGTGGTCTTGATTCTTTATTTCTGTTCCAGGATTATTTATGTATCAAACAGCAGCTACTCTGCTAAATGACAGCTGGAAATCACAGCTAGCTAGATGTTTTCCTGTGTTTCTAAATTCTCTCCTCAGGTTAAAAATAAATGTTCAACACCGTTTTTATAACGGGATTTCCAGCCAGAAGTAGAGTTCCTGCAGCCTTTTCCATCGTTTACTGCGTAGGATTTATTTATTCATTACAGAGCAGAGGGGATTCAGTTGGAATGACACTTCTTGGTTACTTTATTGGTTGTTATATTATTTTGTTACGTTGGCATCAAAAGATAGTAGATAAAACTTAAAGACCTAGAAGGAATGTTCCTGTGGTTTTACACATTTATAGTGTTGGGAAATTAATTAACGCGGAATAATCGTGAAAATCGTAAAATCACGATTATTTCTTTGACAATAATCGTACCAAGAAAATCTGTAATTGCGACATCCACATTCTGCATACCTCGGCTGGAACCCGTTGTTATTTGAGTTTCTGTTGCCTTTCTATCATCTCTAACCAGTCTGCCCATTATCCTCACAAGGCACTTTGGCCCTGATAATTGTGGCTCACTGGGTTTTTTTCTCTTTTTCGGACCATTTTCTGTAAACCCAAAAGATGGTCGTGTTAAATTCCAAGTAGATCAGCAGTTTCTGAAACACTGACCATCAACCATGCCACGTTCAACACATTTAAATCCCATTTGATAATCAGTTTGAACTTCAGTGTGGTGTCATGACTACATGACTAAATGTTGAGTTGATACCATGTGATTGGCTATTAGCGTTATACGAATTCATAATTACATCTTTATTATATTAGTTCATATTTTCTTGTTTTTTTATATTACTATAATATTAGTGTCAACAAGGAGTTGAACAGGTGTATCTAATAAGTGGCCGGTGAGTATATATCAATCAAATGACAATAGTAGTAAATAAGTTGAGACTTTTGCTTTCTATTCCAGTTGATCCTGTTTAATAAAATGATCTAACAAGCCTAAAGGGTCACAGAATTTTCTTACCCTTGAAAGAGACAAATAACCATCCAAGAGATAAGGATCAATTTTATCTGAAACAGTTTCAAGATTTGGTGCTGTTATCTGGCTTCATGTGATGGTGGTGCAAATTAATAACAACCAAAAAAGAACATCTTGTAATCACAGCCTGCTTGTTGTATTTATGTCCCCGTTACCCCGCACCAACCGGTAAACTAAAGCAGAGTCATGCATCTACCTGAAGTCACATTACATGATAGCAGACACCAGCCAGAGCACTTTTTTATTCCCACTTTCCAATCACAACTGTGCCCTTGATCCTGTGTTACAGCAGATTCATAGTAAACACAGTGACAGGTATATTCATAAAGCCGAGCTCGGAGCCCTGGAGTGTGCTCCGGCGCTACGCTGGACTATTTGTCACCAGAGGAACTGTCAGGGCTTCCCATTCGTAGGTTGGCCGTTTTACCGAGTGGGCGAGGGGAAGGTGGAGCGGAGAGATGAAAACAAAATCAGTGGTATGAAGCCAGCTAGCTACTGTAACTCACATGGATATAGAGAGCATAAAAACAAGCGACAACCTGGCAGTCCCATTTTATCACGTCTGCTGCATATCTGCACTGTAATACTTACGGCAGCCAGAGTAAATTTTCATCTCGTTTAACAGCCTGTTACCGGAAACCTGCAGCTTCATTTTCAAATATCACCAATCTGTAATTTTCCGTTTATGTCTGAGGATATTAAGATGGAAAGCTTTTAGTTTTAGTTTCCATTAACCTTGCCCTGTTTCCTCAGTGGTTTCCTACAATTTTCCACAATGCCGGTCCATATCGTCTTCTGCTCTGCTGGGTCTCTTTCTGTGATGGATATTTGAGTGTTAAACAGGCAACTCTGTAAAGCCTCTGATACATCTTCTCTGTGATTAACCCTCTAGCTTCAAAACAGGAATAATCAATACCCAATTAAAATGGCAAACCAGCTGAATCCATCTACTGTCAATCACTTCCGTGTGTTATAAGTAAGAAGACACAAAAACCTTTTCCTTCTGAATCAGGGAGCTCCACTGCTATCTAACAACAACTCCTAAAGACTCCTCACCCTTCATGTCACTCGTCTTCCTTTTCTACTAAGAACCTGGATACTGCTGTTTACTCTGTATTGATCCTTGATCCTCCATCCTGCTGTAAATACAAAAATCTGTATTTATTTGTTCCTTGAAAGAAAAATAATAGTCCCCAATTGCAGTGTATCCTCTTTGTTTAAGCACCATCTTTTACAGGAAATGACAGAGTTGTTTCTTTTTCTTTTAATAAAGAGATCCATCTTAAATATTTATACTTTCAGCAGTGATCACTGGGATCCAGCTGAGAGATGAATATCAAACCAACATATCTTCATAGAAAATAAGAAAAATTCAGCATAGTCTTTCAAGTTATTTTCATATTTATTGGTATTATTTGAAGATGGATGTTCTGTTTTGTCTACAACAGTGGTTCCCAACCTGGGGTACGGAACCCCCCAGGGGGTCCCCCATGGAGCATAGGGGGTCCTGGAGACTTCTACCATTCCGAGCCATTGTGATTAAAAGTGTGTCCGCCCAAGTTTTTTTTAATCATCTGGACATTTTGTTAACATGGAACTGGCATTTTGGGAGTCTGAAAACACAAACTTTTTAAACCAGATCCCAAAGTGAATAAATCAAAATCTGCTATATAATATTTCAACATATCCTTAGTTAAAAAAAGGAAAAAAAAAAAGAAATAGCCAGTTATAAGGCTGCGACCAAGGGGGACCTCTGAAACGTGAAGCCTATGCGGAAGTGCCAAAAACTAGGCGCTGGCTGCAAAACAGAGCAGAAAAAAGACCAACTTTACAGCCTGGTTCAAAAAAAACATTTTAGCTTTAATAGGTCAAGTTTACCTTCGTGACAACTGTGGGGGGAGTGA
>JAOXYM010000003.1:1395832-1410758 GCA_028567055.1 Leptatherina wallacei
AGCTTTGTTAGCTCGTAGCTCACAGTTTGAAGGGTGTCAATCATCCCTCCCCACGCTTTCAGCCCCCCCTCTCAGCGCCTCCTCGTTGCCCATTTTTGGGGTTTCCAGGAGTCACGAGACTTGTAACATTGCTAAGATGGTGACGGTGGGAACCTCCCAATGAGCTTCCTTTCAGGTCTTCAGAAACCTACGGGTCACTTCGTCCATATATTTACAGTCAATGGCTGCAACTTGTGAGTCCAATCATTTTATTTTTCATCTATGGACTATTGCTTTGTGAAGTCAGTGAGCAGGTGGACCGCTTAATGTCTGTCCTGGAAACCAGGGCCCTCATGTATCAACCTTAGGAGAAACGTTCCTAAATTTAATACTACGAACAAAATTTAGAATGTGTGTAAGTACAAAAAAATCTGCATTTATCAACTGTGTGGAGGCCAGTCGTACGCACGGTAGTAGGTAATCAGCTGTTGATAAATCCCACATGTGCTAAATTTCCTGCTGGTCATTTGCATTCAGAAACGCCCTCATTTAATTATATATACAAGACAACATGTCCCTTAGAAGTCACGCGGAAATTGCTTGCATTTGTCCTCGGAGCAGAGAGAAAGAAATAGGCCTAAGGAATGTTGAAAGAAATAATCAAGAATCGAATCGTTACCCTAAAATAAAAAATAGAATGGAATTGAGGATTTGGAGAGTCGTGACACCCCTACTAATCTGACTTGCTAACATTTGCTTTAACATGGAGCACGTTATATGCATTAACAAGGAGACATGCACATTAGTCGGATCTGAATTTGGCATTCGGCCTTTCAGAAGAATTTGCAGCCCAGTAACACAAGAAAATACATATCAGGAATGTTTGTTTAGATGGAAGGGAAGTGTATAATGTCGCATATAATGGTTGTAAATGATGCACCTGTATAAGAAATGGACAAACTGTGAAACCAGGTGACCCGTGGGTGTCTGAAGAGCTGGAAAGAAGCTCATTGGGAGGTTCCAACCGTCGCCATCTTGGCAACGTTACAAGTCTTGTGACTCCCAGAAAACCCAAAAATGGGCGACGAGCAGGCACTGAGAGGGGGGTTGTGAGTGTGGGGAGGGATGATTGACACTCTGAGCTACAAGCAAACAAAGCTAACCCAGAGCTAACCAGCTAACGGAGGTAGGAACTAAAGCTAAGGCACGTTGTTAGCCGGCTAAAAACCGAGGTTGTGCTACTCTGTAGGCTACCTCGTTTTGCCGGATATCTGCCGCCTGTCAATCAAAAGGACGCCCCTAATTATGAAGGGATTTTAAGATTAAATAACATCTAAACAGATGTGGTAGAATTTTTTTCACTCCCCCCACAGTTGTCACGAAGGAAAACTTGACCTATTAAAGCTAAAATGTTTTGTACCAGGCTGTAAACATGTTTATTTCTGCTGTGAAGTTGGTCTTTGGGAGTCTATGGGGATCTGCTCTGTTTTGCAGCTAGCACCTAGCGGGTGAGGGGGGAGCTGCAATTTTTGGCACTTCCGCATAGGCTTCACGTTTCTAAGCCAGGGGTTGCCCCTTGGGCGTGACCTAGCCTTCTGCAACAGCTGCAGATAAACTGTCTCCCAGAAAGAATC
Source organism: Leptatherina wallacei (assembly GCA_028567055.1). NCBI lineage: Eukaryota > Metazoa > Chordata > Actinopteri > Atheriniformes > Atherinidae > Leptatherina > Leptatherina wallacei. Next base: position 1,397,446 of record JAOXYM010000003.1, read on the forward strand.
CATTTAGAAACATTTACTCAGAAAAACTGTAAAATGAAGCAAACATATAGAAAATAAACCAGTATCTCACTGGAAATACAGTCATTGTCTGAGTGAAATCCAGTAGCATTAAACACCAACTTGTAGAAAAAATGATAAGTTAGCTTAATGCTAACGCCTATGGAAAATACAATTGGCAAGCTAGCAGTTAGAATGCGTGAATCAAGATTAAAATAACTATCAACAAATGTTTACTTCAACAATATTCTCTGTGTTCAATTACAGACTGACTAGAATACTCACAGGTAGATGTTTTCTGGCCATAACTGAGAACATGAAAAACATCTTAACTTCCAGACTGAAGAAACAAACTCACTGATTTACTGCCGAAATCTCATCACTAGAGGGCTGCTGAACCATTTCTGATAACAGAACATCAGTATAGACATGAGGTTTCTGGATTTTTTTCTGGCAATGGAACAATAAAGTTCAATAATGAACTGGAAAAAACACAATTGTTTACATGTTTATGATGTTTGTCAATATCAGAACATTCAGATTGATTTATAAAATGACTAAAAATAAACAGGTGTTTCATAATGATCTTACTGCTTGAATTCATTCATAAAGAAAGTAGCAATGTGTAGTAATAAAGAAAATTTTGCATTTGTTTTTTACAAAATACCACAGATGTATTCATCTCTACAGATTCAACTGAAGCTTAATTTTTCAAAATAAGTTTTGCAAAATAAATGTTCTGAAAAAGCAATTTATACTTTTTTGAAGTGTTTGTTCTGTATGAATATGTTCAGAATAGTCATTTTGACATAAACATAGGAAAGAAAATACTATATTGCAATTGGTTACCACACATGCTTCAGATTATATCGTAATATAGATTTTAGGCCACATCACCCAGCCCTAATTTCATTTAAATAAATAAAAAATGAGAAAATAAATTAATTAAATGTATTTCCATTGTAAGAGCAATGATCATTGATGCCACTTTACTCTGTCCTTATAGGAATGTCCGAAAATAATGCTTTTTGGTAATCACAGAACTAATTTACAGCCGAAGGTACAGTTGGATGGGGTTATATTTGAAAGAGCAAATGAGATCAAATTTTTAGTTTTTTTTTTATAGATGATAAAATCAGCAGGAAATCTCATATTAAACATGTACAAACCAAAATTTCAAGGTGCCTCTCAGTATTAAATAAAGCAAAACACACACTGGATTTTAATTCACTCCATATATTATACTGTTCATTAGTTCTTCCATATCTCATTTACTGTGCAGAAGTTTGGGTAACAATTACATAAGTACAATACATCCACCAATCACTTTTCAAAAGAAAGCAATATGGATCATTCATGGGGCAGGATACAGGGATCACATAAACTCATTATTCTTACAGTCAAGGCTCATAAAATTTTGTGATATTGTGGCATTTCAAACATCACAAGTCTTATTTAAAGCAAAAACAATCTCCCACCAAAACCCATCCAAATGTATTCACTGAAAGGGAGGGGGATTATAACTTCAGGGGAAAATTTGATTTCAGAACACTTCGGGTGTGCACAACAAGGACAAGTTTTAGTATTTCAATATGAGGGGTTAAGTTATGGAACAGTTTGGAGAGAATGCGCAGGGAATGTCCAAATACGCTCCAGTTTAAGAAAAAGAATAAAGAAAGTATTTTTAAGAGATACAGAAATTAAAAGGATGTGTGATTATCAATGAATGCTTAGCATTTAGTTACTTTCTTTTAATTAATATGTTTTGGTTCTATCTTCAGTTATCTGTGTATATATTATGTATGAAAATATATTAATATGGATTAATATTAATTAATATAATATTAAAATTATTGATAGGAAGCAAAAAAATGTATATTTATTGCTAAAAAAAATGGGTTGGGATTAAATAAGTCTGTACCTCCTACGCTTTTTAGACATGTCATTTTATCTGTAGTTTTTTTGTTCTTTTTTTTGTTTGTTTATCTCTTTATATTACAATACTTTAATATTTCTTTTGTGTGTCTGTGTGTGTGTGTTTGTCCATTAAGGTGTGATTTTTTGTTTATTTTTGCTTAATACATGTTCAAAATAAAAGTATCTACTTATCTAAAGTCATTCTTAGACAATGTGATGGGACGTGTTGCATGCTGGGATGGGAGCACAATAAAGGATGCTCTCTCATCACCTCTGCTAACAACCATTGTTGCCTGGTTGAATCTTGTTTGTTTGTCTAAAAGCAGGATAATGTTTCCTACATTCAAACTGTAGGATCAGCTCATTAAATAATATCTTCGTATGTTTCTAATCCTCAGGACCAAATGTGAAACATATATGCCCATTGCATGTTAAAAACATCCTAATCGATGTAGACATTTAAAAACATCTTCACAATTTAACTCAGATCATACACTGCATATAGCTTCATATAATAACACATAAGATGGTCCTGGAAGTATTATAATTTTTTCACTTTAATAAATCCAGAAAAGAGGGAAAAAAAGGAGGGAGGTTTGGATTCTGCGGGGGGATCAGATTTTGGCACAACACCAACTAGTTAATTAGCAGCACGATTCAGTTACTTCCATCTTCTTTCTCTTCCTTTTCATTTCGCAATCTCTTGTTAAAATTGAGTGTCTGTGCAAACAAAAGACAGCCTCAGCGTAAACAACAATACAATATGCCATTTAAACACACTGATGCATGATTTCATATTCACATTTTATAAAAAAAACCAAGACCATGTTTTTTAGAAACATTTCATAACTAAAAGCAGCAAAGGAATCAGTTCTGAATAACTAATATAAGCCATAAACAGAAAACACAACACTTAACTTTGCTGTTAATTTCTAACCTTAAAACCACCTTTTCCAAAAGATTTAGTTTTAAGATGTAGCCTTAAAAGTAGATTTGAAAGAATAATTTTGTATCATTTTGATAAAATCACAAAAAACTTTTGTAGCAGTTGTTGTTGCAGACATTCAGCTACCAAAAGGCTTCAGTCAAAGCAGAAACCTCACAAATCCAAAATCAGCACTCAACCTATAACAACAACACAAAAATAACTTCTGTCTCATAAAATAATTACTATAATAACAGCCACAAAAAGCAAAGAAGAAAAACCTGATAATAACTTCTGGTAAACAGGACCGCTCTAAGTTTTAAAGTACAAAAGTGACTCAGTCTGCATTGTTCATTAACAATAAGGAAATATTTTTGTACTTATCAGCAGCTTCAGTAAAAAAAGACCTCTCTGTTTTGAAAACAGACTAAACCCACAAAAACGATAAGGAAAAAAGTTTAAAATCTTAGAATAACTCATTCATAAAGCCACGAAGAAGAACAAAGCAGAACATTGTGCTGGTCAAGTCTCCAACTAGCGACCGCCAACACTTACAGGCATAAACAGTGTGTAATATGAACCAAGCTCATGCAATGACACATACTGAACATCATCAACGTCAACATAGCGAAGATGAGGAGAGACATTGAACATAAACATCATTATGTGCTGCGTTTCTAAATGAGCACAAAAAAATTAAAGTATAATTTTGGCACCATTTTTGTAAAACTATTATTATCTGCCCTCCGCGATAAGATCAGGTCTGAATTCATCCGGTTAGATCATTCCGTATATCAGCGATAGCCTTTTGGGCACATTCTTCCACTAGAAAAGTAAACACCACATGGAAATTTTAAAAAGAATGTGAGGGAATCGGATCATTTAATGGATTTCTCTTTGAGACTTCCTTTCAAGGGTTAACACCATCTTTCACTATTTCAAACCTGTTAAGTCCAAATTGGACTGACATTAAACCAAATGGATTTTTTTCTCTTAATATTTGGGGTAACTGGCAATTAAATGTGCGGTTCTGAATGTAATACCCTCTTGCTTAGTCTAACTAATTATCCAAATACAGTTCATTTGCAGGGTATGGAGCTGTGCCTGTTGGCACAGTCCAGAGATAGTCACAGCAGGACCACATCCTAAAGGCATTTCTTTCAGCCTGCTCGGGACAAGTTCAACTTCTAATTTTAGTGTCAGAAAAATAAATTGCGAAGATTTATGCTTACTATTTTTTTTTTGCAGGACAAAAAAAAAAGAAGTCTTCTCCTTGCCTGAGGAGGAAACAAGTCACAAACAATCAGTGTCAAAAAAACTGGTCTTTTACCTCAAAGTAAAATTATGGGGATAAAATCTAGTGCCTTTAAAAGCATTATGAAAAATGTCAATCCACAGTGGTTAGAGTTTGCCTTCTCTAACATCCATTTGTCCCTTTCAACCTGGTCTCACATCCTATTCATATTCATAATTGAGGGCAGTGACTCCAAGCAGTCGAATGGCTGACCTAGAAGATTCAGACACAATGTACGACACGGCTTGCTCTGGAATATATCTTTTTTTAAAAGCACAAAAAGAGCCCTTAATTCCCGAGCTATTAGATAACATTTGAACAAACTAGGGCTTATTTTCACACACAGCAGAAAATAGAATTTACACTCATTTGGAGCGGTGTTCCTGTGACCTGACAAATTTATCTCTGATGTTAACCCTTCTTTGTTTTAGTTCTCCACCTACTCCTGACAAACACATCTAGCACATTAGCTGCTACACGCTCTTCCATCTCTGCTAGTCGCTAACCTCTCTGCATCTGGTGCCGGCTAAAGTTGAGTAAGATTCATTTATGTGAGCTTAGTCTTTTTTCTCGTGTGAAAAGAGGTTTAATCTGCTTGATGTGAGGTGCACAAAGGCTGTGAAACCAAAACAATGAGCTGGAAAACACCACTGCCCTCTGCAACACTAAACAGATTTGCAGAGTTGGTCATAAATCTCCCTGGGTGTGTCACGCCATGTGAACCCCGTGGTATTACATGTTGTCATTTGATCCATTGTTCATATAGAATATTGATTGGAGCCACTTTAATGCAAGAATCCACTCTGATAGTGATAATCTGTGTGTATTTGCTCTTGTAACATTACGTCACAGCTGGAGGAAAGGCTACAGATCATCCTGACAACACAGTTTCCTCTAACATCATGAAAAGAAAAAAACCTCAGTAGAAGCACAAGTGAACATCAGAGGGCTTTAAGTTGAGGGTGAAATAATGCAAGTGATGGTTTCTCCTTCATCCGTGGGATGGCTCAGGTTGCACAACAAGTATAACGATACTCCCCGCTGCTGTGCCTGAACCGTGTTTTCAGTGCAAACGCATTATAGGAAATGTAAGCATTTAACAGAATGTCACTCACAAGGTTACTGCCTCTCTACTCTGCTTGCTGTGCATCTACACGTGCTGACCAAGCTCCGAAACACAATCTACCACAAAACAAAAAAAAACCTCCACCAGCTGCCATTTCCAGCCAAGCTCCCTGCACTGCCAGTGACATATCAAAGGATCTGTGGAGTCACTGGAATCTCCTTTTCTCTACTAATGGTTTCTTAAGCCGTGCACCAAATTAGAAATCCTCCTCTTTAGTTTGCCAAGCAGTTAAAATCTCTTCATTATCAAAGTTAACCTCACTCATCCTGAGTTGTGGGTATATTTATCAACCATAGCTGACTCTAGACTCCACATCATAGCTCAGGCTGAAAATAGATAAGCTTTTTTCAATTAGAAATGGATGCTCAATTAAGCCGCCGCTCTTTGAAGCCTGTCTTTTTGTTGGATGATGCCTTATCTCCCCCTCGAGCATTTATGACCAGAAAACGTCTTTTTCATAACAAATCAAGAGCAGTGTTATTCCCTGCCCTCTTTGATTTCCACGGAAGCAGCATTGAAGCAATTAAGCAGCGCTGAATCTTCTTTGCCTCGTGGAGAGCAGAGCAGGTGTGAGCAGGAGGTCTGCGCTTTGGTGTGGTAATTTACCTGTACTGCGGCGGAGGGCTCCCCTCTGCCCCGCACGTGATGGTCGCCTGGTGGTCTGGGGAGCTAAGCGGTAAAATGAGGTCACTTGGCTGCGTCCTCCATCTTGGCCCTTGAAATATGACATCCTCTGTACAGGCTGGAAAAGAGGGGGAGAAAGTCTTTAGTTGTACAAGCTAGAAAATTTGTCTCTTTGACCTTAAAGAAAAAATACAGGGAGAAAACAGCAAAAACAAAGACTGTAAGAACAAATAGTTAATCATTCAGAAGTACAGGGACATCAAGTCTATATTAGTTTAAATAAACTAGGATGCTGCTCAGGCTGTATTGTGTGCATTATTTGCTTATCTTGCTGTGAGGAAAGTAAATCTCACTTACTATTGTTACGTACCGTATTTATTTATTTATTTATCTATTTAAGCTTTATTTATACATGTAATCTCACTAAAACACAGTCTAATTTTCAACAAAGATTTATTTTTCAAATCAGAAAAATATTACACAAAATTGGTTACAAATATGATCAAGTGATCATGCTATATTAGCATTAGCATTAATAGCAAACACTAACACTTGCTGGGGGAAAAGGAGGTCCCTCCCAGGTAAAACGTGGGGTCTCTTTTACAAGACCTGTTTCAAATGAGCCTACAATTCTGAAAAATTGGTTACAAACAAGCATTGTCATTACTGGCTATCAATGCTAATATAGCATTAGCATTAACAGCCAATGAAAACAGTGTTTGTATCTGCGTGAACCTGATACTAAGTAGTGAGAAAATACAACAATGGCCATGCCACTCAGATCTATTTAAGATCTGATGCATTTCTCTCCATAAGGGGTCATTTTAATTTTAAAAACATAAATAAAGCTACTTGATTACTGTGTAAATGTTTAGCTTGGTGAGTCCCACGCTGAGTGGCACAACGTAACAGAGGTGTTCAGTGTTAATTGCCCTCTTGGGACGATATAATGATAACAGCAGCTGAGGGCTTAATTTGAACGCTCAACAAAAGTCGAATCCTAACATAGACAGACGGTTTTTCCCATATTTCCCAAATAATTAACAATTCTTTGCAAGTGACAGGGTTGATAAATAAAACAGAGATCTATGATAAGAATATCTATGTCATTCTGCACATGCACCAGTTAATTGGGGACATAAGGATGCTCTCATCTGCCAGCAGACTAAAACAAAAGGATGTGGAACACAATCTGGTACTAAATCAGAGTCAACAGACGACCAGAGTAGGCCTAATTAATATCCTACTGTTAACAGATTGCAGCAGGTGGCTAGTAGTTCTACACGTGGTTCGAAGCGTTAATAATACAGAGGAATTAAAATAGGAAAGGACACAAGGCAAGACAGTAAGTCACAGCTTTTCTTATTGGTTCTTTATCATGAAGTAATCAGATCGAGCTCCCAGCCAAACTAGCAAAAAACTCAAATTAAATACATGAAATATAAAAAGGAAATTGTAAACAATTTCGGTGGAATCTTTAAATATCTATGAATAAATAATCAAGCAAAGTATCTTATCAAATTCCCTCCCTCAGTTTGGTTTAACAGCTTCTCTCTAATATGAATATGAATCCGCAAGCTAACATCTACAGCGTCAGTCTACTTCGTTCAATTGTCCCAGAACGGCATGCTTCTTCATGTCTGTGACTGTTTTGAGTAGTGGTGACATTTGAGGTGTTGGCATTGTACGATCACAACACTGAATAAGAAGTAGCACCCACAGGCAGATACAAAGGCCTTGTTAAAAAACACTTGTCCGCTAGGAAGGTGAGACTGCTTGGATCTCGCTCCCTTGGGCGCAGTGCGTGAATTACCCATGAGCCAATTTGAATAACATTCACTGGGAGCTACAATGTCATCTGAACAAGGGTTGACATTCTGCTAGAGTGTCTTTGCTTCTGCTGCTTCAATCCCAGGTGGCTGCACAAGGGCAGAATGAGGCACAGAGCAAGTAGATTGTGCTAAAATGCGAAGCTGGACTCATTGCATGGATCCCGATAATGATCTGGACAGGCCATAAACAGGAATAGGAATGGACTCCCAGTTGTCCCTGACAGTGTACTGTAAATGTAAAGCAGGACACTACAAATGGTGAAGGACATAAAACTGAAATACAGTAGGTGTATATAATGGCCGCTATACTTAATCAGCCTAACCTTTATGGTCGGGAAATTTTCTAAGGTTATTAACAATTTCTCGTGATTTCTGCCACCTCATCATGAAACCGGGTATATTTCATGAAAATTCATATTTAGTCTGCGAGACAAAAGAAAAAGGAAAAATACCCAAAGCAATATTCAGCTGCAATGAATATGCTTCGGAAAAGACATTTTTAGGACAAATGCTGTGGTGACATAAACCATGACAACAAGTTGCAGTGCAGTGAGACTGAAATATAATATGTGCTAAAATGTCTTACCTGCAAGGCATCCAGTGATTGATAGCAGAACAATTTGTTTCCATGGTAACATCATCTTTAGTTGCTGAGGGCTAATAAGACTCTCATCCAATTGCTTCTGAATGGAATGCTCTCCCTTGAATAGAGGAATTTAATCTGAAGAGAAAGTAATTATGGATGTGATTAAAATGTGACATTTTGATCCAAATATGACAAGCATTCAACAGCAGAAAAACATGATTACAGCACTTCTAAGTTACATAATTGCTTTTCATTATTTTTGAGTTACTGTGAGCGAAGAGAAAGTGAAAACCAAGGAAGTGAGAGGCGATAGGTAGAAAACCTAAGGATCCGAGCCAGCAGTGTGCTTTTCAGGCGGCACAGAAGAAGAAACGGCTGCTAAATGCGTGTTTTCTAGAAGTGAGTGCGTTTCTCATGTCGCCTAACAAGCTCGTTGCTGCAACTTTAAAGAGAAGCAAGGAAGGAATTGATTGACTCAAATATACTTTTTTCCCCCAATTTGACTATTAATAAGAGCTGACAGACTGTGTACCAGCACTCCAAAATACCACTTCTTACACAGTAAAATCCCCAGTGTAAAATAGGCAGTGTCAGAATATATTAACTCTTTCAGAGTCATTCCAACAACATTTTAAGTTAAATGCCCCCTGATGACCAACAGTGTTGGCGAAAATGTTCAGTAAAAAAAAAAAGAAGCTCTTTACACTGTATAATGTATAGTGTTAACGAAAAAGGACTCCAACAGAGTTATTCTAAAGATTACAGTAACATATCACCCAGTGTTAATAAAAAACTTCTCCAAACACAGTGTATAAATACTGTGGAAGACTCCGCCCTCTTCCACTTAGTGTCAGACTGACCTGAACTCTCCCCAAACTAACATTTAGGATAACAATGGCTCAGGTTGTAGGGCAGGTCATCTAATGACCCAGTCAATCTGTTGTAGTGTCCTTGGGCAAGAAGATTCGCCCTCCTAGCCACCAGCTTCGACACCAGTGTATGAATGTTCGGGGATGAGAGGCTGTTGGCATCCCATGTGTAGCTGTGACTACACATTTAGTCACAATCACCAGGTATGAATGAACAACTGGATACAATGTAAAGCCCTTTGGGTGTCCAAAAAAATTCTACACATTATAATCATTTCAGTTTTAGCTAGTTAAATATTACGTATGTAAGTAGAAAATTGCTAAAAAAATATATATTATTCTGTTCAGGAGTACACTTTAAAAAGTACTATTGAAGTTAACATGGTTTTAGTAGATACACAAATAAATTCTTTGTAACAACAAATGCCAGGAATTCCTATCAAATCTACATGTGTGGGGTAATTAATTGATTTATAGTGTTACATAGATTTTACACTAATAGGGAGCACTAAACAGATTTAGTGCAATTTTTCAACAACACTGTGGGTGTTATCTATCTTATAGAGTAAAAGTTGATTAACAAAGTCAGTGTTTATCAAGTTTTACTCTATAAGTCAAATCAACTCTTATTGGGGTTAAACTGACACTGAAAATAACACTGAGTTCACTGTACAGGGCGGGACCACATGTTCACTAACTTAGTGTTAAAATTGACTTTATAAGTAATAAATCGACACTGCTGATTTTACTGTGTACTTTGATAATGTCTTTGGTGGCCTCTTTGCAGTGCGACTCATATTATTTATTCCAGTAATATATTAAAACATTTTGTTTCTCTTAAGATTTGAGCGTTATATTTTGTTGTTCATTTATCAGGAAGCTAAAAGAAGAAGATGTGAATATCATTTCCAAGACCTTGCTCACCACTGGAGCTGAAGGAAGATCTAGGTAGACTTAAGCTAAAAGAGGTGAAATATCCTTAGAACAGGCAGGTAAAATAAAGTTTTGTATCCACAATTTGAGTTTTACCAAGTTACCTATCAAGACTAAATCCATAGCTGGCCCCTGTCAGAGTTGAAAGGTGTGGGACAACTTCACTGTACGGGCAAAGTTAGCTGCTAGTCGGTAAAGCTGTTCTATCACAGGCACTGCAGTCTTCAAAGGTTACAGAGATGTTCTGTTGCATGTGAAGATGCATGTTGCACGTTTGCTCCAAACTTTCTGCACAGCTTTTTCACCCAGAGACTCCATGTCTGAAAGAGGCAACTCATTTTTCAGGGAATTTACAGTGAGTGACTTTGGGTGGATGCTGATAAGAGATGCTTCCTTACTCATATTATATACATATTGATAATTACTGAAATGACACAGTAAGAATTACACATGGCCCACATGCTGTATTAATATCAGCACAAAAAGAAGTCTGCAAAGAGCCTTATCCTCCATTCTCAGTGTGATAAAAAAGAAAACAAAGATTTCAACACCATGTGTTTTTGCATTACGGCCAGCCTCCCCTTATTACCTTTCTCATGTCCCATGCTGTGAGTGCCCCAGCAGAAAATCTGCTGTAAAGTGCATGTGTGAACAGCAACTGTGGAAAAATTACAGACCAAAAATCTGTAGGAAAATGGCTTAATTGCTAGTAACAGTCAGTAATGAAGTTTTATGTAAAACTCAAACTGCTTGACCTGAGTAAATAAATCAATCCATTAATAAAGATAAGAATAACAATACTAACTGGTAGAAGAGGCAGCGTTATATAGTACAATATTCATAATATGTGCTGCTATCCTGACACACTCCAGGCTCTATTGCTTTTTGTTTCTCCTAAACACAAAATAGGGAAAACTGGGAGGTTTTAGGGAATTCAATAACTTTGACTCCTGTAATATTTTATTGAACATGAGTGGGGGAAACGAGCTGTTTTCTGACTTTGTAACTGCATTTAAGAAATATTTGTACAGCAAACGTGTGGCACAATCAAGATTTAGCACTGTATATAATGTTACATAGGTCTAACGTGGATTACAGTTTAATTCTAAATTAAATTAGTTAATTGGTACAAACTTGGTGCTAATTTAAGCAGTAGAACCTTGTTCTCCATCAGTAAAACACTGAATATGTATGCATGGCTCCTTGAGCGTCAGGGTACACTGAGAAATGAAAATTACCAAGTAGGCTAAATGTATTGAAAATAAAGACTTTATTTTATGTTATTTATTTATTTCATTACAGGTGATATGTGACCCAGTTGTGGCCCATTCAATGGGCTAAAACGTCAGGATATCCCAGCTTCTCGTGGACCAATCATTACCATTCTTTTCATTCTTTTCAACTGTGACCTATCTAACGGGACACTTAATCAGTCAATTGCACATTTAATATCTTCATTGTTTTGTGCCCTGGTCCTCCATGGCATGTCCAACGCACTCTCACTGCAAAAGGTGTAATAGCTGTCATCTATTTTGCACTGTAAACCCTCTCAGCTATTAGCTGAGAGGCAAAATGAAGCATTTTCACAACACAGTCAACAAAAAATCTAAAATTGCTACACATTGTTGTTTCCAGCCTACATTTGGCTTTGAACACTGTAGCATGTCTACGTTTTGCATGGAGTGAAATTGTAAAATAATAAATTTTTAAAGTTCTATGGATGTGATATTCTTCTGTTTTATAATTGTACTTTGCCTTCAAATTATATTCCTATAAAAAAAGATATATATGAATATGAAGTTATATATCATTTTAACATAAAAACGGTGGTGTTCCAGTAATTTTCATATCAAAGTATTTTTCAAGGACTTCTCATTTTTCTAATTTGTAGTCTTGTATTTAAAGAAAAACGCATGGTTAAGCCTAAAATTTGAACTGCTCCACAATGTTATCACTGCACCTAATATTCTACACAAAAAACAGGTCAGTTCAAAGGTTCTCATTTCATATCTTTTGTGTTAGTATTGTGATAAGCATGAGGAAATGTTTTTTCTTGAGAGAACTGGCTGCTGTATACCCATGTGCAGTTTTTGGACGAACCCTAAATACTAAACAGAGATTTAATCTTTTTTATTTAACGTTCCATCATTTATCATTTATGTCAATTCCACAAGATGAATTTTAATCTTCTTAAAATGCATGAAGATAACATGGGTTTATGAGATTATAATGATATTATGTTAACAATGACCCGAATCATGACTCAGAACTACACTCTAACTGGCACTTTTATTTATTCCTGTTGCGTTAGTGTCCCATTTTGACAGACGAAGTGTTCAAACAAGTGGTGAAAAACTAAATGGACATTGAAACTTTGCTTATGTTGGAATGGATGGCTGTAACAGTAGCTCTGTGGCACAGGAGGGGCTTTGCTTGAGCTCTGACCTACATCACAGTAAGAAGGAATGATATTCCTCCCAGGATTAAGGATTCAAGCCAGCCCCTCTTCCTTACAACACAACCCTGTTGTGTGGATTAACCCAAGGCTATCTTTGGAATTCTTCAATGAAACCTACATATTACCTGCTCACTTGTGTCAGCAACTTCTAACTACAGTATATGTTAGTGGCTGTGTTCCAATGTCGTAGCATGGCTACATAATCTCATAGAGCTGTGTCAAGCTGTGCACGATCTCCACAGAGGGAAAAATCATGCCATTTGCCTGATCAGAACTTAATGGCCGGTGTTGGCTCAGCTATACTGTCCCGGTGCCAGTAATTGTTCCTCATCTTGTATAATTGCAGGCACAGACAGATTCAGAGTGGATTTCCTGGTGTCTTTCAAAATTTAGGAGGCGTTTTGCCACTCTAAAAACCCATCATATTGGATTACACGGTCTGAGATTCTTTGGGAGAAAAAGGAAAAAATGTGTGCTACATTTTTCAGTTTGAGTGCAGCATTAACATCCTGGAGGTTTCAGCCTCATCATCCAGACCAACCAGTACTACAGTCAAGACTGGGAGAGAAAAATCGATGACGTTTTTATTTTTGAGCATTGAGTATTTGCTCCAAATCCAAAACTTGCTCAACAAAGGGATGATTTTTTTTATATATATACACACACACACACACACACACACGCGCGCACGCACACACACACACACACACACACACACACACACACACACATTGAGTGTCTCATTGGCAGTG
>JAOXYM010000003.1:1462582-1472906 GCA_028567055.1 Leptatherina wallacei
TGCCCTTACATTGCCTAAAGCTGTGTGTCTTTGCATAATGCACATTTAAACACAGAAAGCCCTCACAATGCTGTAATACAAAAACAAAACTTTTCTCTCTCTCCCCCCCCCCCCACTAAGGCAAATTAAGCATGCTGAAAAAAGAGCTGAACTGCTGGCTTAAATTTTACAGTCATGCTTTTGATTTTCTTTTTATTTCTGCAGTTATTTTCCCTCCAGTTGACTTAGAAAATTCTATTTCTCTTATTAGCGTTAGTTGTGTTATTAAAAGTTTGATATCTAAGGTTAATATGGAATAAATATGCATTTAATCGATTAGGAACACAGTAAAACTACATTTTACCATCACCAGATTCTCATCTGAATATCAGACATGTTTCCTTCGGGTGGTCAGAGTTAAATACAAACTTTGTAAACATGTGAGCCTCTTATACCAGTGTTGAGTCTAATGATGACTGACAGGAAACAAGGGATTTCTCTTGTAATACTGTTTCAGTTGTAAAAACAACAACTCTGTGTGTATTGGAAGATTAAGATGCCGAGGCAATAGTTAAAACTTAAGCATCTAAGTCTGACAACAGTGTAGATGCTGAGTTTGTGATGAAGAAGAGAAACAGGTTTTGAATGCTGTTATTGAAATGACTAAATTTATTGACGTTATCAACGTCACACAGGCAAAAACCTAAAGTTTTAAATGCATCCTTTTTTTTGGTGAGATGTTGGTGGCTCTGTCAAGGAGGTTGATTAAATTAAGTGAAATGAAAATCAAATGAAGAACATTTGAATGTATAAATCCCAGAGCAGGAACAAAATTATAATAACGAAAATATATCATAAAATTCTTTGTATGTTTACATTAATTCATTCATTCATTTTACTGTACTGCTCTGGGTCACAGGGAAGCTGGAGCTCAGCGATTAGCAGGTGAGAGGCAGGTACACCCTGAACAGATCGCCAGTCTGTTGCAGGGCTGCATGATCACAATTACTTCAAATGTTTTGGAGATGGGGGCCTGGATCTTGATCCGGAGTTCTTTCCTATTCAGCCTGGTTAAGTCTTTTGTACAACATACTGAATGAAGAGATTTTGTTTCTTTTTCACTGTCCAAAAAAAATCCACAAAACAATTACATCAAATAAATTTAAATAGATTTGGACAAATTTGTCTGAGGAAATATAGGCCATGTTTGTGTGGTTTCATATTGACATTTAAACTGTTAGGTTTTTGTAATACAAGGAGCTGGGATGAGGATCAGCACTTTCAAATTCCAGGGCATGGCTCTCAACTCAAAAAAGGTGGAGTGTCCTCTTCGGATTAGGAATGAGATCCTATCCCAAGTGGAGGGGTTCAAGTATCTCGGGGTCACAAGTGTAGGAATAATGAAGTGAGACATGAACAGGCGCATTGGTACATACATGGTGATAAAAGGAGCTGAGCCAAAAGGCGAAGCTCTTGATTTACCGGCCGATCTACGTTCCTACTGTCACCTATGATCACAAGCTGTGGGTAGTGACCCAAAGAACATAATTGTGGATAAAAGCGGTTGAAATGAGTTTCATCTCCCGGGTGTCCGGGCTCTACCATAGAGATAGGGGAGAAGCCCAGTCATCCCACAGGGGCTTGAGCTGCTTTTACTCCACATTGAAAGAAGCCAGATTAGGTGGTTCAGGCATCTGGTTGGGATATCTCCCCAGTGAGGTGTTCCAAGCACGTCCCACGGGGAGGAGGCCCAAGGGAAGACCCAGGACACATTGGAGGGACTATGTCTCTGGCTTGCCTGGAGCCAGAGGATCCCCTGGGTGAGCTGGAAGAGGTAGCTGGGGAAGGGGGGAGTCTGGTTTTCCCTGCTTAAGCTGGACCAGAGACCAAACTTTGAATAAGCAGCAGAAGATAGATGGATGATATTCATCCTAACTGTGATGAAACATTAACATGATATTCTGGAATAATCTGCTCTGGACTTTTTTTTATTTTTATTATTTAATACAACTTTTGGGTCTCACCCTGTCTGACACCCTCTGTGGGACAAGCATCTTGCTGATATCTTTTAATTATCCAATGTTGTGGAGTGTGAACTTGACCAAACATTTAATTGTATCTGGAATGCATCAATTGTATTTGTGCTTGTAAGGTTCAAAAGTTGAAGCTGTCTTGATCCTAACAACCAAAAGCCTGAGGTGTTTGCGTCATTAGTGTCAGTCTGAACTTCCTGCTTTTAAAAATAGCTTGTACACTGAACACTGACTGCAGGATGCGGTTAAGATGCTGACGCAGAAACATGATACTGATTCTAGCATTTAAAGATGTGTTAGAGCAAAGTCCAGGTCTTTTGACATGACCTTTTTAGGAATGCCCGGTTCCTGACTGGAGCCAAATCTACGTAACAACAACAGGACGGACAGGAGGAATAAACTAAGATAGAGTTAATAAAAGCATTGAACCCAGAGAATAAACCTCTCTCCCTCCTTTTTGGATAGAGCATTTAGATTATCTTTTGAGATTTGGGCAACCTTAAGGTTACGACTTTTTAGCTTGTTCGTAAAGGAATCTAATAGTTAATCAAGCTTTTGGCTAAAGGAGTACATTTGTACATTTCTTTTAGATTGTATTTACTTATACTTTGCTTTTGATTTTTAAATAAAAGGAACTCAGGATTTGCTGAGAAAAACCCTGATTCTCTTTGAAGGTCTCTGACTCATCTTTTTACAGAGTGAGTTTAAAGGGTGATTAGGGGCCTCCTGTCAGGCAAACAGGATCAGATTCTTCCTCTGCGGAGAAGGTGAGTGTTGCTGCACATTTAAACTGAGACTGCTGTCTGTAAACATCTGGGAAGTGATGAGACCCGTTGCTGGAGTTTTAGGAGAGGAATGTTGTCCCATTGTGGTCTGATAGAGGATTAAAACTGCTCTACAGTCGCAATGCTCCTTATGTTTAGTCCTGGCTCCAGGTCTGGACTGCAGGCAGGCCAGTTCTCCTGTGAAGCCATGCCGTTGTGATGGATGCAGTATGTGGTTCAGCATTGTCTTGCTGAAATCTGCAACACCTTCCCTGAAGTAGACGTTGGCTATGTTTACATAAACAAATATTTCATCTATCTGATTGAAATCAACCTGATCAGAGATTCCAGTGAACATGTTTATATGGACGCTGGATAAAGTAATCCGATCAGTTGTATTTACATGGACAGATTTAATACGATCCTTGTAGCATTGCACACACAGAATAGGTTTTTCTTTTTTCCTTTTGAACCTTTTGACCGTCAAAATGCCCAACAATCCTTAACTTTTTCCAACAAAAACGTATCCACCCCTTCTGTTTTACTGCCACCATTTTTCAAGCCTTAACTGAAACTCATTACGTCGCGTAACCCGCAGGTGATTCAAGCATGTGCAGAATCTACATCCACCCGGAAACGATCGGAATGAGAGTATACATGGTCATTTTTTCCAGATGATCCGATCATGAAAAGGTTTAAACCACCCCTCTATTAGATTTAAAATTCTTTCTGATCAAGGCCGATTGGATCAGCTGACGTGTTTACGTGACACCTTTTTATTCTGATTGGACGTTTGATCGGATCAAAGTGCTCCATGTAATTGCAGCTACTCTATGGTCTGCAGGACACAGCATCTGTGGTTTCCAAAAAGAATTTGAAATTTTAATTAATCTGACCACAAAATAGTTTTCTACTTTGCTTTCTGCTATTTAAATGCCACAGAAGACGGCGGTGTTTCTGGATCATGTTCATGTAAGGCTTCTTCTTTGCATGATAGAGCTTTAACCTGCCTTGTGGATTTCAGGGTGAACTGTGTACTCTGCCTAGTACAGAATCTTATTCTAAAGCATACATGCAGTTTGTTCCAGATTAGTGAACCTCTGGCCATCTTTATGTCCGAGAAGCTCTGCCTCTCTGAAATGCTCTTTTTATATCCACTCATGCTCAAACAAAATTTCTGACCCATTTCATCTTTATATAATGTTTTTGGTGTAGCCTACAGTATGCTCCAACAATAGGGTTGTAGAGATGGATGGGTCTTCCACTTCTTTTGGCTGATTTATATTATTTCCCAAGCAGAAAAATTGTTTTTCTAAAACGTGATGATGATTTACCACCAAAAGTCATAGCACATATTTCTGATCAAGCATGTTTTGATGGATTTTTTCCAAGCAGTGCACTAAAATCTTTCAGCAGAATAGAATGGCGTGCTTAATGTCGCTGCATTGGGACTCTTAAAAGAAACCTTGAAAAATGCAAGTTATAGTCAATAATATATTCTTATTACCCTCTCCTTTTAAAATAAGTTGTTAAAAGCACATTAGATATTCAAATTTCTTCCTCAAAGTTTATCGCCCATTTTAAACCACCATTTCTTTATGTGCATAATAAATTATGGTTCAATTATGGAGTAAAATGTTCAAACTCAACAATTATCAATTCAATAATGCTACAGTTTTTACTGGTCCACAATGAAGATATTGATTCAGGGCCACAGCGTTGCTTTCAATAGTTTTCATGTGAAAGCAACAATGAAAATAAAGCAGCTCTTCACAGCTTCACAGGAAACAAGAAGAAAAAAACAGACCTGCAGCTGTGCTCTCAGGATGGCTTTTGTCCGATACTGCAATGGAACACCTGACAATTGTTTTTGTTATGATAAAAGACTATAGCTAACCATTCTAATATCATTTAGTGAGTTCTGTTTCCACAGAAGTAACACAAACAGCATCTCAGTCATGCACTGCAGCAATCACCTTGATTTCAGTCCTCGCTGTTTGCTGTAAACCTGAGACGTAGCCAGGCCCCTGGCCATGAGCACTGACTTTTTTCCCCCCACCGACTGCTCAGTCACTGTTAGTTATTGATGAATTTAACAATGTTCTCAGTCATTCAGACGATAAAAATCACAACTATCTCAATTCAATCAAGAGAACGGCACTGATTAGATAAAATAATTTACAATTTACAATTAATGTGGCGTTTTCATTTGCAATTAAGGGAAATACGGAGGTTAAGTGGTAAACAGCACAAAAAATATCATGGCTTGGTCACTTCCAGTACTCTCCAGGTACTACGACTTCCTCCCATCATCCAAAACATGCATGTTAGTGGTTGTTTGTCTTGTTCTTATCTGTGTTGGCTCTTTCATGGAATGGCGACCTGTCTGAAGTATACCCTGCCTCTCACCCAGCAGCAGCTGGGACAGACTCTGACCACCCTGACACCCTGCTGGTTAAAGCGGGTATGGATAATGGATAGATGTGCCTCTGGACTAACCAGCGGGAAACTGTCCTTAGATAAAGTCACCACGCTCCTCTGTTTGTCATTAGCTGTTCAAGATGAACAAACTGCAGCAGACGGCACAGTTCATGTGTCAGCATTGAAAAATAGCTGTTGTAAAGACACCACAGACAATGGATCATTAATAACTGTCTCTGCGATGTTGGACTGGAGTTAGTGAGGCGCCATTGCCACCTTTCCCCCTCTCTGATCTATCCAATACCTTCAGTGTTTTCTAAACTGTTTCCTGTTTTATTAATTGTTAACACAAATATCCAATCAACCAATCACATGACAGCAACTTAAGTAATTTTTAATCATGAAAACATGGTGAAGACGACTAATCTAGGTCACATTTATATTTCTATTGCCTCTTCCATCAATATTTTGATATCCATGGTTCGAATTTTGTTTTCTGTTTGCAACTTTCTTGCTCTCCTTCTACACAGCGAATCAATTGTGCACGCTAAATCTTTATTTAAATAAGGCTGTTTGTGCCCGTTATCAGTTACGCAATCAATCTTAGTTGATCACCCGCAAATCCTGGAAACACAAAAGGTACAATTTATTTGCGCCGCACGCAATTTTGCGCTCGCTATTTCGGATCTTAGTAATCAGGGTCCAAGAGTAAATGCAAAAGAGTTCAGCCCACTACTAGCATTAATATCATTTAATGATAACTGAATACAGATAATACAGGGGTAAAGTAAGCTATTGACTTAACATGACCCCAAACCATTGGCAGGTTTAACAACCTTTATTCAGACTAAAATGTTTTACACTGTAGCTCAGATCCACATTTGTGCCAACTTCATGAACTTGTTTTGTAGCTTACCCTTACTGAACACTATAATCACTAAAACTTAATTTACTCACTTTTCCCCTGAAGATGGGACTTATCGCTGTCAATTATTCTCTTCAATAATTAGTAGTTATGAATAGTTAATAAAGAAACCATTGATGTGCACTTTGTGCAAATTGTTCTGCTTTCTGCTCGTTTGGATCTGTAAGTGACTGAGGAAACAAAGAAGAAGCTTTCCTATCTAACTAAATTCATGTTAACCTACAAACACACCATAATAATGAATACATGGCATGCCATTCAGACAGCAAGGGACAAAACCAAAAAACAGCACAGTCAAACAGAAAGATCTAGTTAACCCTGTTTTGTTTAGTTTTTTCATTGGTACTACAGGTACTGTGTTTGTATTAGGGTCTGGATGTAAAACAACAAAGATCTGGGACTGTTGACCAATAAGAATGGGACAACATTCCTCTCCTTATGGTCCAGCAACTGAGTTCCCAGTTCCCATTCTTCAGTTCCCGGATGTTGTTAAAAGAAAATGAGATGCTACTCAGTGGTAAACATGCCGCTTCCCCAACTTTTATGTGACACATGTTGCTGCCATCAAATTCATCATGAGATAGGCTAATGTTTTCCTGAAATATTACAATATCCCACTTTCAACATTCAATATGATTTCTGTGTCCCATTGTGAATGAAATATTGATCTGGGATTTGCAAATCATTGCATTGCTTTTATTTAGATTTGACCCAACATCCCAACTTGCCGTTGTAAATGTAGGATTCATGCAGCACCACATCTGAGGCGACTTTCATAATAAACAATCTCAATCCTCTAATATTAATTCCAAAAGCCTACTTTGTTCAACCGTTTCACATTTATTTTTCCATGGGGGATGTAATGAAACAACGGAGACCTCAAACAATATAAACCAGGATTTTCCCCCTCCATCTTCATTTCATTTTGAGACCAGAAACAAAAGCATAGCAAATAAAGAAGACCAGCAGAATAGTTTCAAGGGCAATCTCCACCTACACAACTCCACCCCACCTTATTAAATTTATATTAAAACAGAAAGAAAAAAGGACAGCAATATTCATTTTGGAGAAGTGGAAAGGCTCATAGTAGCCTGGTGTGGCGCTCCTACTTGTATGAGACAAATTCATCAATAAAGCAATTGTTTAAGCTCCCAGAAGGTTCCAGCAATGGCTGTAAAATTTATGAGCAGCAGTACAAACAGACAGTGGATGGATCGAAAAGGGTCCCGGAGGCAGCCGGAAGAGAGTCCTTAGCAATAACAGCACAATCAATCACATGCAGCACATGTCACATCCAACCCCAGGCTCCCCAGCAGCACATTCAAAACGAATTCCCACATTCACATGATCGCAGCTACTGTATGTCATCATATCTTACTGTGGGAGCGGCTGGTGTGATGTGTACGGGAGCATACAGCCCTGCAATCTTCATATGCTAATGCCACTTCATCCACAGTGTCTTAGATGTCTGTGTGGGGGTTATTAAAAGAAAAGGCTCTTACATAATTAGACTGTGTGACAGCCAGGCAGCTCTGTGTGCTTTACTTGGTCATGAATTTTCTCTGTTGTATTTCAGTGTAATTAAACATTCAACTGTATTATAAGGTTTGGTTTTATTTCATTTTGTTTTCCATGATATGCAGGGGTTAGGAAAGTGAAGGTAAGGTGCTTGCAACAAATCAAACTGCTTAAAAATGGGATTCAATTATTGGTTTAGGATTTTGACCCCAAAACAAACAGAAAAAACAACACATTTTGGGAGATGCAGCTGCTATGCATCAACTGTGAAGCAATAATGGAGCTAATAATGATAGAATATAGTCTGGTTAAAATAGATGTAGTCGAGTGATAAGGAGTCATTTTTATTATAATCATGTTATTTTCTGGGGGTTTTCTTTAAAAATGCTCACAAAGACACAAGTCTTTTTTTTCCAATAGTCCTTTTAGAAAAGACAGAACTGGGTCCACATCATGTGCGCTGGCTTTCCTCAGGTGTTGATATAAAAATTATGATTGAATGGATAATGTAATCAGAATTCAAGGTACTGTTGAATTCTGCTGAGCTCAATTAAAGAATACCTGGAATACTGTTTTTGTAAAAGAAGATATTATGTTAAACTCCACAACAGGGTGTGGCAATATGTGGCTTTCTAGCTGGTTAAAAAGGTTTTAACCACTTATAGACCTAAACCCAAGCTGCCATTTATTTTTAAGATCCTTGACAAAGTGGTTTTAAATACACTAATCGCCCATTTGTGCAATAACAGTTTGTATGAAGAATTTCAGTCTGGATTTATATAACACCACTGTGCTAAAACTGCATTACATCAAGTTAAAAATTACCTTCTTATCGCCTCTGATGATGGTCTTTTGTCTGTCCTGGTCCTGTTAGATCTCAGTGTCACATTTGACAACCACAGGTCAAAGCATCTTATTACAAACACCTTAATGTATTGGAGTCAAGGGTACCTTAGACTGGTTTAAATTATATCTGTACGATAGATGTCCAATCCGTTAATCTGTATTAACACAACCGAGTTTGTTATGGTGTTCCTCAGGGTTCTGGTCTTGGTCTAGTTTTGTTCTCTTTATATGCGTTTACATTGGGCAATATTGTTAGGAAATATGACTGATTCCTGTTGTTATGCCGATGATACCCAGCTGTATTTATCCAATAAATCATGTTGAAGACATTAAACGCAGGATGTCCTGCAGTCATCTGTGGTTGAATTCAAATAAAACAGATAATCATAAGAACCTAGAATTTTTGTCCCTAATGACATGGTTACTCTCGGTCATGGATACTCAGTTCGGTCCTACGAGGGCTACACTCCAGCAGGTTTTCCATGTGTCTCTGCTTCAACACACCTGACTCAAACTAATGAGTCATGGTGCAGAGCTTGATTGGCTGTTAGATCCATTTAAGTTGATGCAGGTGTGTTGAAGCAGGAATACATTAGGGCTCAATCCCAAACCGCCCCCTACACACCACCCCTTCACTATCGAGTGTCACTCCAAATGAAGTCACGCTCGCAGCCATGGAGGGCACTTTAATTGGAGGGGGAGGGCATAAAAAAGATGGGCAGTAATGGAACACAACTCTTCCTCCACTGGAAAAGTAAAGCACTCGTCGCTATGGCAACAAAAGACGCCCTTGTAGCGCTGTGGCACAGGTAGCAAGGCGCTCCAGCTGCCTCATTTTTTCCCACTCTCCCTGAAACATCATAAATTCAGCAAACATTACAATGACAGAAGCTGCATTATACTTCAAATACTTGTAAGTGACTCCACAAGTCTTTCAACCCCATCACTGTTTGACATTTCCAATCAAATGAATGGATGAATGCTGCTAATCTTGCTTTCATCAAATCAAACATGAGCGAAAAGATTTGCTAGTTTAATTTTATCTTCTTAAACCTGGTGATTTTCTGTCAGTGTGAAAAACATGCAGGACACATGTGGAACTCGCATGGAACAGCTCCATATTGCCAGTTCCCTTCTTCAGCAATAAGGGATGAGGTAGCTGTGCTGAAGTAAGAGTTTCTTCCTTCTAATACATGACCCCAAAATAGAAATATATATAACTGTATAACTGTGTCAGTTGCATTTCTTAATTTAATAAGACAAGTGTTCTGTCACTGATATCATGAGCATTCAGTCCAATTTTAAATTCCACGAGCAGGCAGTCGGAAAATTACTCTTGAGTAAACTGTGGGTCAACAACTTGCTACTTAGCTATCTTTTTTTTTTTTTTTAGCTATCTTCAAAGCTAGTTTTAAACACTGCATTTAAATGATCAAACTTAAGTTACTCAGTAAGTTATCACTCAGTAAGTTATCACTCATCTATATTTACAGTAAGAAAAAGGTTAGTACACAGAAATACTAATATGAAATATGTTCAAGCATTGATTTAATTATCATGTACAAATACTTTCAAAACCCAATGTACCAGTTAATATATATATTAGAATTGATTTCCTTTGTAGTATTATTACACCTAAGGTCACACTTTATTTCCCACACGGGTGAGACAAGGTTTAAAAGGTTTGGACCTTTTTTATAGATGCTTGTACAATTACTTATCACACCCCATTTCACACTTTATTCATCACATATCACACCTGGGCCCTGCGACAGACTGGCGACCTGTCCAGGGTGTACCTGCCTCTCGCCTGATACTTGCTGGGATAGGCTCCAGCC
>JAOXYM010000003.1:1480966-1491179 GCA_028567055.1 Leptatherina wallacei
TCCATCCATCCATCCATCCATCCATCCATCCATCCATCCATCCATCCATCCATCCATCCATCCATCCATCTTCTACCCCATACGTAATAGGTTCGTGGGGGTAGCAGCCTGAGCAGGGAAGCCAAAACTCCCCTCTCCGCAGTCACATTTGCCAGCTCATCCGGGGGGATCCTGAAGCGCTCCCAGGCCAGCCGAGTGAGCCAGCTGAGCTGTCTTGGACTACACTTTTCGTTTAAAACTTAAAAGAATATTTCATTTTCTATTTTTATAAAGGATGGATGGACTGTATGTCTGCATTGAAAAATTGTACCTGCACTTTCTGAGCTCCAAAATGTTTCTGGCTGGAACAATGTTAGCAGAATGGACTGTGTTACGCAGCAGTAGTTTCAGTCCTTTTAACATGCTGACGCAGAAATGTTGAATGTTTCACAATATAGCATTCACACAAACAGGTTTGAGTTTTGTCTTCACCAAAATAATAAATGACCCGTCTTGACCTGTTTTTCAGTAGCTTTTAGGTTAGTTTGCCTACCAGGAATTCTGATTCTCCAAACAAAGCACTCAGTCTTTTATGTGCAGTGCACAGCAGTCAGACAACTTTTAAGTCCTCCAAACACCACCACTAAAATCCACAAAATAACTATCCCTTTAAACCTTTGTTCAACCATTTATAAAACTATTTGACGAAGTTTACCTTGTGGAGCAGAACACTGACCAAATAAATGCCACACAGACCATTGTGCACAATGACTGTTTTGAACACGACTGTTTTGATATCCAGTTTCTACCGTGATGAGATGCTATAAAGTGAAACTCAACTGTAAGGTGACTCAGCATCTCAAAAGCAAACGTTGTGAAAGAGATTTTCTCAGCTCTGGATGCTGCTGGGCATCGACAGCTCCAGGGTTGTACATAATAAAAGTCACTGTTCCATCACCAGTCAAAACACATATTTTTAAGGTCAAAAAGTTACAAAGTGCTACTTTAATATCTCTCTGATGCCACTTCTTTTAATATTCTTGTACTCTTTATGTATTCCTGAAAACATAAATGTCCTCAACATCTACACATTTGCTTCCCCCCGCCTAATTTGCTAGCAAATCTTTTCCATTACAAATGGGAAATTTGTAGAAAACATGGCTATAATTTAAACATATCCTGAACATATTTAAATGCAGTCACACAAAACTAATTTTTATCAAATTTGTATTCATTTAATTTTGCACTGATTCAAATCACCCAGAGGAAATTTTAGTTGCAGTACAACAGAAAGGCCATTTTAACAACCATGGTTGAACAATTTGTTTTTGTCATCAGAGTTGGCTCCATGTGCAGAGCACCTGTCTTTTAACCATTCAGGCAAGGGGCCCAAGGCTTCCAGGTTGGAAATGGGGCTCACCTAGATGATTCTTTGCAAACATGATTGGCACCGAGGAGACTGACACACAGCTCTGCACTCTCTTCATTTCTGTTCGACCAGCCAACACCTGCAAGCTGCAGGCCTTGGCTGAATTCTGCAGAAGTGTTGGCTTTGAAATGTCAGCTTTAGCTTGACATGAAAGCTTTGTTCTGTTTGCAGCAACACAAACCTAGAAATAAAATAACCTACTGGCATAGAATACAACATTTCAGTACTGTATTGCCAGTGGAACTTTAAACTTTCTTGTTTTGTGGAGCAGAAACGGATTTGAAAAGAAGTGTGAATTTTAACGTTCACTGCTACTTTTCAATATTCTGGGAGCAGTCAGCAAGTTTCCACAGCGAAATCAGCAAAAAAGCTTTTTGTCCATCTATGCTTTTAAACGCATTATGGCTTCCAAACAAAAGCTGTCATTAAAAATAGATTGCCCCCTGGGAATAGTAACACTTTAAACTGAGGGGAAAAAAGCTGAAAAATAAATGTCATATTTCGATAAATTTCATAAAAACACTTTTCACCTAAACAGAGGATGGTTGGAAAATATATGATATCAGATGCAAACCGTCGCTCTTCCTTCCAGTACTTTGCAAACCATCCCAGTACATCCAAGAATAGAGCCATTTAAGTAGAAGCAGTCCACCCCTCTGCAGTATGTTGGGGATGTACTTCCAAAAGCAGAAGAAAAAAATCTGCAATGCATTTGAATCAATTCTTTACTCAGTAATTATTTAGCTGAAACAAATAATTAGAGGTGGGATTTGCAGCTCTCTGTTCCAATTAGTCAATTCATCTCTAAAAATAGTTTTGCTTAGTTGAAATGCCATGGGTGTGATTTCACACTGACGGTCTCCAAAGGTCACGTTAAAGGTTTCTCTCTCTTCTCTTGTCTTGTCTCCCTTCTTCTCTTCTTGTGATTTCTTTCCATTCCTCCTAGAATTTCCTCATTTTCAAGTAGCACAAACCCCTCCATAACAAATTCTTCCACATTACTGGATGGATTCAGACACCACATCTATGTTACGGTTCCATCTTTAAAGCATCCCACACCCCAACATCACAGTCATACAGACTGTGACATGCCCAAGTAAATTCTGATACTATGAAGCAGCAGTAATTATGAATATTGGGGAGTTTCATGTGCAAGACATATAATCCACTTCAGAGTAGACTGCAGTTCCTAACTGCAAGAAAGGATGTTTCTTATACATTTCAAGCAACTATAGCAACAGCTGACACATGCTGTCCCTTTTTCAAAAGAGACATCCTTTGCTATTAAAAAGAAGTGTGAAAGTTCACTATAACTTAAGCATTTGTGGTTTCTATCCTGACCTAATCGCTTCTGAAAGGCATTTCTTTTCAGGAGCAGGTTCACAATGAGACCCTTAGAGTTTCTAGCAGTCTCCTGCTATTGTAGCACCATCAGAGAAGCACTGGGGATTACATGGTTTTGCAGACTCAAATGGTTGCTTGGAGAAACAATTATCTGATTGTGACTGGAGGCGAAAGGATAAAAGGGTGTTCAGGCTCCACAGGAGCTTGTTGAGAAAACTGTACCGTAAGCAAACTTCCCCACAATGTATGGGCCAATGTGTGAATGCAAATAGACAGAAATGACCAGATATTTGCTCTAAACAGCTTTTTGTCTTTGCAAAGGTCAGTTTGTTGATAAATCCTTTATTGTAGTGCAAGGCCAATGATTGTTTTCTTTTTATTAAAATATGTTTTGTTTAACTTAATATTTGTATTGTTGGTTAAGATAAAGTTACAATCACATCAATACTTTTCTTAGAGCAATATCTAATGTTAAAGGGCTATTAACTATAGGTTCCTTTAGATGGCCCGACCAAGCTCTAGAGTTTGCACAGTTTTCCCACACAGTTCAGATGCTGTACTCATATAGCTGTGGTTTGGTATAGCAGGCAGGACCCAAGACAGAGAGAAAAAAAGGCAAATTGTAAATTATGAGGGTTTTATTGATGAGATGAAGTCGAAGTCGCTGAGACTGAGGATGCTCGCACAGGAGGGAGGAGGGGGGAGTCTGGCAGAGACTGCTGGAGAAGATGAAACTGGTGAATCTCCTGGCGAGTACTAGGAAATCTCTCCAATGTGAAATGAGATCTACTGACCCTGAGGGTTTTTCTGAGGTGCAAGAAACAGAACCTTCCAGGCAGGTGACGGTGCAGAGTGACCAGAGGATGCATAAACCCACAGGACTGACTGATGATAGATTATTTCCAACAGCTTGAAAAAGGTACAAAAAAATCCAAGTAACTATGATCTGGAAGGTAAAGGTGGACAACATCAAGGCAAGAGCAGGAGACAAGACCCAGACAGGAAAACCCCCTCAAAATCCAACATATATGGTACTGAACCTGATCAGCATGTTTTGTTATGCTAAAAGAAGAAAAAATACCCAGAGAAAAAGAAAACAAAAGCATAACACATATATTTGATAATCTGGTAACTACTATAGAATCTTTTATTCATTTTATGCTTTGGTTGGCTAGATAACTCTGCTGAGGCTGAAGCTGTCTGCAGAAATCAGAAGAGGCACATGTAGCTTGATAATTATGTTTTCAGGATCACATCATTGCTGAGGAATTCTGGCCCACTCTTCTTTAAAATGTCACTTCGGTTCATTGACCTTTGCAGTCATTCACTCATGCCGTAGCCTTTTGATGGTTCCACCACAGCATTTCAATCAGGTTGAAAGACTTTGAGTGGATCATTGCAATGCCTTGATTCTTTCCTTTTTCAGTCTTCTGCAGCTGTGTTGGGATCATTGTCCTGTTGTATGACCCCGCCTCAGCCAAGCTTCAGCTGTCAGATAGATGGCCTCATTTCACTCTAGAATACAGATCATGGTCGAGTCAATAACTTCAAGATTTCATGTGGCTGAAGGACAAATCATCGGCCCCCCACCACTGTGTTTGACAGTTGCTTTGAGGTTTTTACCAAATGCAGTGCATAGTGATCAACATCTTCACTTCGGTCTCATCTGGCCAAAGGAAAAACTTTGCAAACCTAAGCCCTGATACTGTGTTCTTTTTTTTCTTTTTTTTTGCAAAAGAAGAGACTTTCTCCAGCAACCTTTTCCAAACAACCTTTTTGAAAACCTTTGAGTGTTTTTATAACTTCTGTCATGAAGTTTAACATCAATCATGTGAATAGAGGCCTGGTGAGTTCTATTTGCAGCTCTTGAGGTTTTTAAGTACTGATCTCTCAGCATTGATAATGTGATGAAATTCCTGGGAAATCCACTCCTGAGAAGATCAACAACTGTCTTGAATATACTCTCACTACAGAATGATGGACTGCATATTATCTGGAGATGGCCTTCTAACTCTTCCCAGACTGATGGGTAGCAACATTTGCTTCTCTAAAGTCAGTGTTCATGTCTTTCCTCTTTGGCACCTGAATGCTCCAGTCCAGGAATGTACTAAAACATCTGTTTTTGTTGAGATAGATACACTTGCTGTCGATCAATCGATCAGGTGTATCTGATCAGCTGCTCCTGGCTTTTCAAACACATAATAACATGGTCCGTGTTGTTATTCATCTGAGGTTGTATTTACATAACTTTAAGACGTGATGATTATTTTTTTCTTTTTATTATGATCAGATATGTTAAACCATATACAGTAAATAAAGACAAACGACTTTCTGCAATGACGAGAGGAAATGTTGTGATGGAAGTCTTTTTAAGGTTTAGTTTAGATTGTAGAGAATAAACCAAGACATCCAAGACTTAGAGTCACCAGAAACAGTGGTTTCATTGGTGAGAACCAAAGAAGTAAGAAACAAACAAAAACTAAGTGCTTGAATAAACCTTTCTGTAATAATGCTTTGTGGACAGAAAAGACCAAAGTAGAACTCTCTGGAAAAGCAGTAGATCAGTTTGTCTATTGACAAGAAAATTAAGTCCATAAGTAAAAGCAGCAAAAGCCTAACCTCCTTTTTACATCCAACAGAAAAGCATAGTCAAGCTGCAGCCTCTCTGGATTTGAAGGAAAGTTGATCATTCATTCCACAGGGTAAGGACCCAAAGCACACATGGCTGAAAAGGAAAAAACTTTTAAAAATGTTTTATACTGGAAGGCCATTAGTTCAGATCTAAATTCCACTCAAAGTTAGACAGAGCAGAAATAGTTCCTAATTGAAGACAGTTTGGACATATAACAGCTGAAGAGTGGCAGGGACAAGCAGACAAGAATCTTTCAGATATCAACAAACATTTAGAAGCTGACATTTTTGCCAAAGTATTTGTAATCAAATAATTGTTTAGGCCAAAAATAATTGTCCTGGAATACATGCTGTATTGTTGTAATTATTTTAATTTGACATACTTTTTCTCTTCTTTTTTTCTTTCCCTATTTGTTTTACAACCTGGAGCTGTCGTTTCACTGCACTATCCCAAAGTTGAGAAACTGCATTTATAAAAAAAAAAAGTTCAATTCTTTATTCAAATTTAAATAGCCTATAATGCATTTCAATCCATTCCTTTACTCAGATGCTAGTGAGATTACCTAAAATAACATGAAATAAAGTCAAACTAATTAAACGAAAAGAAAACATACCAATAAAACAAAGAAAAGAAGTAAAAACACATATAGGAAACATAATTTTTTTTTTCAAGTAAATCTAATTATTTGTAAAAATAAAATCTGGCCTAAGTGGCATAACATAATGAATCCATTTTGTTCAGTCAGAAGAGAATAGCTCCAACATGAAATTGACGAAGGCTGTTGGTCTTTCCATCCTGTAAATATCTATTATTGTGATATCCATCCATTCATTCAGGGTCGGGCATTCCTGCAAGCACGGTTTCCTGGTTATAGCTTTGTTTAGCTGCAACCAGCAGAATGTTCATTACACATTTGTCCTTTTTCGGCCAATTTCTGGGGTATAATTCCAAAGTACATGATTTTAATATCAAGAAGTATCGAGTCCATTATGTATTCCTTCCCAATAGTTTTTAATGAGCGGGCAGTCCAGGAAGAAATGATACTGGTTTGCATTTTCATTATTACAGTTCCTCCAACACATCCAATGGTTTTATTATGGTGGGATTTCTGATATGGTGTGATAAAAAGTCTTATTAAACATTTCCAGAATTTATACAAAATGATCTGATCATGTATAAAACACACCCACACACAAAAGGATGTTATCATTTCATATTGTACCATAATTAAATCAGTAAAATTATGATAATGATATTTCAAAAACTTTTTTGGGTAACGCAGTAAAGTAATGCATTACACTTAAAATATCGGTAATGAAATGACTTTACTGGACTACAGTAATGATTTTTTCTGCGTTACTCAAAGCGTGTTTGCCTTTGTGTAAAGTTCTGATCTGTGTAAGCGGTGCACGCATGCTTCTGCCTGTGTTTGTGCGTGCCTGGGCTTGTTGCCATGGAGATCGATTTGCGTGACGTAGCTGGTTGTGCGCCAAGCAAGGAAAAAGAAAATGGAGCTTGACACGGAGACAGGGGGTTTTGGTTGAGTTTATTGCTCGACAGGACAAAAATATTAGCGTGGAATGTTCTGTGTACAGGCGGCAGGTGTCTTTCAAACAGGGTTTTTAAAACCATTTTGTTTACATTATACAATAAACACTCTGCAGACAGGCGGTGATGATTCGGCTATGATGTTTGTCCATGTCTACACGGTGAATTAAGAAATGAAAAGTAAAGTAATAAGTAGTGAAGTTACTTTTCAAATGCAGTAACTAGTGAAGTAATTTAATTATAATTTACAGAAGTAATGAGTAACTGGTAACTAATTACTTTTTTTGAGTAACTACCCCAACACTGGTTGTTAGGTTTCCCCAAAGCACCGCTCATTGCAGTTTGTAATAATAGAAGATGCAATGCTTCTAGGATCCTGTTTTTAAATGTGCACACCACATGATATTATGTTCTATGAGCCAATTAATAGTTTTTTCAAAACTTGAACTTACAGACAACCTAAACCAAAAACCAAACATCAGCCTGAGGAAATAATCCAAATCTAACTAGAAATAAACCTATTCAGAACTAAACTTACAGGCCACAACAGTTAGAGATGCCCAGATGAGGTAGTTATAACTGCTGGAGTGACTCTTAGTGATTTAGTTGCACATATTTCTACAGATATTTAACACTAATTGAAATTGAGGGCTGCAATTAAATCAAATAAGAACACCATTAAGAGTGTTCTCTCCCCAGAATGACATAATACATATTAATCTGTAGCTTCCAAGTAAAGCTAGCTCAAGACTTCAAACACTCCATGTTACTGTTGATATACTATGAAGGCACACAGTTAATGTAATTCTGCTAAGACTGATGTCATGGACATAGAAATATGTATCCTGTTTTCTGGTGTGATTATCCTGTCATTCATTAAGAGCAACATGTTCTGGCATTGCTGACAGCAGTTATTGTTTCATTTTGGCATTTGCCTTTAAACAGATCTTCAGTCCTTGTTGCATGGTTTTTGTATTAAAATTCAATCAACACATGTTTATGGTCTTTTCTGGGAAGTGTGGCTGCAGGATCCCTTGTGATAGCCACTTTGGCACAGAATTGATGCAAATGTGCTAAGCCTAGTTCTCGAGGTGCCAATGAACTGAGGCTGGATGCAAAAAGATATGAACACAGAGCAAGACTTACTGACTTCACAGTGTTCTCCCCCACAGCCCTTGGTCCAAAAAACAGATAAAGGCTTAATTATTACAGTAACATGTGACATCTGATACAATACATAAGATAATAAAGTGAGTTATTATAGGCCTACGGCTCTTTAGAATACAGTATAATGCCCTGTTGACTTGAATGGGCTTTCCCAACGTTCTAGTGGTTATTAGTTTCATGTAATGACTGCTGAAACGAGTTAATGACCACTGTCATGGCAAGGGATATATTTTTCTTTTTAACCGCTTAACCTAATATCACTCCGCAGTGCGAGTAGTGCGGTCACTTATCTCAACAGAGGAAAAAACAGAAAGCGGTTGCTTAGCGACACCCTGTGGTAGAAAAATGGAGGACTTACCAATTAATTTTAACATCTTTGTTAACACCTTGTCAACTGAAATGTCCAGTTCAACATCCAGAAATAGCAGGTGCTAGCCTAAGTTCGAGCCGCCATGATTCAACAAACAAACGTTGCTAAGCAACAAACATCCCGACTGTGGGGAACCATTCTACTCTTAGCACAAATCATCAATAAATTATTTGGCTTTCACAAAAGTGGAAGACCTTCATTTTAATTTTAGGTTTTGCAGGTAACCGTATAATAAGCGGGATAATGTATGGAACGCAGGTTGTTATCGGGAAAAAACTGACCTTCAGGGCAAAGTGCACCCCGACGCGACCTGCGTTCAATGCATTATCCCTTATTTATTGGCTGTTTTGTCTTGAAATCCATGTTAAGTCTCAGATCAGTTTAACACTTATCTAATTCACAAGCAAAAACATGTTTTCAATAAATGTATAAATAAATGAATGAAAAAAATAGGACATGGCACAAGCAAACAGGATTTATTATGAGAGGGTTTTAATTGTATTTGCAATGTCCTGTGTGTGTGTGCCATCCTGGACAACTGAGTGTAGGAGGTACTGTGATGGTATCATGAGTCATTTCAATTTTTGGAACAAATTTCACTGTTTAGCTTTTACTCACCATTTTTCTTCATCTCAATAACCACTTTCAGACATATATTTGTAGAGTTACTGTTACACCTACATATTACTAAATCTATGGTTAAAAATGAGATTAATCACAGTTACAAATGTGTTTATCACTCTGTGAGAAGCTTTGTTTGACAAATATTAATGTTTGCATGATATGTGGGCATACATAGTTGTTCTACATATTTTCAAATTCCTTGATTATTGGTGTGGATTCAAAAACAGATTTGGAATTCATGTAAGACACCTGTGCTATACCTATGTTCCGTGACACGTAATGAAATTCATTTCTTCCATAAAATCTAATATTATTACACTATGTTGTCAAAAAGTGTATGAACCCATGAGAGTTCGATAGAGCAAACAGCCATTAGCAGGTCACTGATATTGTGTATAAAAAGTATCCCAAGTACATGAAAACCGGGGGAATGATAGAAGTGTTCAGAGTATTAGTGACATGGAAAAATTGTTACCAAGGGAACATATCTCCTCTGTGTTCACAACTCACGAACTGATGATAGTTATAAAACTTTGCCAAAAATGTTTTACGTTACAAGTTGTTTTAGAAATAAAAATACATTATGTGGCTGGAGACACTTGTTGATCCCAGGTTTTAGCTTGAACCTCTGGGCCTTTTGGTAGAGTCCTTTTCAAAATGTTGGTTAAAAACGAGGAGCAAATGCATTGCTGTGAACAGCAGTGGATATTTATTTTAAGACATGAAGTTAAACTTTCAGGTCTAAATTTATCACTTTTAATAAACCCATTAAAATGATTAAAAACTGGGCTCTGGATCTCCTTTTCCGGGATTTAAATCAATGTTAAACTCCTCTGCTCAGCCAGTGCCCCCCAACAAATCACTACAATTGCAATTGCAGCATAAAACCTGGAATAAACCTAAGCAGGGATAAAACGCCACACTTTGCACTCACTAGCATTTTCCTTTCTGGAAATAAGCACTGGGCAAACCTAAATAAGCTGACCTCGCACAGGTCAGTTCACAAATGACCGGACCTGCTAGGATTACATAAGCTGTGACATTGGTAGGGTTGTACTATAATTTGTAGGCCTGTACCATGCAGTTTGAATTGTAGTAATGGTATTTGTATAGGCACTGT
>JAOXYM010000003.1:1515977-1530600 GCA_028567055.1 Leptatherina wallacei
ATATAATATAATATAATATAATATAATATAATATAATATAATATAATATAATATAATATAATATAATATAATATATACAGGGAAGTATTTGGATAATTTTTATCAGTATACGTTCAAGTTTTGGTTTTGGTCCATTTTTATTTACCATTTATCATTTGCTGCCATTTTCATAACAGAAAATTATACTTTGAATCTCACATTGCCAGTGTGTGTAAAAAAGCAGTGTTTGCATTTTTATTACGTGCTTTGCAGCTTACAGTTGTGAATTTGTATTTCTTCCTTCAGGACAAAGAAAAAAAAGGGCTTTCATCAGTCTTGTCATTGACAATACTCGAGTATAATCTGTGTCAGTATCTGTTGATATGTGTTATTGCTTTTTATGTCATGTATCAGGGCTGGCTGCAAACCAAATTGCCCCTCAGGGATAATAACGATGCCTTAAACCTTGAAATATGGACTCTTCTGTCTTGAAAAATCAATATTGTAATCATCGAATATCAAACCCGAAATTGAAAGATGTCAGTTCAGTTCTTAAAGAGGGAATTCAGCTACATCAGTGTTTCATCTAAACCAGGGATCACCAACTCTGGAGCTCCTGGGCCAGGGTCTTGCAGGTTTTAGTTGTTTCCCTGCTTCAATACACCTTATTGAAATGAAATGGCTCTTCAACAGTTTATTGTCCAGTTCTGCACCAGCCTGTTGATAAACAAGCTGAAAAACCATCACAGTTACACAGATAATAAATGGGACATGCTTTCTAGTATCTTTTCTAAATATTATTTGTCAAAATATTGTATAATAATGAGCCCATCTGGTGACATCAATAGAAAATATATGAATACGTGGCCATATGTTAATAAGTCGTGGCCAGGATTACTAATATGTGGGAATGAGATAATTAATTTGGACATGTGTTAGTTGCATAGGAATTTATGGCTATGGCACACACGTAAAATGGATCATTTTGATTGGATTTAATTTAATTTTAATCTTAGGATTAATTATAATGATGTCACTAATCTTACTGGGTTTGTCTAACTGAACGGTTTGCAGCAAAAAGACAAACTGCGATGGTACAGCAGGACGCCACTCAACGGCGGCTCCGCTGCTTTATTATTCCCCAGAAAGTATAAATCCCACAAAACAGACTGCCTACTTAAATACTCCAAAATATTTGGGAACAATTTGGTCTGTTACAATGATACACTGCATCTCTTGCTGTTAAGCAAAGTGACATGATTACAGAGACACACTTAATTCAGGTGATTAAGGGGTATGGCTTTAAGCTAAATATGTGGACGTTGGGCAAGTTGCACTGGCCACAGTTTAATTCTCTTGTACCCACGCAGAAGTAATCCGTTGCCATGCAGTGAAAAATACTTTCTTCCGATGCCACCAGAAAGGCTCCATCCAATAATGAGAAAGCCAAATTTCTTGCTACATCTGTTGGTATAGACTGCTGCATAACAGCTCTTCTCCATTGTAGACACATTTTCTGTGTTTCTGCACGGGTTCATGCGTTTCCACTGTGTACAGTTCATGGTCGAGACACGGGCAACCAAACAGCTTATTTTAACTGACATCTACTTCTGCTGAATTTTACTATTTGAAATTAAGATTTTATTTCTTTTGCTTTCAAATTCAAGTAGTATTAAAGAAAAGTGGTCGGAAATTTTGTGAAGTAGCCTCATCTGTTTTCTGGCATGAAGCGGGGTGAGAGATTTGGCATGATCCATATCTGCACTGCGAATATGTTACTATGGCTCATTTCTGAGTTTGCAGTGGAGAGCCAGTAGGAACACGACTTGCCCACAAACCTTGAAAATGAACATGTCATGTCTTGTTTAATCATTTTTTAGTACAGATGTTGTGGTCGAGGAGAAGCATCTTCCTGCAGAAACAAACATGAACCGTGCAAATGCTTACACAAGGGACACGTCTCCATCTACACCTACTCCGACACTCACCCAGCCACCTGCCAGATGCTTCGGTGTGAGAAATAAGCTGCAAAAAACTTGAAGGTTTCAAAGATATTTAAGGCTTTTTTTGTGTACGTGTCACATTAACACATTTATTCATCCTTTAGTGTAATAGTT
The DNA here is from genome assembly GCA_028567055.1 of Leptatherina wallacei. Taxonomy (NCBI): domain Eukaryota; kingdom Metazoa; phylum Chordata; class Actinopteri; order Atheriniformes; family Atherinidae; genus Leptatherina; species Leptatherina wallacei. The sequence continues at coordinate 1,518,074 of JAOXYM010000003.1, forward strand.
GCCTATTTTCTGTGTAAGACTTCAGCCCTTCAGTTTTAAATAAATGTGAGACATCATGCATAATGCAGCGATAACTAAATCTCTACAGCTGCTCAACATCACCCTGGACACTGAGAACTCCACCAAATTAATATGAAATTTTCCTTTCATTATGAATGAGGGCCAGGTGTGCCTCATTAAATCTGAGCCCTCTTATCACCAAAACACACACACACACGGACAAAATCACACAAAGATACGCAGCATCAGCGTGGTGCCCTTGACTGGTGACAGCCACTGAGAGAGGCAGCGAGAACACACCATAAAATTCACAACATCTAGTGTCACTGCTTCCTCGCAGTTAAAACGAGAAGCGCAGGATTCATTTATGGGCATTAATTATTGCTCTTCTCCACCTCCCACTTTAAGGGGGCCTTCTTGATCTCGGTGTGACTGAAGTGAAATATTTGATGAAACCCTGTCAAATAAATCATGCTGTTTGCACTGACAACTAGAGTGATTACGGCACATCAGATGCAGAGAAAGTTAGGGGACGACAATGTTCTGGAGCTGTACCGCTCGTGCCGCTTCATTTGTGGCAGGCACAGATCTGTCACATGGAGAGCGCTGGGACATATTGAGCATTGTCTGTCTTTCCATCTGGAAGAGCAAGTTTTGATTTCACTGGTGGGACCTGCAGCGACAGACGCCAGATGATTTGGGACGATTCAAAGCCCAGCTGGTTGATTCCTCTGGAGCGGCTGACTGAGCCGTGGGAACATGGCTACAGCCCACATAGTCCTCCATCTGCCATCTTGGAGGGACCACTTCAGAGAGCTGGCCGAGGCTCAGTGCAAGCCCGGTCCCTTGGCTGCCCCCGTCGTTCCCGCCCTGTGGCCTCATCAGAAGTTCTCAGGCCGACCCCTCCGTGGCTCGGTGCCAGCCACGCTGCTGGGATCACAGCTGAAAATAACCCACCAATTCATCACAGTAGCTTGCCATCAGCATTTGTGCTGCATAGGCACTTCTCTTCATTTGGGGATCTGCTTCACAGTGACCCAGAGAGACCACTGACAACTTCAGTAAAACCATTATTTAATACCGCAGCTGTACAACTCCATTAGGACACATAAAGCTTCGACATTAGATGATACTGGTGGTAAATACATTTACCATCACAGAGTCATCAGCATCTGCAACCTGGGCAGTAGGCTTAATCTAAGTCAGGTTAAATGTTCCAATCAGGATTAAGGCCTCAAGACTTTGCAGCTAAAACCAGAACAGACCAACTTCTAAGACCTTCAGATGTTATGAGCTTGACCCCAGCTTGCAGCCTGCAGCGGTTGCTCCTCCTGCTCCACTTAACCACTGAGTGCTTACTGCCAGCATCATCAGGAACTCATCAGTTTTTGCTTCTCTGATTAAAGCCATCCCCAAACTTCACCTCACATAATAACAAATTTCGCACAGAAGGTATTCAAGCGACTCACAGACAGTACAGGAATAAAACTGACTGTTTCTTTGTGATTCAGATGATTGTACAACAATCCTCTATGATTATTATATGTAATTAATATTTCTTTAATAACGTGTTGCAATTAAACACAAGCAGAAGCTAAATCTCAAGGGCAAACATTTTCATTTAATTAGCCACAGCTGAAACATTGTAAGAATGTATTCTTTTAAAAAATATTTCCAATGGTATGAAAGTCTGTATACATCACATTATCTGATACTATTCCTGTAGCTTCTTTTATCTGAGGCAGGAAGTGTGCTGTTAGCACCCCTTCGCCCTTCGTTGGACAGGTTCCTGCCCCATCACTTCAGCTCATCTTGATGAGCTGTCTGTCTTGAAAGAGCAGCCGGCCTACTCAGGTAACCTGCATCTGGAAGTAAGACATTGGGAAGGGAGAGGGGGAACAACCCCATTTCATTCTAGCTGGGTACTGCATGTTTTCACATCCTTGTGTTGGTGCTGTCTAAAGAGCTGCAGCATTACAACTGTTTGAATGCCGCTACAGAAAATGATAGAAAATGTTCCACCGTTGCTGAAAGGACTGATGCACTTTGATGTTGCACAAGCTAAGATTTAATGCCATCCTTTTAAATTATGCTCTTGAAAAAGATCAAAATAAATTGTGATTGAACATAAAATGCTTCATCTCAAGCTAACCATGAGGAGGACAAAATGTAACTTCAATTGTAGGAGTCGAGACTGCATTTGAATAATTGCATATTCTAATTTTACTGAGCAATTCTTTCAATTGCAAAAAATTTAAAAAGGGTAGCCCATCCCATTTTTTTAAATTTTTTGCAATTTTTTAAAGTTGGGCATAGCAGTCCCCGAAGGATACACAAGTTGAAGCGCAATTTCTTCTCCTCATTTTCTCCAATCCCTTTAATTGTGATGATAGGTATATGGCAGGAGACAAAGTGACATTTTCTTCCTGTAATAATCTTCCTGGTAGCTCTTCTGAATTCAATCTGTATAATGTTTGCTGCAGATTTTCAGTGTGGAGAATTTTTATTTAACACATTTTCTGGAATACAAACTGTTTTAGAGTAACTTCTTTTATTTCTGCAATATTCCCGAGAATATATCTGCAACATGAAGCCAGATCCAGTAACTCTTGCAACAATAACACATGTTTCAGGTTATAGTCTACACAAAGGATGCGTTTGATCTGTAGCTAAAGAGCACATGTCTATTAAAGGCTTTTCATATATTAATGGTGCTCATGCTTAAAGTGGCTTTTTCCTCATTAATGTTGTATGATGTGATAACTTATATGAATCTTAATTGGCCTTTCAACACAGCCTGAGTTTTACACTTACAACATCAGAGACATTTAAATCATACTTATTCACAAGAGAGCAGCAATGGAAACAGTCCAGTCTCACCTGAAGTCATGTGAAGTCACTGGCTCAGGTAAAGCAGGTCATCCAATAACCAGAAGGTTGGCAATTCAAATCCCATTTCATCCCAGTCATTCGGTTGTTGTGTCCTTGGGCAGGACACTTCCCCCACGTTGCCTCCAGTGTCTGCAACACTGGTGTATGAATGTTCGGAGAAACCGCTGGCATGGATCGGCTGCCACATTTCCAGTCTGCTGCAGAGCAGCTGTGGCTGCACCCCCAGTGTGTGAATGTGGAATGATGGAAGCCCAAGTACACTGTGGTGCATATAAAAGAGAAAAAAAAAAATCCAGATTTTAATAAATATAAATTGAAATAAACTGAAAATTTGATTGATCGATTAATCACCCAGCCTTAATATATATATATGTATTTATATATATATATATATATAGGTATATATATATACCTATATATATATATATATATATATGTCCAGTATGCCCTCTGATGTGAAACAGAGGAGAATGAAAACAGCAAAACAACAGTAGATACTTTGAAATAGATCAACTGAAACCAGTTTACTAGGTTAGCAAAAAAACAATAACACATTAGTTATGTTGACATTAGGGGTGTAACGAAACGTGTAGTTTCTGCCACAAAATTTTGCAGAAAAAGTGATGAAGTCAAATTTAAAGACACACGTAATAAAAGTTTAAATAAAAAAAGTTTCAAGAAGGCAAATGAGCACTGTGGCCTGTGATACTTTGATTCTCTCGCTGGGTCTGGGCGATACTGCAAATTTTGGTATTGATCAGATACCAAGTAAATCCAGGGTAGGTATCGCAGATACTGATACTTTTTGATTTAAATTTCATTATCATTTAATGATTTTGCCTATACTTACAGATCATGATTATGATTCTAATAAAACACAGTGCAAAAATTTTTGTCAAATAAAACATTTTTTAATCAACAAACTGAGAGGCAGAACTGAGAAATTGAAATTTAAGCTTTCTTGTCTGTGAACAAGATAAAATAACATCAACAATAAAGGAAAATAATAAAATAACTCTGTTATTCCCTTTTATCTCACACACTTGTTTGAGAAAAAAGTCAACAGAGCAAATTAGCTAAACAAAAGCCAAACCTACTACTGTTTGGCTCTCATTTACATTCTTTGGCTTTTTGTTCCCAAAGTCCTCTACATGAAAAGTATCGATCTCATCACACTGGTATTGAGCGATACCAATACTAGCCCTGGTATCAATGATATCAACATTTGGATCGATCTGTCCAGCCCTGTCTCTCGCCCTACTGTAGCAGCACTCTCACCTTGTGAGAAAATGGGAGAGGCGGAGTGGATGCTCCTGCATTTGAAGTCGGTGGTGTAACTTTGCTACACCGCAGACAATGCAAGAGCAAAAACTATCTGCAAGCTGTCGGTTAACTAAGCTCTACAACTACGTCGAGCACGACTAGCATGATGGAAAAGCTAGTTCTACAGTCTAAAAAGCTACCGAAAGACCAAACAACTCTGCAGAAGTCATTCGCTTCACCACTTCTTGCTGTAAGTAACATTTAACTTTTATATTTTCAAGAGGAGAATGGAACAGGATGGTGAAATGTTTGCTTGTTTGTGTTAAGAGACAGAACAACAAGACCAGGTTTTTGGACCACCTTACTTTGATCCAAAATTATAAAAGCACTACTAAGACTAAAGTTTTTATGATGTTGTCATTTTTGTTTAATGAATGACGAAAAAATAACCTGTGAAATTAGTAAATTAACATTTGATTTGATTCTGTATTTATTTATAGAGTAAAACCGTTACACAGTCCAATTTTTGCTGTCAAATAGTTTTTTCATCCATTTCTTTATCAGATGAGTTTCTTCAATTTTTGTTTCGTGTTTCATTTTTGATTCAATTTTCGATTTGTGCTGTATCGTGTTTTGTTTCGTTTCATGAGTTAAGCATTTTGTAATAGTTACATAGAGCACTTTTGATCCGGTCAAACGTCCAAGCAGAATAAAAATGCGTCATGTGAACATGTCAGCTGATCTGATTGAGAGGGGTGGTTAAACCTTTTCACGATCATGTCAGCAGGAAGAAATAACCATGTGTACACTGATTCTGATGGTGTTTCTGCACATGCTTGAATCACATGGGGGTTACATGATGTAATGAGTTCCTGAGAAAACTTGAAAAATGGCGGCAGATAAACCGAGCAGGGCTGTGGTGGATACTACGGTATAGCTTTAAGATTGTTAAACATTTCAACAGTCAAAAGGTTCAAAATAAAAAAATAAAACCCTTCTTCTTCCAAACTATTAGCATTGTGCAAGTGGAAACTGTTACGATCGAATTACATCTGTCCATCGTGTAAATACATCTGATCAGATTATTTTATCCAGCATCTATCTAAACATATCAGCTGGAGTATCTGGTCAGATTAATTTCAGTGGGATAGAAAAAATGTTTGTAAACGTAGCTACTGATAAATGCAAATGTTCGATAAAATGCTCTACAGAGTTGGCCTCATTGTTGAAAATGACAGAATTGTTTCCTTATTTTTATTGAACATGAAATGAGGCTGTTTGTGTAGATTTAATACAAACAAAGTGGAAAACCTCAGTCATGCTTTATTTACTCAAAATATGTCTTCTTGCATATCAGAAATACACATTGCACATTAAAAAAATCATAATTGATTTTATTAAAGGCAGGCTTTATAATAATTTAAAGCTATAAAAAAGAAAAAAGAATTGTTTAACTTTCTTAAATCCTGCTTTGTTTAATGATGCATCGGTTGAGGGAAATCATGCAATCAAAGAACCACTCACATTAAACTTTATGATCATCAAAGAGCCAGATCAATCTAAAAATTTGGTCTGACTGTAAAAATGAATCAGCAGCAACCAAGTTATTTCAGGGATCCGGTTTAATAATTTCATGTCATCACAATATTTAATGTCACAGAGAAAGATTTCCCAAAGCTTTTCAAGGAAAACATCAGAAAACAATTCATAACGTTAAGTTCAACAACGGAAGATTAATGTTAGAGCGAAGCAGTCATGGCAGGCCAGAAAAAACATCCAGTGTTCACCTTGGAGAACAAAACAACAGTGTGAAATCATTTAAGGTTAAAGTTAAAGAGAGACCTTGTTACAGACCCTGTAAATCAGGATTAAAGAAGAATCTATTTTTGCCTAAATTGATGCATTTTCTCATGTTAAAGATAAGAGTGTAGGTTAGGTTGTGGATAGTTAGTCAGAAATTCAACGTTACGTTTGACATGCATGTTTTAAACAGGTAGCAGTGTAAGATTACACATAGTTGACAGTTTGGTGTGTACTTTGGAAATTTAGTCAGGGTTTTATAAGATGCTGGTACAGCAGAGTAAACAAAAAGACAGAGCGTGTTATGAATTGGCTTGTATGAATGCTGACTGATGATAACAGACTGGCTCAAACCGATTGTCTGATAAGCGCCCTGAGATGACATTATCGTCAATTGGCGCTATACAAATAAAGCTCAATTGAAATGAGCATCTCACAAAGTTTTTCTTCATATAAAATGCTGGCATGTTATCCACAAGACTGACCTGTGTTTATGCTACCTTTACACCTACCAGCAACACATGTCATTTTAGGAAACACTTCCCTTGTGGGTCTGTACAACGAGGAAAAATCCACTTTTCCACTCTGAGCTGAAAAAGGCAAAACTGTGATCTTGCAATTTCAATGTGTTTTGAAACCACAGATTAAAGAAATGACAGCAAATTATCCATAAATGGCAGGCTTATGCTGGCAAGCTGCTGACACTACTCGCACAAACACGCACAATCATTCACAGTAAATGTATTTTGGAGGAAATACTTAAATATTGTGCCATAAGATGCCTGATTCTGCTGCAGCCTTTCCTGGTGGTCATTTTCATGACAACGTAGCATTTCTATGATAAAAGCGGGGATGCAGAGGCTGACGAGTAAAAATCTATTTAAGTGCTATTAACAGTTCAGTGAATGAGGACCTCACCACTGACACTGAGTGATGCACATTATTATGTGGTATACATAACTATAAGGTCTCTGGGTTTAACTTTACACTGAGCTGAATTCTTTTCAACGCCTTTGTGTTTAATCGTGTATAAATGTAGTCTAAAATATTTCAAACTTAAAGTGGAGCCTCCTCCGTGTCTGTTCTGCGATCAAAGCTTTATGAATTTACTTGAGCAGTAATAAGGCCAAAACAAACTAATTTAGATAAAAACAGTAGAATGTGAGACTGCAACTCTCCGCCTGCTGCTCTGCTTTGTGACAGTTCACAGGCTAAATGAAGTTAGAGCTGCTCATGATTCACAGGAGGCTGCACTATTACCAACATCCATCAGAACCACTTGTTACCTGCTCCTATAAATAAGCATTACAGCACTTTAAAAGGAAAGCACAGGATGACTGGATTCAGGTTTGGTTTGACATCACACTACTTGGCTAAGCTCGAGCAACACAGCACAGTTTTCTGGTTAGGTTGAAGCACAGAAATGACTTTATCATATTTAGGAAAAGATCACGTTTGGATTTCAAATACATGGTTTATTACTTTAATTATGTTTTTTAATGTGGATGATGATGTAGAAATACAACATTTTAAATCAGTTCAGGTGCCTGAAAAGCTGATGCTGAAGCCATCTCATTCCAACGTCTCGCATACAGCGTTCACTTCCTCCCACCTCAGCACCGACTTCCATCCTAGTTATCTTTATGTCTACCTGCTTCAACTTCAAAACATAATGTATATACCTCTGCGGGGGGAGTTGGAAACTTTTTGCTCTTGCTTTTTTGCTTTTCTGTTAATGGCACATTCTCATGAGTACTTGTGGTTCATTTTAGACATAAATAAGTACATAAAGCTCTAGCAGTTATTTGTTTTGAATGTCTGAAAAAGAAAATTCAGCATCTTCTTGGCATTCTTGAATAATAATTTCCAAGTTGGAAATTCCTATTTGCAATTTTTTTCCTGAATGCAATGTACAGTACCTCCGTGAGAATAAAAACTAAGATTCAGATATATAGTAAGTAACCCATATAACCAAGAGTTATTTATATTTGAAGCTTTTTTTTTTAGCTCATCTGGTCATGGCTGGACAGCAGACAAGGAAAATGTAAATATGTTTGAGTAAAACCTGTTGTCACCTCAGTTTTTGTCCTGGCTAGTACAACTCAAATTCCAGAAATGTTGAGATGTTTTTTCAAAATGTGAACAAAATGAAAACTAAAAGACCTTTAGATGACATGAGTCAATATTTTATTCCCCACAGAACATCCAGAAAAAAAACGATGTCTAAACTGAGAAATTTAACAATTTTATGAACAAAATGAGCAAAATGTCAGACGTGATGCTGCTACAGGTCTCAGAATAGTTGGTACAGGGGCAACAATAAAATACAAAAAGATTCAGCTGGGTGAACATCTACTGTAGCTAGTAATTATGTTCATTAATATCAGATAACATTAGCTATAAAAGGGACGTCCTAGAGAGGCAGACCCTCCCAGAGGTAAAGATTAAACTATAATCATCCACAGAGCAGGACATCATCAAAAGACTCAGAGAAACATCTCTGTGCGTCAGGGACAAGGCCAAAGACCTGGATGCCCTTGGTCTTTGGGCGCTCAGACGACCCTGCATCCCTCATGGGAAGGATTGTGTCTCTTGCGTTACTAAATGGGTCCAGGAATCTTTCCAGAAACCACTGTGGGTTAACACGATCCTCCGTACCATCTTCAGAACGGAAACCGTATCTGAACCTGGTCCAGAAGCACCGTCGTGTGCGGTGGGCCGAGACTCATCTGAAATGGACTGTTTCAGAGCTGGAAAGGGTTCCATGATCAGACCAGTCTAAATGTGACATTGTTGTTGGTAATCATGGACGGTGTGTCCTCCGGGCTAGAGGAGGGAGACCTTCCAGCGTGTTTTATTCTGTAGTATTCTTTGTTTCTGACCAGTTAATAATATTTTTGCATCATTTGTCACTGTTGTTACACTAATTGCCGAGTTCCATTTCTTCCATCACGTTAGAAAAATGTCCCTCTGCTGAAGATCCCTGCAGGTACATTAAGACTTCATCACCCTCTGTGATAAGTATAGCTTCAAAAATAGCTTTCAAGAAATTGTGCTCCACTTTAAACCATCTAGCTGTTCATTAGACTGTCCACCTGCAGCACAGGGAGAGGCCTGATGGTGGAGCCGCTAGCAGTTGCTAGAACAGGTCGGGTGTAGAGCATCTACAACAACTCAAACCTTAAACTTCTAGCAGAGTGAGCAGATGCTGGTTTTTTCCATGAAAGCTCGTACCATGACTGTGCAGGAAAAGCACAATATGAATGTTTGTATGAAAAAGTTTACAGAAAATCCACAATCTAGCATTTATTCTAACTTCTCTGAGAGTTGCAGTTATCTGAAAGAGCCAAAACTAGCTCTTCTCTTGTCTCCAGTATTAGCAGCTGCTCGCCCACTATTTGGACCCTACTGCAGGACAGAAACTAAACTTGTATTTGCACATCATAGAAACAAATTTAAAAAAGGAAATGAAATGTCCCTTTAATGTTTGTACTTGTTTAAAATGTGTTTAGATGAATGACAAACGATCAGTATTATGCATTAGTTTCTCTCGGACTCCTTTCAAGCACAGACAAACTTTTATCTGTGAAATTATAAGGAAAGTTGTTTCTTATCAGTCCAACTATGGCAGGAAAATGACATCCTTGACAAGTTTCAATCAGGTTTCTGCTCACAACACAGAAACTGCACTCATAAAGATTTAAAATGACGTTCATGTTAATAATGATTTGGGGAATGTCACGGTCCTGGTGTTATTAGATCTCATTAAAGTATTTAATACTCTGGTTCATGAATTACTTCTGGATAGACTGGAAAACTGGGTCAGGCTCTGAGGAACGGTCATTATGAGTTAAGATGGACTTGGAGGGCAGGGAAATGGAGAGTGTGATTTACAAAAGGTTTGCAGGAGACAATTTACTTGTAATTATGCTGGAATTTATCTTAAATTCTTCGCTTGCTGTGGCTGTACTGGCGGCAGTGGGGAGTGTGGGAAATGGTGGGAGAATTTCTCCTGTCCAGTTAATCTGTTTGGAATAAAAGAGGAAGATGCTATCAGAGCATGTTGTTTGCTAAGACAACTTCTTCCTGATGACCTCGAGGAAATTTAACATAACCTGGGACCTACAACTCTGACAATAATGTTTTTTAACCTTTTTTTTTTCAAAAAAATGTTAAAAGATCAGTTACAAGAAAAGAGTAAAACCATAGAAAATAGATCTTGGAGAACGGAAACTGTTATGTTTTTGGTCTGCTTCACTGTTCTCCAAACAGTAGGTCTACATTTCCTCCTTTGTTTTCTTGAATAGCAGCTTGTTACAGAAAGTGAGTGCAAGGCTGCACTGATAGCTTATAATGAGAAAAGTTATTTTCCTGATTCCTGTTCTGTTAACACATCTGATGACTTGGCAACCATTTTACTCCTGTGTGCTATTCCTGGTCCATTAAATGGACACGGCATGCCTGCAGCCAGAAAGTAAAATCTTATTACAATTCTGTGAAAGTGGGAGTGAAGTTCTTATTTTTATATGATCAGAATTAAGCAGAAGCCTAGCTGAAACTGCATTAATATTAACAGAAGAGCAGGGTCAATGTTGTGCTTATAGCATCTATTCTAATTTGAATTGCACCTTGTAGCTTGTCTGGTCATTTCTGATGGCGGCATCTGTTTTCAGAGATCAGTACGAGTTAATCATGCTGGCCACTGCACCTTCTGGATTGTGACCACAATTTAATTTGCCCAGCTTAGTACATCTGGCCCCATGGGCGAAGACCACAGAGGACATGACTGTTGAAAGTAAGTCACAACACTGCAAGACTTGCATTTTCAAAAGCATAAATAATCCTGGTATAATTTTTTTCTGGACAGAGGAAACAAAACTAGAACTCATCAGTTTGTTTATACAGAGGGTGACAAAATGAGCCCTGTAGGGAAAAGAACACCCTCCCTGTAGGATAATGTGGGGCTGTTTTGCTTTCTCTAGTCCTTGATGCATTTATTATTAAAGGAATAATGCAATAAGAAGAACACTGGGGCATTTTCCTGATGTGTTACACTATGCCAGGCTTGAGGTGAAGGTCTTTCAGCCGGACAGTCTCAGGACAACTCAAAGCATGCATCAAACAGAACAACCTGACAGTTTGAATGGAAAAGACATCAAAAATATAAACTGCCCTGCAAACTTTCCTGACCTGAACCCCGATGAGACATTTGGAGAGACCTAAAATCCAGCAATGCATGGAGAAATCTGGCCAGTTTACAAGAGTTGGAAGACCGTGCAATGCAGAGTGGGCAAACTGGTCCCAGAATGTCTTTCAAATTTTTTTTACTGCCGTTGCAAAAATTCTTAAAATGATTTTTGCGTAGTTTCATATAAAATGATCAGAGGTGGAAAAAGTACTGAAAAATTATAATCAAGTAAAAGTATCTTTACTTTGTAAAAGTAAAATTACCCATTTATAAATGTACTTGAGTAAAAGTAAAAAAGTACTTAATTTAAAATTTACTTTGAGTAAAAGTTACTTAGTTACTTTCATAATTGATATCAAGGCACATTTTGCTTAACGGAGGAAGGTTTTAACTCAACAATAAATATAACGTCTGGGATACACAGGTACATGTATTCTACTTACTGCCCCATACTTTCATAGATTTGATGTGGAAGTTTTGAAAGCTGACAGCTCTGTCTGGCGGGGCAGACACTGCCTGATGCTGACACTGCATCTCTTCCACGGGAGTTCAATGTTTCTGCTTGGCGATCCTCAGCCTCCTCCATCTCCATGTCCTGCTTGGCACCAGCCATCATCAGTGAGAATTCTACTGGTGCAAGCATACGCAGGCATGTCCTTGCACTGGCATTACCAAAGTAGATTAGCAGCAGAGATTGACGATCCGTGAAGTTCGGCACAATGTCGTTCAGGCTTTTTTCTCTTTTCCTGCATTTAATTTTTGACTCAGTAATGGGGAAGTTTCCAATGTAGCGAAGTAAAATATTTGGTCAAACTATACTTCAGTAAAAGTAGAATTACCTATTTCAAAAACTACTTATTACAAATTCAATTCAATTCAGCTTTATTTGTATAGCGCCATTTCACCACAATGTCATCTTAAGGCATTTCACAGACAATCAGTTTGAGCCAATCTGTTGTCATCAGTAAGTGTTCATACAAGCAGCAATCGAATGACAAATTACTCACAAAAACTACTCAAATACAGTAACTTCAGTAAATGTAATTGGTTACTTTCTACCTCTGAAAATGATAAGTATCTATGAGAATGCGTTACTTGTGACAGACAGCAGCCAGGATGCTCGTCTAGCAGCTACTCAGAAAATGGCCACAGTCGACTACCTTTTTTCACCATAGACTTACTGTGTCAGTGTCTGGAGCGAATAAACATCTGGATGAAAGAAAATTTTCTACAACTTAATGAAGATAAAACTGAGATTATTCTGTTTGATAACAAAGAGAAGGGGGTCGGCATCGGTAAACACCTGAAGACTAGGTCTCTTAAAACCACCGACCAGGTTCGTAACCTTGGAGTGTTGATAGACTCAGATCTGACTTTCAACAAC
>JAOXYM010000003.1:1541075-1552994 GCA_028567055.1 Leptatherina wallacei
CTGGTTATCTCTATATTGGAGAGCTTCAGCAACTGCTCACGCCCGTAAACAAGTCGTCCGTTGCCATGGAGACTCATCATAACAAGTCCTAAAGAGTCCAAAGTAGGCAGAGAAATCACCCAAGCAGCACAGTGTCTGAACTAGCGCAAAAAAATCCTCCCAGAAAAATCAACCAGAAGGTGATTGTCCCCCCAAAAAAGATCAGTTTTTGAAGTCTTTCAATGCAATAGATCTTTGTTTTTTTTAACATTTATAAAAACAGAAGTTTGAGGAAAGATTCACCATTTCCACTGTCTCCCACCATTCCTTGCATACTTACCGTACAGTCCTCTTCCGCTTATCCGGGGTCGGGACCAAACCTGGTCCGGCTGTGTTTATGGGGCGGCTGCTAGACCAGGTGAACTAAACACATCACTCACAGGAGCATTCAGCTACAACTATACCAGATATATTTGTCTTTCCGTCTGGTCTTTTTGCTCCTGAAGCAACATTTCCGTTACGGTTTAGTAACCGCGCTGCTCTGGTCTGTTACCTCCACTATCAGTGAAAACTCCAACAGAAACATCTGGTAAACAGTTCTAGTATAGAAATAGTCAATTTATTATTATATATTATTATATTATTATTATATATAGATATATTTTATGTTTCCATTAGGTTCCTAATATTTCTCAAAAATAATATCATTAACTTGTCAGTGTGTTGTGTGTTTATTAATTTATTTATTTCAAATAATTGATACATTTTTTAAAACAATGCAGGTGTTCTATTCTGTTTCTTCCAGCACGGTGGACTGAAGCATTGTCTGTCTTGTACTTTGAGCCACCAAACAGCTACTTAATAGGCTGCTTTCTGCAGTTATTAAAAAAACGTTCCATCCCTGTGTAAGATGATTCTGATTGAATCAGCTGCAAACAGGAGAAGCTGAATATTTTTTGGCAGTAATCCTTTTGTTGACACTTGTGTTGTGCACTCATATAAATATGCGCTTGTACGTGATGTGCGAAGTCGCGGTGTACGCTTAAAATGAAAGCCCCAGTGTAATCTGAACCCTGGTGTTGATAAATATGCACCCATTTAAACATTCATAAAACATGCTCCTGTATATGTATGGACAGTGCATGTTAATATACATGAATCATGTAAACTGTTAGAAAGGCCGCTCCTGTACGCATGCGCCAGTGAGAACTTTCCTGCTGCTGACGGTATTACATGCTGCAGTGGACTAAGAGACTTGTGTGCCTCGTACCACACACATAAATATATATAGACAAGCAACCATCTGCACGTTCGTATGTCTGATGGATCACCTGTGTATCCACTACTGGATATAACCCTGTACCAAGTTGTGCTTTGCTGTGCTGTGAACTTAAAGGAGAAGTAAAAACTAGTGGACTGCAAGAACCTTCTGGTTTATTGTGTTCTGACCGACACACCAGGGACACACCCACAAATCGATTCCCTCTTCCTATACAGTCCTCCTTCAATTACCTAAGCCACACCTAACCAACATAAACACACAGGATTATAACAACGCTAATTTCCGTCCTATGTCCCTTACTGTGCAACAGTGTATCCCAATTCTGGTACAACAAAGTCTTGCGCAACTTCTTGAAACTTGAGACTTAATCAATTGATTCTTAGGATTACGGTTCCCGTTCCTAACCCAAAACTAGACTTCAGGGAACAAACACAAAGAGGTGTCCAAACAATCAGTCACAGTAGTGGGCGAGTTGTCAGGCAAATGGGATGCTAGGGCTTTTATGTCTGAAGATGATTAGTTGTTCTAGACTTTTTTGTTGTCAGTCATTTTGACTGACAGACTGACAGGGTCATACATTTTTTAAAGGGGGCCTCCAAGGGCCGACCAACATCGTATCAATACAGCATGACAACATGGAGAGTTTGCAATGACAGTGGTCGACCCCACCCCAACCTCTCAGTCTCTCCGTGTGTGCTGTACCTGATAGTAAAGTGATTGAATAAGGAGCTGAAAATAGTTTCAATGAGTTCAGATTGAAAGAATATGTTGGAATGAGACGGGTTAAATTTACTTCCAGAAAATTCATCAGGGTGAGACCTCTGTCCAGGTGTCCGTGAAATCTGTGACACCCCTGCAGCTCAGGTTGTAGCAGAGATGATGGAGAATTCACGGAGTTACTGAATGGACTTTTCTGACTTTTGCCTCGGACAGACAACTTCTCATTGCTGTTTCGATGTTCTGGAGGCTGAATCCGCGCTCTGCTGCCACACTGGAGACTGGAATTACAAACAGCACTTTTGCCAAAGTTTTGAAATTAGGGAGAATTTCACTTAGGAAGTGATCAGAGGTCGGCAAGACTCTGAACGAAGGGTTTCCTGATCCCACAAGCACTCGCTTCAGCTGGAGGAAATCCCGCAGCATGCGCTCTTTCTGCACCAGCGGTCCAGCTGCACCGGTCTGAGACCTGGACAGACATGCTCCAAGACAAAAGTTCATTAATATGCTCACCGGCTACCAAGTGGTCGGGGTGTGAATTGCAATCTGTCAAAATGACGACAGTCCCCAGATTTTTCCATCATTGTTTTAAAAAACTGGTCAATGATGGAAAATATTAACGCGACTCCGGCGGCCGACAGTCGTAACATCACTAAAATCTAACACTAAGCAAAACTAATTCTTTTAGCTTACCTCTCTCATTTTATTATTAGTGTACTTCTGCCACAATATTTTCATGTGTATTTTCCATGTAGCCTATGCAGTTGCATATGCAATGGAAAAATGAGCATTACTTCATGTTAACACTACATGACCTTGTTTCTATATGACACTTAGCTCATGTAGAGTCATGCTTAGTGACACACAAAGACTCATTAACTTAAAGTTAATTACTTGACTTATTTGGTATAAACACACCATGCAAGTATTGTTTCATTGTTTTCTCTCTCTGTTACTTATTTTATCATCACCGAGCACATGCCTGTATGGTGAACACTGCATGAGTAAATATTGCATTGTTTAAGATCAAGAGTATCACAAGATTTATATTTATGATTATGCTGTAACATACTCCATGTAATGATAACAGCTGACATTTTTCACCTCTACAGCATTGTGCAGGCAGTGGAGGAGGGAGGGGGAGGGCACTTTGCACTAACCGCCATGCTGCCTCTGCGTGTTGCCCTGCTCTGGTAATTGCGCCTTGCATTGCAATCACTTTGGCTCCAGCTCCTATCGGCAAGTGACACAGGTAGTTTTTCAGGCAGCTTCTTGGGGCAGCGCAGGGCTGTAAATACTGTAATGTTTCTCTCTCCTGAGAGGGTTGAAGCATCGTTATATTCACTCTTGCAATCTGGGAGCATCACAACACCATTTTTCATTTGGAAAACAAAACCCAGCGCCTGGTTTTTGACACTTTAAATCACTTTCATCCTGCAACAGGTTATTCACTGCTGATGCGTCTTCTAAATGAAGCTACATTCGTTTGTTTTGTTGCATTTAAACTGTGGATATGGAGCTGGCGCGGCAGATTTCGACCTATGGTACTGAAGCCTGTGATGAATAAGTACCCAGGTGTCGCTTTCAACCCCCTCCTGTCTTGTCTGCTCGTCTGGATATAGCCTGCTCCCATCGCAGTCGTTAAGTGAGGGTAGAAATGTTATTGCTCTGTCAGTTCTGTCTGACATTACCTTAGCTGCAGGATGTCAATGGCGGTGCAGGGTTTCAACCAAGTTAAGGGACTGTGGGGCTGAGCCAGACGAATGCAGAGCTCCCGCTAAGAGAACATCTTTGTTCACTCAAATTTGTTTCTCTTAAAGAGAGAAGTTTATGCATAAATACAAGCAAGATCTGCTATTGGCTCCTGGCCTTTCTACATATGTCTAATACAGTTCTACAAACCATAAAAAGCAAATGGCTTGAAAGAAAATAGAATGTCAGCATTTCCTGGATATAAATGCAAATTTGTGCCATAAGAAAAAAAGAAGCTAAAATGAAAACAAATTTTGTAAATGTACTTAGCACTATGTCCTAACTTCCTAGTAGCAGCCATGAGCTGAAGCCTGTAGGCCGTGGGAAGATAATTAATGTCAAAACAGTGCAGTCACACAAGCAGACTTTGACTCGGCTCTCGGCCTGACGTCGATACAACGCACCAGCAGGCTTCACTGCCTCTCCAGTGTTTTGGTGGAAGCACATTACAGCAGACTGCGCCACAACAAGCTGCCTCTGACTGTTGCAGTCCTCTAATGAGGTTGGGGACTGTCAACAGGCTTCCCTGGTGCTTCTCCAGCCAGCCAGCCGGGGGGGCTTGCTCTCTCACCCACTGCCCTGCTCCCTCTGGGCCTGCCGCACACTTTACGCTGGGTGCACCGATTAATCAAATGCGGCCTTCTGCTGCTCTCCTTTGCATTTTCTTAGATTGTAGCGTGTGATAAGTGGACTTGACAGTGTAATAATTGGAAACTTTACTGGCCTTATTAGCAAGTCTAAACTAGGGGGGTGGGGGCGGGTGTTGATTGTGTTTCTGTGTTGTAGTTAATTATTTGCAGCAGCACTCTGGTACATCATGGACACACGTCGTTGCATCAACTCAGACTGAACCGTCTCGTGACGGTACACATTCTGTTCCCCCTTTCCTCATAATTTAAAAAATCTGGTTCCAGCACAGTTGCTGTATTTTAGCTGCCATTCAACACCGATTTCACAAGTAACCTTCAAGCCAAACAAGCTGTTTTCTATTAGTCTAAATGAACACACACTCTCACAATCACTGCTGGAAAGTTAGGCTTTCATTATATACCTCTTTTATAATGTTTGCAGTTTGTAGCTTTTATCAGAATAGTAATTCTGATAAACATCTGCTAATTTCCACAAGATTCTTTTAGATCCACAAGAAAATAGAAGGTTTTGGTTTGTACATATTAACAAAGACACTGCACTGTTTTTGACTGATACAGACACATTTATCTGCTTTATTTTAAAATCCTGACAGTTGAGTGAGTTTAGAAGAAGACGACAGAGAGGACAACTGTTTGTGAAACCTCCTACATGTACTAGCTTGTATGTTTGCAGTGAACTATTTTCTACACTAACATTCAGAACTCTGAATTAATCTTTTGATCATCAGCCTACAGTATACGGCTGGTCGGAGGCCATTCTAGGGTCACTTGGGGCCCTAGGCAAAATGTCACAGTGAGCCCCTCCAACCAGCGTCCATTGCCCTTTTTTTCAACAATAACATTTTAATGATATCATCATAAAATGTTTTGTGTAACAGCATTAAATTTCTGAAATGCAACTTTTGGATTTTATTTGCCAGCTAGCACTTTCCTCCTGCTTAGTCACACTTCATCAACATGGTTCCAATACAGAGATTAAACTATGTGCTAAAACCTGCTTTATTATTCTTTTGGGTAACAATTACAGCATAATGTGGGACATAAATAAATAAATAAATGCAGGTTTCAGAGGCATAAAGCCAGCCGGATATATATGGAAATTAAAAGATAAAAAACTACTTAAGGTTGAGATATATTTGCTGTTAGCTAAACATCTGTGTATATATCATGGCTGTTACACATTTCTTGTATTTAGCATGTAGATCGCTGGCGTTGATGAGAGGTAACATTTTGCATGCATGAGTTGCAATGATGACTTCAGGGCTGAGGCTGAAAGTCAGCCCAGGAGCTTGGTTCAGAGAGGCCTTTTATCTGGTCGCACAAATGATGCAAGTAGAAGAGGCTTATTGTTTCTGACTGGAGCTGGAACAACAACATATGACATCTGAATGGAATTGCATGAGCGACAACAGCATTCTCTCTACGTCTCAACTTTAAACATTAGCTTAAAAGATTTTTTTACATCACTTCAGAATTTTTTTACAACATTTTGAAAAATCTGAACAGAAGTTAAAGATGTATCAGATAAAAAATAACAACACAGTAAAATCCTCCCAGCAAAATGCTCATCCTAAGACCTCATCAGAAGCAGGATTTTCAGAGCCATCGTCTGAATCAGTGCCACACTGGTTATTCTCAGCTGTTTGTATGGTCACAATATATCTACATGCCAGATTTCAATGGCTTTTACCTCCTCTGTCATTCTCTTAATGTGTGTAGAAACTAATTATGCCAAAAACACAATGCCTGCCAATAATGTAATAATTTTGGCCACTTTAAATGTGATAAAGCCAATGTGGAATAAGTTGCCAATAATGTAATCATACCTATGTTTGATGAACAAACTGCACAAAAACTGCTAAAGAATCTTTTATTTATTACAAAAGCAGTCTTATACGTATAATTACATTGTCATATTTATATATATATATATTTATTTCATATATATTTAATGAAAATGAAATGAATTGCATATATATATATATATATAGATCTATATATATATTGTATATACATAGTTGTATAGCTGCAGACCCCAACCACCCAGGACATGAACTGTTTGGACTTCTTCCCTCTGGAAGGAGATTCAGGACCATCAAAGCCCACTCAAACAGACTGAAACACAACTTCTTCCCCAGAGCTGTAAAATCAACCCCCACCAGTCACTTAAGAAATATTTAAGCAATTATTCACATTATTTATTATTAATTCACAATTCATAAATACTTATATTTGTGTCTTATTGTGTTTTAAGCCAAAAGCTGCTTAACAAAATGTCATTGTTCTTGTCATAATGACAATAAAAGATTCTTGATTCTTCATATATATATATATGGTTATGTTTTATTTGTATTGATTTTTTCCTCTTTGACTTGTTTTATATATGATTAAAATAATCTGATATGGTTATTTAAAATATAATATAAAGCCTTGCATTTGATAATGTTCAAACAATAAATTGACATTTAAATGATGTGTAATCTGAGACGTCTCCTTCCTTATACACGTAAAGTGATAAATGGATGAGCAGCCCTGTACCAAGACGTACCCAACGACGCAAACACATGGTATAATGAGCTTTATGTGGATTATCTATTATTTACGCTATTACGTTGAACCAAAAGTACTGAAATTCAATCCAACTTTTTTGTGAGCACTTTCTATTTATAGTAAACATTGAATTAAATCCAAAAGTCACATGCATTTCTTAAAATGGTGTTTTCAATTGATCAATGGATGTCTTGTGGGGAACATTACTGTCACACCGTTTTATAACTGCAACTGTGGCAGGAAATGAAAATGCAGAGGCTCAAGGTAGCTTTCAATGGAGCTAAATTTCAATGTTGATTTCAAAAAACATCTACTCTTTTAAACGGTTGTGTCATATTTGTGTACAGGGCAAAGTAGGGGGCTGAAAACTAAATTTTGCTCAGGGCCCCAATTTAACCATAGCAGTCCTGAGCCAGATGATTAAAGTTTGGGAATATACTGACTCCTCAAACCTTAATCCAACAATCAGCTGCTACAGGACCCTTTAATTAGCTCCCCAGCACCTTGGAAATACAAAACATGAATACTTACACAGCAGGACAAGGCCAGAAGTAAGGAGCTAATTATTTCCTATTCTTTATGTAATTAAAAAAGTATGGTACACAGGAATCATGGCAATCAATATCTAATCTGGAACACCAAGAAATACTTAAGGGAGAACTTTTTAAGCTATGTTTGACTGCAAAACACCTTCAGGAGAGTTGACACACTGTAGGGGGGATGTACTGCGGCACTTTCATGGAGGATTAAACAGTAGAAACCTTTTCTCTATGCTCACCACCAAATTCAGCATCAGAAGTTTCTATATGAGCCCGGGGCATTTTGGAATTTTTCAAAACAAGGATTGGAAATAAAATATGACTTTTTGGCTACCATGAGAAGTATATCATTATATATTTTATACGGACATGTCTGTTTCCCACAGAAGGGAGAATGGATTAAATGAAATCCTGGAAAATGATGTAATCCACGGTTTGATAAAAAGCTGAAGATGAAAAGGTGTTTACAACAGGATAATGATCCAAAACATACTTTGAAATCCACAATGAAAAATGCCTCAAGAGGTTTTAAGCTGAAGGTGATGCTTTAAAAGTTAGATCACCAGTTTATATAAAGATCATATACATGATCTATCTGCTAAAGCATATTATTAGGACGTTATAGGAACTGGATAATATAAACTTAGCACAAAAGTAAGGAAGTGTGTTTGGTTGAGCAGGAAAATGCATCTGTGGGATGAGCAGCAGAGTTGAGTGTATGGGACAAATCTTCTCTTGTTGACTCTTGTTTAGTGTCGTTTATGAGATTAGATGATTGTGGTTTGGAGAACTATTTAACAGTTTCTTCATTGAACAAACAGGGACCTCAGTAGCATGCGGAAGATCCTTACACAGACACAACATCCTGGTACTTCCTCATACTGGTCACCAGCTTGGTCACACGCTACTGTGGGATGGCATCCCATTCTTCTACCAGCATGTGTCACCAGTCAGCCGACATGGTTGTGTTGGTCACTCTGGCACCAACAGCAGCCAAAGCTTATCCCACAATGAGGCTGAGGTCCAGATTCAAGATACTTTGTTGTCATTATACAATGAAATTAAGGTGCACAATCAGGATATGGACTCATTTTTAAAAAAGAGAATAAATAGAATAAAAATAGCTAAAACAATGTAAATCAGTCAAACAACAACATCCAATCACTGATCCGCATTCTAAAGCATCATACACTCACATTAGTACCAAATATATATAGATCAGCCTGATGGGTAAGATGGTGTAAAGGTGGAGCTATAATCCACAAACAGGAGTCGTGCATAGGCCGCCGGGTGTTCCAGGTGGTGCAGTACAGTGCAGATGGTATCATCAGTAGACCTGTTGCTCCTGTAGGCATACTGGTGAGGGCCCTGGGTGGGGGAAAGACATTTAGACTCTACAATTTAACCGCCAAAGAAAAAATCTAGACTCATCACTGAACAGAACGTTGCTCCTCATGTCCAGGTCCAGTGCACATGTTGCCAGTGCAAACGGGCCAGGCGGTGAACAGTGGTCATATCAGGCCACCTGGCAACGTGGAGATTGGCTGACTGCGTTCTGTTCCAGATTGTCCTTGTAGAGAGCCGTTGGAAAAACCCTTAAATTGGACCTTCATTTCTAGATTGAACTAAGGCTCACTCCAAATAAAACTGCAAATTGTTTTGCAGAACAACAGCTTGAAATGATCCTGTGGCATGTCCAGCTATTTTATCCAGATATTTGTTTTTGCTGTAAAAGGAAAAGAAGAAGAAAATAAGCAGTAGAGAGGTATGAATGAAGTGTGGCTGGAAAAAACTAATGAGGAACACTTTATTAAATCATTCTAATAAAATAATATAGCTACAACAACAACAAGTGTTTTTAAGGGTCCATCATGTTCCTAACGGTCAGCCTGGATTAATTTATTTCATTGTAAGAACATACTCAGCAAAGCATTTCAAGGCCACATCGTCATGTTTTTGTTAGCCGGAAAGCCTCTTATGCTTCTTCATGTGGGAGGAACTTTGGAGGGCACTTTTAATAAAAAAGACTTCTAAATCTTGAATCAGACCTTGTTCACATATATGGAGCTTTCTTTTTACTTTTTATTTCCATCTAATAGGGTACTTGTACAGCACATTCTATTATAATGACAACCTATCGGCCTTATTTGAAGGCACAGTTGCAGTATGTTTCGTAATCTGCATTTAATTACCTATTCAGGCTGAATATCAGTGGGACAGAATACATTCTGACACTGAACAACTTGTCAAGCATGTGTTGGATGGTTGACAGTGTGAGTGAAAGCAGCTGTATACCCTGGTCTTTTCAAAGCAGCAAGCAGCACAGTCTCTGACGTGCTTTATGGTTTGTGAGAAGTACGACTGCAAACTGAGGACAAAGAAATGAACTCAGTTCTGTAAAAGCTGCTAAAAAGAAAAAAGAGGCAGGGAGAAGCGACATCACCGTTATTCTCCTTCAGAGTCAAAATAGGAGACATGTTAGTGCATACAGGCTTAAACAAAAAGGACGAAGTCCCCCGGATGTGTGTTCATATCATAAATCTTATAATTTGGTACCTCTGTTGTGTTGTCTGTGTCTTGGTTGAGAACACTGAACGCTCCAGCCAGCATCTGTAAAAAAGTGGTCAATATGTGCAGAGGCGTGAATTGGATGCTCGGTCTCTCCCCTCAGAGCGGCGCAAGCCAAATTGGAGGGGGGGGGCAGCTGACAGCAGATGGTGTGGGGTGTGAGATTAGACTAGGCATTGACACATGGCAGGAGGCTGTGCTGGTGTGAAGTCACTGTGGGTGAGAGTGGAGTTCAGAGATCTTTACTGTGGGACTTGGCATCAGCGTTGGGGAAGAGTAGATTTACATATGTGTCTGCCTCACCAGCTCAGCTTCAGACAGGGTTTCTCCACCTCCTTTGGGGAATATGTTAAATGTATCTTCTCTCTCTCTGTCTCTCTCTTTCGCTCTATTAAAACAATCCAAACAGTCAACAGAGACTTTTGTATGCGTTTTATGCTCCATTTCTCCCTCTGGGCTGAGCTGTGCGCCAGAAGTTTATATATATAACAGAATGAATAACTAAGTAATCACTGACCAGTCCTACTTTGCATATGTCTGTGGTGGAAAAATACACTTCTTTACATTACTGCTTCCATAATAGAGGGTGATACTCCTGCTGGAGTTCATTAATAACAATCCCAGGCCATAAGTCTTTAAGAAATATGATGTGTTTTATAAACACAGGAACACTTTGGAACAACTGTATTTTTTACCGGCGCAATTAAGGACAGGAACCTCTCTCAAGGGCATGAATACAAGTGGCTCTTTGGATTCATCTCCCTGGTGCTAAATCACTAGACTATTGACCCTGTGTAACACCCACTGCTGACACAGTAGAAAAGGACTTAGATTATATATTCAAGAGAAAATGGTGGGGGAAAGGGTTAGATGTCTCAGTGGTAAGGGAGCTCAAAGTCAAAAGGAGGTTGAAAAGAATTTTGAATTAAAAACAGATTTTTTTCCCTTCACCCTAGTCCTCTCTTTCCCTCAGCGAGCAGGTGTTAATAAATTATGATGTTTGATCATTGTCAGCATCTTCAGATTGACACAATGTGTAATTTTGTAACATGACATGGATGTTTTTTTAACAAGTACATAAAAAAACAGCCATTTGAACAATAAGACTGTACGTATATATGGGTCTAAAGGGGAAAAACAGGAAAAGTTGCATTGAGGATGCTGGATTTGTGCTGGATTCAGCTCTGTAGGACCAAATATAACCAGAGGAGGGTGACAGAGACAACTGAAGTAGGAGAAAATGAGGTTTTCAGCAATTTTTAATTGTACCAACAGAGGGTGGCATAGGACTAGTTTACAACAAGGATGAAAGAGGCAAAATGAGGGGAATAGTGTCAGTAGATGTGAGCCCATAAATCATTTTGAGTCACTCACTAACCCATTAAGATTTGTTATCTGAGGAATTCTTCCCAGATAACATGTATTTTAAGGATTACAATTATGATTGGCAAAGTGGACATTAAACAATAATCCCATAGCACGTCTCCAATCTTTCTACTGTGGCAATGTGACACAAATCATTTGTATGGAGCTAAATGCTAATATTCTTATTAAGGTGCTGTTTGAAAGCAAATGAACCCACCAACACAGCAGAACAGATATCATTGTGAAGATTTCATTGATATTTTACAAATCACCACTATAGCACACAGTATAGAATCTTGACATTTGCAATATTTTAACAAGACACCGCCATACAACAGCAAGTATGTTAAGTATAAAAAACTAAAGGAATAAACAGTGTAAACAAGTGAATAATTTGTAAAGTTAGATTTTAAAAAATATTTGTTCGTTCGTCCTCTTCTGCTTATCCGGGGTCGGGTCGCGGGGGCAGCAGCTTGAGCAGGGCAGCCCAGACTTCCCTCTCCCCGGCCACATCAGC
>JAOXYM010000003.1:1553187-1565146 GCA_028567055.1 Leptatherina wallacei
TCTATCTATCTATCTATCTATCTATCTATCTATCTATCTATCTATCTATCTATCTATCTATCTATCTATCTATGCAATGAGAAGCTAGGGCTAGCTAGGAAAAGGTTTCAGCTGCTACCATGAACAGCTCTAACTGTAAACACAAACATACTAACCAATAGAGGTGACACACAGGTAGAAACATTGCTATAAAGTCAAGCGGATCATATTTGATACATACAGTTTCTGAGACATTTTTCATCACTTTATGGTAGAAACTTTGCTTAAAACCCTGCAGTATACAATATGATACTTGTCTTCTGCCCCCTAATGGATACCAGGAAGCATGCATTACAATAATTTTGGCATGTCACATGGTAATAAATGGTAGATACACCAAAATAAGAATTTATTAATTTTTTGCCACATTTTGTTAAAGGGCCAAATAAAGGTTCAGATTAAAAAATGTGAATTTCTCCCTAGTTTTTCTTGGGTTGGGCTTTAAAGGGTTAAACATAATGAGAAATGCATGGCTACCTTGTGTCCTGGCCACACATGCTAGCAGCTACCTCGCAGCCATGGCTCTGGCCGACCAGCGAGTAAGTACTTCAAAAAATGCCAATATCCAACGTTTTTATAGGTTATAAAGGGAAAAATTACCATTCTGATACTTCCGCTCTCAGTAAGTTTCCACTTACCCAGAATCTCTTTTTTGTTTACAGAAAAATGGGAAGGCTAGTATCTGTGGCTCATGGACAGAGATATTTGGCCAGATTAGCAAATGAATAAATCCCAACTCACTGACAGAGGAAAAAAAGGAGTAGACTCATTCCCCGGATCATTTTAAGCCAACCAGTTAAGCTGAAGAGGAGCTTTCTCAGGCAAAAATTTAAAAAATGCATCAATTCTGAGGAACACATGAGTTTTTAGGGGATTAAAGTTACTGGAGTGGGACTTTAGGAATGGATATTTGGATTTTGTTTTTATTTCAAACATATGTCACATATTTAATTCATGTCATATCACATTTTCATGAGAAATAAATTAATACCTAAAATTATGCCAGAGTATTTCTTATTCAACCAAACACATGCTGCTGTAATGAGCACAGTGTAGAGTCAGCCATCTCATCATAATGATGTGTATTTTGCAAGTCACTGATGAGATGCAGGGGGGCCAACGGCAGGAAAGGAATCACTGGGACTGAGGATTTATTGCGATCAGTGTGAAAAGTCCTTTTTGTGCTGTAAGCGGCACAAATCAAAAATAATGAGTGAAAATGGTTGTTATCCCAAGAGAGACACCTGCCTGTCTGCTCAGAGAGCATAATTGGCTGTTTGCTCCACCTCGGTCGAAGCCATAGATTTTATGAACGCTGTGGATAATTTTGCATTGAAGAAATAAACACCTGCCTTAAGGTCAGGCGTCTCGTAGGGATGTTAGGCTGATGTGTGTTCGGCTCTGTGATGGATGTGTGCTCAGAGTTTCTGTTAATGACCCAGAATTAACAAACAAATAGACTTTTTCATGAAAATGAATTGAATTATGTTCATAACTGTCATGGAGCTGAGATGAAACTAATGAATTTCTTTTATTTTTTAAAATCTTTTTGTTAGCAAAGCATTTTTTACGTATTTCCTACTTCTGTTTGAACTTGTCATGCTAGCTGTCCAGAGCCAACAGATTTTCTACTTGTAGAAAATGACCAATAATAGTCACACAAAGGTCATTTTACAATGTTTCCAATAAGTTATATTTAGTAAAATGCCTTTCTATAAACTGCCAATGGTTCCTGAGGTGTGTGAGTATCTGGAGGGCAAAGACCTCATCGCCGTTTGTTTTTCCAGAGCTAGGCTCGTAAACAGAGATGACAAGGCAATTAGCTGCACCATCAAGATGGATGGATTGTTCAGTATTCCAAGGGGGTCATACCCCTTTGCCAAGAACAGAAGAAGATTGAGGATCCATGCTGGTGAAAAGGCAGATCAGGGTTCTAGATAAAGTCTCAGTAGCACCATCTCATGCTAGATGCTAAACTCTCATCCTATTACAAAAGAATTTATAAAACCATTATTACATGCATGTTAGACGAGGTGGGTAGTAACGCATTACATTTACTCCGTTACATTTACTTACATAATCAAATTGTACTTTTAAGAGTAATTGTAATACGACATACTTTTTACTTCTACTCGAGTATATTAATGAGAAGAAACGCTTCTACTCCATTTCGGCAAACATTCCACTTGTTACTTTTATTTTTGGTCATGTGTTAATGAACGAACCTTTTGTTTTGTTTTGTTAGAAAGACTTTCACAAATCAAACATAGCGGCGCGGAACACCCCAGACTGCACATTCCCACTGTTTGCATCATCTGTGTCTGCCCAAACAAGTCGACATTTCAGCCTGCAATAACTCATCTTTGAATTTAAGAAATCACGTTGCAGTCAGTTGTAATAGCTAAGCTTAGTTTCTGGCTGTGGACAGTCTGGCGCTGGTTGTAATACAGTTTCCTAAATTAGTTGAAAGATATTCGACAGAAGGGGAAAACTTGATTAACAAGCCGAGTCCCAAATAGCCAGAGGCAGCACAACAATTGGTCTCAAAAAAACGGGTTTTGGATTTTGATGTAATTTAACTCACCGCCTGAGTGCCTCTAATGCTTCATTTCGGGTTTAGCACGTTGCAGAATATGAACTTTGTAATCAGGTTTTATGGTCCTAATTAGGGAAACAATTAAGTCACATAACTGACCAGTATCTTACATCTAGCATACATCTTCTTCCGGTGACACTACACAGCCTGGTTCCAAACTAATCAGATTCACAGTCATTTTTCTGGCTTTTCAAACGAGAGCTTCATATTTACTGATCCGTAAAGTCTTCTACGGTTAGCTATGTGACGTGCAGATTCACGTAAAAACAAGAAAATTGCTTGGCAGATATTACTTCCTGAATATTGCACTTTCAAATGGAGTCAATGTTACCTCGATATGGGAGTTCTCTTTGATAACCAGCTAAATATGGAAGCATTAAAATGTCTGAAAATTTAAATTATCTTTAGACAAACATGAACACTGATTAAATAAAATAATGATTTATGAAATTAACATGTTTTCAATTATCTATATAAAAGAATGAGGCCTTTCCATTCCTACCAGCTGTTCAGTTTTCTTTAGCAAATATTGATTATGTTCACCGAAGAGAGAAATAAGAATAAACGAACACGGCTTGATAGGCGGTATTATACACCAAGATAGGGGGAAGAGGTGTTCTGGAGGGCTGACTTCATCAGAGCTTCATCTGAACACAAAGAGGCGAGACAGAAACTCGATTACTGGGGAAATGGAAGTCTGCTGTCGTGTGACTGTGACAGTGGGGGGAGTTGGAGGGGGGCATGACTCTGAGATGATACCATCAAAGTCCTCCTTTATTTTGCTTGATGAGGAAGAGATGTCGCATCCCCAGAGCTGCCCGAGGGCATGCTGATGTCATCTTCCTGTCAGGCGACGATGGGAAGCCTCGCTACCTCCAAGACCTGCAAGTAAATGAGAGAATGAATGGACTCTGCTGGTGGATTTCATCCTTACAATGGAACTGGTCAATGTGAAGAGAATGGATGGAGAATGGGTGCATTAGCAATTTCCCAGATGAAGTGATTGGATATGTGCTCTGATCAACCCTGCACTAGTGATCAGCTGCACGCCGCCTTTGATGAAATCATATTGTGTTTCATTAGGGATCGTGTGGTGCTACTTTGAATTCACTGCACCGTCACGAGATGCTCCTCTGTGCATCTGGGGGTTGGTTCAGTGCTGCTGTTGTTCATCACTCATGCTCCACCCTCTGTCCTCTGAGACACAATAGAGCTCCAAGACAGAAAATAAAGCAACTTCTTCAGAGTATTTTTAGAGGCTCATGCAAATCATTGCCAGCTCCATGTGTGTGTGTGTGTGTCATTTGGGAACTTTGTTGCTCTGGCAGATTTATCAGCAGAGTTTTTATGACCATCCCCAGCCTTTAGCACCTTTGACTCCACCACAGGGAGTGGATACAAACACATGTGGTCTATCGACATTATCCCCCATTTGAGATCTACAATAGCCGCATTAGGAGCATTTAAATGGAGCCCCCAGTCATCAACACTGTTGACAGGTCACAGATGCACGGATTGTTAACTGACCGCTGCCTGTTGAAGCAAGCGCCACTATAACACACCCATGAATGTATAAAAGAGTAATGCTCCTTGATAAAATAAGTCCAAACCGTGACTACTCACCGCTGCCAGACAACATTTAATGAGATGCAGCCAGATTGCTAATTGACTTCCTGGATTCCACGTTTCCTATATCTCCATAGCAACGAAACCAGCCATTTCTTTTCATACTCACAGGAAGAGGAGAAAAGTTTTTTTAAAAGCCTCCATTCACTCTGTTCTCCTTTCTTCTCTCAGTTAAACATCTATTATTACATTTCCATTCTGTACTCATTCCAAACTGTTAACTGCTAATGTAATTAGGAAAATAATGAGGTTTAATCAATGCAAGACATGATTAAACAGATTATATCTGTTAGAGCCATGTGTATTAATGACTCATGTGTTCAAGGCAGGATTGTGAAAGAAAGGCATTGCAGGGTGAGGCCATTAAAGGAGACACTGTTAGTTCAGGGAGGAGGAAGAGTGGCTGGGGTTGTCGGAGTGTCTGGCTCCCCGCTGACACCGACATGGCCCTCTCTGTTCCCTGTCAAAGTGACATAAACCAGTCTTGAGTCGTTGCTGTCGGCTTCCTGGCGGCGGGTCTGTGAATCTCTCTGCCTCATTGACACACTGACCCCACCCCGAGAGATCAGATCGTGTGTCCTCATCAGACGGGTAACAAGATCCAGGATGT
Source organism: Leptatherina wallacei (assembly GCA_028567055.1). Classification (NCBI taxonomy): domain Eukaryota; kingdom Metazoa; phylum Chordata; class Actinopteri; order Atheriniformes; family Atherinidae; genus Leptatherina; species Leptatherina wallacei. The sequence continues at coordinate 1,558,059 of JAOXYM010000003.1, forward strand.
CTCATCCCGATGGAGGGACGCAGGATGTAAACCACACAGGAACATGCTCTAAACTGCACAGAAATGTGCTTCACAAACAAACTCCTGCGTACAAAGTCTTGGCTTTGGTTTAGTTAAAACCGGACTGTTTAAAAACATGCACCTCATTTCCTCCATGCAGGTGGGACGTCAACATCAATGTCAAACTGTATCTTTCTAAACACTTTGGATTTCCAAGCAGACTTCCAATTCTAAAATGTCTCAGTTCAGTCTGAACCCCTTAGGGGTCAACAGACAATAGCAGGAGTTCTGGGAGACTATATTTATTGCATTTATATTAAAGCCCAAGTGGATTTACCATGTTTAGACAGATTAAATTAAGAAATTTGTTCAAAGGGGGTCATGTTAAATTGACCTTTATATGAGTGAGATCACTGGATTCTGTTTTCCTATTGTGCACAGCTTTTTATTGTTGCAGTTATTTATGTAGTAGACATTTATTCAAAGCAACACACACATTAGGAAAACTTTGAGGGCAGTATGAGGTTCAATATTTTGCCCAAGGACACTTTGAATGGTTGACTAGGGAAGCCAGAGGTCAAACTGGCTTATTTTCTTTCATTTGGCACCAGACTGGCATCTGCTTGATAGTCAGACCAATCAGAGTGAGATTCAGGAGCCAGTGGCTCCTATATCTCCTGACATCTCCTGAATCTGGGGGGTGGCAGTCATACATCTGGAACTTGTACACACCTGGAAGCACTTGAATCTCAAAACAAGAGTGAATACCAACAGGAGAATATTGCTGGAGATTTTTAGGGGGGACACTGCCCACATGTTGCTCATTCAACAGAAGCACCATCCTTACAAGTTTTACCTCCTTGAAAAGGTGACTAATCAGGCTTTTCAACAACGTTTGATACAATACCAATTCTTATTATTAAAGGGGAGAAATAATTGTAACAAAAAACAAAGGAAACACAAATTTTCTTACTTTTTGTCCTAAGTTTATGACATTTCTGTTGTCATTAACTTGTGCCTCTCGTTTTTGTTCTACATAGGTTTCCCTGGCTCACAATTATGTTGCTTGTTCACTCCACTTTCCTGCCATCTCCACCCCCAACAGGTTGAGGCAGATGACCACCCTGCTGAGTTAGGTTGTACTGGAGGTTTTCCTTCTTTTTAAAGGGGAGCTTTTCCTCTCCACATGCCCAAGGCTCATTTATGCTCCCTTAGGTTGGTATATCCATTTGTACTGTTGTCTAACATCACTGCCCACATACTCCTATGTTGGCCTGGTTGTTACGGAATACATACACTAGAGGGCAGTGCAGAGTCCACAGTTCACCACCGAGTTCCAACATCAATTTCACACGTGGTAATTCAAAAGGAAAAAATCTTGCTGTGTCACCTAAGGGGCTCCGTTGATACAGTGCATGAAAAGAGGAGGAACAGCAGCCATTAAACACGTTGCAGTTTTTCTTCTTCTTTGTTCCTTTTGCTGGTCGTTGGTCAGTTATACTGCTCAACACTGCCCCCGCGGTTTCCGGTGGTAGGCCTATTGCTCTCTTTGCTATGCCGGGCTACGCATATGCAAGCTTTCTGTAAACAGACCAAAATATGCATGAAAAGATCACCAAAGACAGAGAACTCTGTTGCATGCCTATGTGTATTTAGTATAGAGTATTAATAAGGAATGGCATAAGAATGAGGTAATAATTGGCAATTATTTTTATTAATGGTTTATATGAACACAATTAGAAATTGGACTAATCTGGGTCACACAATGGATTTATTTTAATTGGATTATAATTGGACTACAATGAACCAGACTGAGTTGGACTGTAACTTTAACCCTTTAAAGCCAGATCAAAGAAAAACTGGGTAGAATAGTTAAATTTTTTAATCTGAAGTCTTTCTTTGGCCCTTTAATAAAATGTACTGAACAAAAATAGATAGAAGTGTCAAAATGATTGTAGTAACTGTATGTATCATATATGATACATACTGAATTGTATTATTGTGAATTTGTGTTGTACAAATAAAAATCCCGTTAATGTTCACTTGAACTGTGACAAAACTTTTGAGGTTTGAGATGTTTTGGATGTCTCATTCCTAGAAGTTCATTTGGAAAGCTTTATTGTCATTGCACAGAATTACAATAAAATTAAGGTGCATATGAAATAAAATAAAAAATAACAATATAGAAAAATATATAAAGATAGTAAATAGACTATATGATAATATAACTATTTAAAGGCCTGAGTGCTGTCCAACTGTGTCATAATATACTAAATACATATAAATACTCTAAAACCTTGAGACTGAGCAGGGCACATGCACAGTTTAATAAGAATATTGCACTTGGTATATTATTGCATTTGTATTGAATGTATGATTGTGAAATTTCAGAATTCCCTGATTCTACAACCTGAGTGTTCACTGTGCTGCAGGTAAGACACTTGCCTGTACACAACTGGGCTTCACCACAAAAATGACAGAAAAGGATTGGAATACACTTTTAAACAAAACCAAGTGACTATTCTTAAATACTTAAAGACCAAATCAATATTTATAAGCTAGTGTAATAAAAAAAATCTCCTCCTTATTGAAACCAGGAACAGGATTATCATGTATCACCATGTAAAGATAAGCAAGTGACAAAATGAACAGCTTAATGATTCTGTAAATTCTTAGATGATGTCAGATCAGAAAAGAAAAAAAAAGACTAAACCTGATAAATTGTCAACTAAGAGCTAAATTCAATTCCCCATTAGTTGAAAATGTCACTTGTCACAGTTTAAAATGTCATGACAACTTATTGAACATTGCGTCATGTTGCTTTTACTGTCATGATGTCATGTGAAATATAAAAGATTATGTCCACCAGTGCGTATTTGTACCACATTTCTTCTGTTTCTTTTTTCTTTCTTGGTTTTATTCTGCTGGCAGAAAAGAAGAGAATGTGTGAATTTTCATTTTGGGTAAAGTTTCTTTTATTAATGAGAGCGCAAGAAGACATCGAGCCAATGTGATGGATTATTTCTATTGATTTCCAGTGTTTCTTTTTAATTAGCCCCAGGGCTTAGGACTTGATTAGATGGGGTTCTGGAGCTAAACTTATTGATTCATCAGTAGGCGCCTTTAGAGCCACTTTGCTGCTTATTAGCTATCCTCCTCCTCCCCTGTGGGTGGCTTTTACTCTGATACCCAACATGTATTCGCCCCCCTTGCATGGCTTCCCAAGACATTTAATTGAAATAGACAAAACAACACCCCTGTTATCCCGTGGGCCCGATTCTATTAGCTTCTTACGCACTTCCCCTGGGAGAGGTGTGCAGCCGTGAACCAAGTGTAACACTGGCGCATCATTCACACCTTCAAATCTCATCTGGGAATGATCATACTGCCTGCAGGCACGGTCAGGAGCAGGCCAAGATGTTTTCCCCATCGTACCAAAACTGCTGTAAGACATCCTCCTTATCAGAGCACAGATGATGTTTATCCAGAGCATCCATTCGCACAATAATGAATTAATATACAAACAATGTTGCTGGTAAATGTGGGTTCCCACTTCTCTACGAAGACATGTCGACCCATCAGCCCAAGTATGAGCGGACAGGCAATTATTTGCATGATCACACAGTCATTGTGTTGCATCCAACCACAGAGAAATTTAATTATCTAATGGTAAATTCTCTCACGAGAGAAGAGAGGCATCTCAAGGTTCACGCCTTTCACCGTGCACATTCTGTTGCCATTTTAAGTGTGTTTAAAACTGCACATGTGAAAGCAAGACTGGAGACAAGCTGATTATAGATCATTTATTCATTTACTTTAAGTGGCTTCCTTCTGCTGAGCTGATTTGTCTTGATTTCCAGCAGTAAAGGATATTTATTTTGGAGTACTGCTCACAGTGGAATCACTCACCTCAACGCTTGCTTAAACACTGAGCTGCAACAGACAACCACGCCCATGCATGCTTGTAAAAACCACATATGTTCACATCAGGTGACAACACTTTATCTTTATCAAGTGGCTCTTACTGCTGGAAGAGAGAGTGGAAGCTTATTTCCCCTTCCCTCCTTTGTTAAATGATTGACAGCCGTTTGGCACCAGTCTCCCATCTTCGCTCAGATTTCATAGCAGCAATATTTGTATTGCTATGGAAACAGCCTTTTTTACTGTGAGACCTCACCCCCTACCCACCACCTCCTGCCTTCACCCAGACACTGTGGTATCTCCCAGCTTTTATTGGGTTAGAGGATGCTCCTACTCACTCTCATAAAGAGGAAATGATTCCACAAAGAGATATGATGAAGCTCGGATAGCAGAGCGAAGCATGGTCTCTGGGGAGATCGCCTACGCAAAGAGCAACCTGCCACGGGAAAACGCCCTCTCCCAACCTGCTGCTAGTATTAATTACTAACCCAACGCTACGCCTGCAGTGCTTCCTTTGCAATGCTGGGAGGTGAATCTACAGATGTTGTTCGCATGTTCTTATGGTATAAAATAGGAGGATCACTTGCTTTGTTCTCATCTCTTTGCAGCAGGTGCATTGGCAAGAGCTGGGTGAAAGCCTTCGTACAATGAATTACTGCTGCCCATCATGATATGTGCTCAGCTGGCTATACCTCTGGATCGACTCCTGTAATGTAACCCTGCAATGGCAGCATACAGTAAGCAACAAATCACATTCAGAGCCTTTTACTGGTCTTACACTTAGTTCTTGTAGGATTTTTTCTACAATAGTATTTCATTCCAGTTCACATAGAAGATCTGCCTTCATAGATAAAACATTATAGTTTCTAAAACACATGTTAAATGGCATAATCATATGTAACTTTAAGACAGAAATCAACTTAGCTGAGCGAACATTAATACTTGAAGTAAGTGAGCTTAGGTTTTTACCTGAAGGTCGACCAACCAACCAGTATTAACCAATCAGTAATTCTGCACAGCTTTTCTGGCAGCAGTCTGGAGGGATAGTGTTCAGAACCTGGCAAACTCACAGTGACTGCCAAGTACACCAACTGGGCAACATGCTGCTTGTGAAAAATATTGTTAACAATTGAAAGTGTAGGTGCTCATCTTGAGTTGGGATTCCCTCAAAGGCATACACAGAGGATTTATCATGTTTGTGTTGGATAGTCCAGTGCAACAACTAATCTCTTAAGGTTACGTGCTTTTTTTTTTTTTGCTTTAAAAAAAAAATTGCTTCCAAAGACCTCCAGAAATGGTTTAATCCCATAAATCCTTTGCTCTGTGTGGTTAGCCAGGGGTCCCCACATTGTGAGATAGCACGTATAACTGACGCAGCTAAATGATAATTAGCCATTGCTTCAATCATTTAGTGCTGCCTTTCCAACTGTGATGGTCAAAAGTCCATTTGTGAAAAAGACTGGTTGAATAGTTTGAACTAAAAGAAAAATAATTGTAGAATTTATTTCTGCTCTCATTCAGGCTAGTGGATCATTTCCATATCCTGCCTTCATTCATTTCTTTATTCTTTAATCATTATTCTCATCCAGAGTTATGGAGGTCTATTTCCAACCAGCAGGATTGTGTTTTTGTTTTGTTGTTTGTTTTTTGTTTTTTTCATTAGTGCGGTATAAATGGGCTTCCATACCGAGCAGGAAAAAAGCCATGAAGGTCTGTAAACGAAACAAAAGCTGACCAATCAAATCTAATGAACCTTTTGAAAAGCCTGAGTCTTGTGTGCACAATTAAATCAGATGCATGTTCTCATCAGTGGACCTGCTGCATGGGGTGAACATCTAACTACACTGAACATTAGTGTTTAGTAACACACTGATCTGGAAGATTTTCCCTCCAGAGCCATCAGGTCTAACATCATATCGTGTTTTTGTTTTCATTTTTACAAAAATATATTTTTGTCGTCACAATCAGAACATATATTTAGATACATAGATTAATTCTAACTTTGTATGTTTTTTGTATAGGTGGGGTATTCAGCTGCATTTATCGTAATTTTTTCCCTTTGCATTGCCATCTTGAGAGAAACTGCTGACTTAAATGGTCTGTATTACAAATAATGAAGCCACCAACTGAGTTACAAGAGGCTGGGGGAGGAGCAGTTAAAGGAGTTGGTGGCCCACCACTGCGACATGAGCTACAATACCTTTCACCTCCCCAGTGTAATGGAAAGCACATGTTAGCTGTTTTCCTTGTGAGAGCGTGAAACAACTGTGCAAATGCATTTATGAATATTGGATCATTGTCATCTTATTTACTAAAAATATACATACTAGCAACAATGATAAAGCATATTGACAAAATGTTCCAAATCGGAGTGAATGAACGCGTTAAATCCTTTGAAAAGGCCTTTGAATCCCACTTTAAATAAATAAAGCACTACACACTATTGTTATGAGCTGTTGGCAACACAATCCATCTTCATTTTTGATGAAAGCCCATAGGCTGTCTGGTATAGAGTGGCAAGGCAGCGCACAGCCTGCATATTTACTTCCAGCTCATTTATTCTCATTATGCAGCCCTGCAGACGTCAATGGGGGGATTTCTGCCCCACAGTGATATTCACAGTGATATTCCATGATACAGAAAGAGAGAGTAAGGGGGAGAAAGTACGGAAGAGAGAGAGAGAGAGAGAGAACGGGGGAAACACGTCAGGAAAAACAAGACGGAAGCGAAGCGATGGGGGGTGCATTCAGTCATGCTCTGCCCGTGAACTCTGACACCTTTGACAGAGGTACCCTCTGTTTTCAGACCCCTCTGTTGACGGCACCAGCTCATTCTTCTCCCTCTCCCTCAGTCTCCGTTGGAAATTTCACATTCGAGGTCTCATAATGAGGCCCTGCCCCGTCTAGCTGGGCGGTGTCATGATTCCATGTCTTGGTTTCACTGTGCAGTAATTAGGCTTTAAAATGCCAACACCACCTAAGAATTGCTGCATAGAGAACATGGATTATTTCTGAGAGACAATGCTCTCTTTACTGGTTACCTTTTAGCATGAATATGCAATCCCAGAAAATGCTCTTTGACTGTCCACTCGACTACGTTTACATGCCATCTATATTCGGGTTAAGGTCAATATTACGGTTTCTGAAGCTTTTAGAATTTCCCGTTTC
>JAOXYM010000003.1:1629061-1639787 GCA_028567055.1 Leptatherina wallacei
CCTTGGTGGGAACCAGTGCTTACTGGACTTCCTGTTGCCTTTCTATCATCTCCAACCAGTCTGCCCATTCTCCTCTGGACTGGTGGATTCTCGGAAACCCTAGAGATAAATACTCAAACCGACATCCGTAAATCCCCTTTCACCCTCATTCTGATGCTCAGACTGAACTAGATGTGTTGAGTTGCTGCCATGTGATTGGCTGATTATATATTTATGTTAACAAATAGTTGAACAGGTAGACTTTATAAAGTGACCGGTATATGTGAGGAGAAGAATTTCAATCTCTTTTCTGGATTTAACAGGCAGCCATGGAAGAGAAGCTGGAATTAGAAGAATCTGATATCTCCTGCTAATTCTCATCAGAAGTTCCGCTGCAGCGTTTTGAACAGCAGGAGGCTTTTTAATCTGAGTGTTTATAAATGGAGAGAACAGTCAGTGCTCTCAGTTTTTTCCATCCGTTTAAGCAGATGAAGCATTGCCTGATAAAAAAAGAAAAAGGATTCACAGGAAGTTTAACTTACAATTTTCGTTGCTGCAGTTAATCAGAAACAATTTGGGGTTGGACCTGTTCTCCTTCATGCAGGAAAATATGAACACATCCAGATGTGTCCAGCTGCCTCTGTGTCGTCATCATCTCCCAGTTTCAGCCTTGTCTGTTTTAATTGTGCATGTTTGCTTCATTGCAGAGTCACCAGCGGCCAACAGGAAGGTGATTGGTGATGCCATCATGTTGCATAATGCCCAGGCTCTGGACAGCGCCGTGTATCAGTGCGAAGCCTCCAACAAACACGGAACCCTTCTGTCCAATGCAAACATCATGATTATTAGTAAGTGTAACTGCTCCTTCTGTCTGTTAGCCACCGTTTCCTTCACTTCTGTTTCACCTGCATGTTTTCCTCCAGTCCATGAACATGCGATCTATGAAAAGCCTTTGTTTGGCAGTGTTTGTGAGAATGTGTCAGACTTCGCAGCGAGTCATTTAGAGACTGCTGACTGATGTGTCAAGCTTGTGAGCTGGCGCCGATGCTGGCATACGCCCATAAACCAAACGAGGAGCTCTCTGGAGAGCTGTCGACAGGCTGCACCATTTCATTCAAGCTAGCAACCGTCCATGTTGAGCAACAAGCTCTGCTCTCTGCAATTTATATGCTAACAAGTTCGGCCTACATCCCAAGCAAATTTCACTGCATTAGACAAACATGTGCAGATACAGAATGTTTCTTCCTCCCACTCTGTGCAGACGTGGTGAGGTTGAACTCGGTGACACAGGAGTTAATAACGCTGGACAGTTTCTGAATACTAAGTCCCAGATGCTGCCTCAAGAAACAATTAGGAGAGACAGAGCGTTTTAATGCAAGGCTTTGGTAACAGCTGATAAGGCGCATGCGCTTGGCAAACTCATTACTCCATTGTTTTCTGCTCTGATTTCATTGTCTGTCAACCTGACAGCTGAGTCGTTTTTTTTTTGTTACACAAAGGATCTTCAATTAACACACAGGTGAGGCAACAATGCTGTTTAACCCGCTATGAACTGCATAATTCAGTTCCTGTTTTATCAGGCTGAGAAAGGTTTTTGGTTTGAAGGAGCTGCTAAACACCCCCGTCCTGTCTTAAACTGACAACTGGATTCTGCTGATTCTTTGCAGACATGCAGCCGATGATTTTGACCAGTGATGGGGAGGATTATTCTGCAGTGGAGGGGCTGGGAGTGATGATGCACTGCAAGGTCTTCAGCTCTCCTCCTTCCTTAATCACTTGGTAAGTTCATGCTCCCCTCCTGACTCTATACACCAGCAGAGAGCAGTAGATCTCAACTGGTTGATGCATTTTCACCCTTCTTCTCAGCTGCTTCTTGTCTTTTCATTGCTGCCACTGTCATTTTTATGCATTTAAAAAGCAACTGTTTACCTCTGGCAGCTTTACTTTAGATTTTAATGGCTGTTTTTTCTGAATATTTTCCAGGAGCAGAGACGACTCCTCTGAATCCATTTCGGATATCAGGTTTAATGTCCACGAAAACGGTTCGCTGGAGATCTATCGCGTGCAGAAAGATGACACGGGACAGTATACATGTTTAGCTAAAAACATAGAAGGATCGTCTGCCATAAACGCCATGCTTTATGTAAAAGGTAAACACTTTCTCATATAAAAAATTCTGCAGCAGCTTAGACTCCTTGCTATATAACTAACTCGTCCTTCCTGTGGAAGATCCCACTAGAATAGTGGTGGCCCCAGAGGACCAGCAGATTCTAATAGGTACCACAGCTCAGCTCTCCTGCATAGCAGAGTACGACAAGTCCTTCAGTAGCGACTTCCAGCTCCTGTGGGAAAAAGATGATATGCTGATAACCCTCAACAATACAGAGAATTCCAGGTAGGTTCCTGCTTTCTGTTTATTACTTTTTCTTACTTCATTGCAGATTTAGTTCCAACTGAAAGACTGTTTTAATTGATCCATGTTCTGCCTCCATGTTTCCGTTCACAGATACTTAGTAGAAGATGGCACGCTTCACATTACCAACGTGAGCCACGAAGACGGGGGTGTGTATACATGCGTGGCAAAGACTCCGGTGGACCAAAACATGGCCTCGGCCCAGCTCCTGGTGTTAGGTGAGGTCACATTTTAGCACTATTTATTCTCCAAGCCAAAAGCTCAGAGACCCCTGATGCTGAAGTCATGTGCAACACATTCATGGAAATGTCAGAAAACACAGACGGCGGCTTTATTTGTGCAGCAGCGTGTGTGACAACCACCCCTTCCAATATACTGTTGACATCTCACAGACCTACACACGATGCAGATGGTTCCGCATCCTCGGACTCTCGGGAGGATCTGACTGAACATTTTTTTCCCTTTGGCCTTTTCTCGCTGCAGAGATTGATATAACTGTGAATTCTTTTTCTTTTTTTTACCCAAGTCATTTTTCTGTGGTGATTTTCAGACGTTCCCGAGCCGCCTCACAGCTTGGTCCTGTCTGAATACAAGAGCAAAAGTGTGACACTGGCGTGGATCCCTGGTGATGATCACAACAGCTCCATCACAGGTAAAAAAAGGAAAAAGATCATCCATGCATGCAGGTGTGAACACAAACACTACAATTACATCAGTGCCCCCCCTTCTGTGAATGCATGTAATACTTGTTTTCATGTATTATAGATTTGTTTGATATCGTCTTGTACAATAAAACTTCATTATGGATTAATGAACGCGTGGAGGAACATACAAGCCAGAAGCAGGTTGGAGCCGTGGTTGGATAAGACCTCAGCAGTGATTTTTGTTCCGCCTGTCAACAGAGTTCATTATCCAGTACGAAGAAAGCAAATGGGAGCCAGGCAACTGGAAGGAGCTGCTCCGAGTCTCCGGGAACCAGAACTCAGCCCAGCTCAAACTCCATGGCCACGTCAACTACCGCTTCCGCGTGTACGCTGTGAACGGCGTCGGCGCGGGCCTTCCCAGCCAATCCACAGAGACTTACACAACCTCTCCAAGAGGTCTGAGTCTCCCTCCATTTTTTTCAGCGTATATTCTGCTTAAGCAGCCGACGCCGCTGCTCTGTGAACTTTAAAACACTCACACCTGCCACATAATTGAATCCACTCTTGTTGAAAATCTCCTCTCTTTTACAGAGGATTTCTCCCGCTAACAATGCTGACAAAATCTATATTCCCTCTTTTGTGCAGCCCCAGACAAGAACCCTGAAAATATCAAAATCGAAGGTCATTTGCCACATGAAATGAATATCAACTGGGAGGTAAGAGCCAGAGTTTGGTCTTTTATTATCCATACAGAATTACTCGCTTCCACTTCAGTTTTTGGCAGTTATAGAATTTCTCTCAAAAGATCAGAGATGAAGTTTTTATCAATGTTTCATTTGCAATTACCAATAATTTAAGCAACAGAAATGCCCACTTTTGATATTTCATTCAGGAGCTTGGATCCTTAGGAAAAAAAAAAAGCCTATTCTTGGGTTTCCGCTGAAAGCAGCTCTTTGATTAGAAAGAGAAAAGAAATTTTTTCCTTTAACATTCACAGTTATACATTTTCCTTTATTGTAGAAAGATGAATGTGTCCTTCACTCATTATCTGGTTTGCTTGTCATGGTAACGTCTTGGATTCATGAGCTCTCCCGCTGTTAATGATTTGCTTTTGTGGATAATAGTTTCTCATTCTTTTTCTCATGGCTTGAGTTCTTTCAGAAGATTCATCTTTTCATCTACAGCGTCTTAGTGAGGTTTGTATCAAACGAAAGCCTCGCTGCTGCTAGACCAGGTCAATTGTTCCATTGTTTTATAAGAAACCAGAATGAAACGCAGCCTCTGTTCCCAGCACAGCTCACTGGGCTCTGCTTGTCATCTCTCAGAGGCGGTGACACTAAGTGGTGAAATACAACAAGCATCTTATGCAACCGTTAAAGTCTCCATTAATCTTTTCCCTTTTCCACTTTCACCGTCTTCTCCCTCCATCTTCTCAGCCTCTGCTGCCCATCGAGCAGAACGGTCCCGGTCTGGAGTATAAGGTGAGCTTCAGACGGCAGGATGTGGAGGGGGACTGGAAAGAACACACTGTGAAGAGACACTCATTCGTGGTGAAAAACACTCCCACGTTTGTGCCATATGAAATCAGGATCCAGACTAAGAACCATCAGGGCTGGGGCCCCGAGCCCAAGATAGTGAGCGGCTACTCAGGAGAAGACTGTGAGTATTCATCTGTATTTACACAATGTTTCACATAAAGCTGTTCAAGCACATATTTTTACTTTAGCAGTGGATGAAACAACTAAAGTCCAGAGAAAAAGGTTTGATCCACCCCACATTTCTTTATAGTTACCTTCAAAGGAGCCTTTTAAAGTGGTCTTGAGGAACAGTTCTGCAGGTTTTATGAAGGTCTTTCAAAGCCTTATAGCTTTTTCACTCATTTTCAGTCCAGTCTTCTGACCTATGAATCATTTCACTGTAACTCAAGCAACCAGCCGTGCTATACACACGTTTACATCTTTAGCAGCCTGGCCAAAGATTCGGGGATCTTAAAAGAGCTCTAAGCTGGAAACTTGGTGTGCAGAGTTGAGTGAAGTAGACAAAAGAAAAAGTGTGAGGACTAAATAAACTGTCTACAGCAGGTGAGCAGGATCTGAAAGTGATATCCTTCAGAAAAAGGAGCAAAGACCTGAGACTGAAGCTTCAGTTGATCTATCTACTGGTCACTGAAGACTCGTCAGAAATGGTCTCCATGGAAACATGGCTGTCCAGAAGCCATTCTTAAAGGGATACTGTGTAACATTTTCTGTTGTTTACTGGTCAAAATGGATATGTGCATGTATATGTGTGTTATCATTGGTGTGTTGTGACCTCCGCTAATGATCCGACACATTCTCATTGTAAAAATTTTTAGATTTGTTTATAGATATGATGGGTAAGTTGGAAGGGAAGTGCCATGACAGTCTACCATCTTGAAACTACAGTTGCCGGCAAGGGACAAATCTCACACTCTCACACTAATGATGGGATGCATTAAGCAGGTGGATTTATGAAATCACCAACCTCTTCCCCTGAGTGAACCCTCCATGAACTATCGGATGTCATGCTGTCATCGGTGTTCTCGAGGCTTTTTGACCCACGGTGGCTACCGTTGTTGCAGTGCGTGTTTGAGAAAGTGAGGCGCTGTAATGCACGATACGTTAGAACGTGATACACGATTCCAGTGTTAGATAGTAGGAATTCTTACACGATGTCCCTCTAAGGAAGGGAAGAGGGCAGAAAAAGCTGAAGTATGCCACATGGACTGAAGATCAGTGGAAACGGGTCGGATGGAGGGTTGGATCATCTGGACAGAAAACAGAACGAAATGCAACTAACATCCAGAAAAGGGATTTGGAAAGTCCTTCAAGATGTCTGCAGAACTGTTCCTGAAGATAGACGATGATTTAAAGCTGCTCAGACCAAATGTTCCTGTTAGGCTTGTAAGAATGGGACAAACTGTTTCTAACTATTAAACTCTATTTCCATTTTTATATGCACTTAAATCTGGACCTGTTCTCCATTTAGACCTGCATGTTTCCAGCTGAAGTCTGGTGACTCTGAAAAAAAGAGTTGTTTCTGAATGTCACAGTTCTGTAGCCTACAAAGTTTTACACCCGTTGAAATTTCTTTTGCTCTTCTTCTGGAATATGTCTCACCAAAAATAACTCAACTATCAGCAAGTGTATCTCCAAACAGGTTTTGTTTTTAGATAAACAACTAAGAGATAATCACCGCTTACTGTCAGATATATTCTATATTTGCTATCTTATTTAACTGAAAATTGCTTTATTAGACCATATTCATTTTATTTAGATTGAATTGACCAGCGAAAACATCTGTTTACATATTTAGTCATTTTGTAGAAATATTTTAGGGTAAAATTTCTACTTTCCACCAATGGACGTCTAATTTAGTTTCAAGTTTTGTTGTGAAGTAAACTTTCCATCTGATTCGGTTTGACATCACAATCATAGCAGTTGCATAACTACATCCTGTCATCATCAACGACATTGACTGCATGACTTTATACCTGATACCGATCAGCTGGTTGACCATCACACCGTTTTAATGAGCTTATAAAGCCAGATGAACAGATTCATATCACTGCTGCGGTCACAGAATATTAATGAAACTACTACAGGCACCTTTCCTCTCCTGCTCTCCTGTCCCCTCATATCGTGCCTCGTCCACTCTGATGACACCTGAAGAGTGTCAGAAAATCATCATTTTATTTGCATTTATAAAAAGATTATTTTCTTCATTTTATTTACTTTTTCAAACATTATCAGATGATATTTTAATCCAAACCTTTGCCCCTTTTTGTCTTTAACATGGAACAAAACAATGAACCCAAAAAGGAAAGGAAGACTTGTAAAAATGCTCAAAGCTCCACCAACTTAAAGAAACAAACATTAACACCTCGACCAGTTTGAAAAAACAGAAAAGTGAATAAATAAAGGAATGATGTGCAAACCCATTCTGCAGCTTGTTCAGTTTTGTAATGGATGCAGGAACAAAGCTGTTCCTGTAACGTCTATTTTTACATTTGGGGTCTAAAAACCTCCATCTGGAGAGAAGAAGCCAGAACTCGTGTAGAGGATGGAAGTCAGCTACACAGGGATGCTGGTAGAAGCAACGGTTTGGTAAAAGTTTCCCTCCTTCAGAGATGTGCAAACATTGACTTTTTTTACTTACAGCTTCACTGTTGGATTTCAAGTTAAAGTTTTCATCAGTGACAGTCCTCATTCAGGTATTAAGATGGTAAAACCTCAGTTATCTTTGATCCAACTATCTTTTTACATGTGAGTGAGTTTTCCTTCTAAAATCAGCAATCGTTTCTTTTGTTTTTAAAATATTGACTTAGAGATAAAACTCCTCCCTCCAATGTGCAAAATCCTCAGCAACTGGGCTGGACTCGTTTTCCTCTAGCCGACTGACCATAGCTGAGTCATTCGCATATTTGATATGGATCTATTACCGTGTCTACTGCAGCACATGTTGGAGAATAAATAATAATGGTGAAAGCACACAGTTCACTTGAGGTGAACCCGTGGACGGGCACTTTGGTTCAGAGAAGTCTGTGTGATGTGTTGGTTATAAAGTCTAAAGCGACTCATTTTCCCTCCGTTTGGGATGTTACCCGGCTCTACTTTATGAACTTGGTCTAGAAAAACTAAATAGATTGAATCCGAACCAATACGACTTCTTTTGTTCCAGTCAGGTTGCAGCTGTTTGGTCCAGACTGTTGTCCATTCACTCCCATATCTTCCTGAAAAGTCCAAAAGCCCAGACCAAACAAGTCCGGTGCTTTAGACCTGGACTATAGCAACTGTTGTTTCTCAAGCACAGACGCTTACTGTTTTTCTTTTGTCTAGCTTTCTTCTGGACTTGTCCCCAGACTGTTTCCTCAGGTTATGACACCTCCTGAATGTTGTGTTTTTACTCAGATGTAGTGAAACATTTCCATTTTTAGCTCAAATGTTTTTATCCTCCAACATTCCTTGTAGTTTGTAGGGCCTACATAGAGTTCTCTGCACAGATGTTCCTGTAAATGGATGAAAAGTAGATCTAGTAAGTAGTCATTTGTCCTGATATGGATGTGAGTGAAGTCGTTTTCAGAGTAAATAACTCTTTAGCCACCTCACTGCTGTGTTTTTCCATGCAGCTTAATGCCTGTTTGCTTTCAGTTCCCTCTGCTGCGCCTGAAGATGTAGCCGTAGAGGTGATGAACAACTCGGTGGTCAAGGTTACCTGGACACGGGTACACAAAGACAAGCTGCATGGACATCTGGGAGGCTACAGGGTAATACCTCAAAAACATTGCTTTGCTTTTAGACACAGTTTAAAAGGAATGGGCCTGACCTTGCTCTGAACGTTTGCTTCCTTCGCCCCACTCTGTCTTCTCCACCAGCCAACTCATTGTTTTCTTGCTCACACCACTTAAAAAAACACCCCACAACAAGTCATCCAGCATTTCTTCCCACATTTACATATGTATGATGTTAAAGTTGGTGTCCGTGTGTCTCCTTGATAATTTAGATAAACTGGTGGCGTCTGCGCAGCCTGGTGGACTCGAAGAAAAGTCACGGAGACAAACACATGCTGACGATCCCCGGGGATCGGACCCATGGCACGGTAGCGGGACTAACGCCCTTCTCCGAGTACAGCCTCATCGTCATGACCTTCAACGGGCGGGGCAACGGCCCAGGCAGCCATCCCGTCAACTTCAAAACCCTCGAGGGAGGTAGGGGAAAAAGCTTGGAGTGTATTGATTCCCAACTACTGAAGGGAAACTCTAATAATAGCAAAGGAAGCTGGGTTGCTGTTTACCGAGTGTGTTTCTGTCTTTGCCCAACAGTCCCAGAGAAAAATCCAGTTTTCAGTGTAACAGATGTTCAGAAGGACTCGGTCTCTCTGGCCTGGGCTCCACCCCTGGAGCCTAATGGGATTCTTACTGGGTACCTTCTGGAGTACCAGCTGAGTATGTATCCAGTTGCTTTGCTTTTGATTCTTAATGTGAAAAAGACTTCTTTTCCTACTTTTTCTCCTCTAAAGAAAAAGAAATATGCGCAGTGCCTCAGGGATAATGCAGGTTAGAAGGAAGCTGATGAGAAAGAGACTTATGATGCGACTCAGTCTGGGGTCAGAGTGTGAGGAAAGAAAACATGTCAGAGTGAACATGATGTCCCAGCCATGTGCCGTACAGACAACGGCCACCGTGTTACGCTCTGCTGAGGTCCGCTTTTACAGACCCCCATCCTGCCTGAAGAGAATACCATCAACACATCTCCCCCCGTCTCACATGTGCTCATGCTTTCCTGTCCTTAAACAAAAGTCACAACAAAGATAACGACTAACTTCAGCTGAAGTCTTCGTGCCCGGCTAATTGAGTTTGACTCGGCGGCTGCACAAGTGGGCCGATCGTCACGCAGTTTTCCAGGAGAGGACGTTTCCGGTGCGTCTCGCCAATTAAGCTTATGGGCTCTTTGAAGTGTGACTTGCTTTTTTTTTCTTCCTCCCAAGTCTCCTTGACGGAAGTCATGTGCAAAGTGTTGTAGATAATACGGCCAGCTGTTGTTGTATCACCGGTGACACGCTAACAGCAGCTGTTTGGGAGCTACGCCCATCTTCACAGCAGCTTTTAATGGCCTCCCATCTCACGGCTTTCTGTTGAAGTTCTGTTGTAACGAGTTGAACACACACGGAGCACGGCTGCTTCACCGCAGAGTTTAAGCTGGTCCACTAAACCGCTCTGAAAGAACACGTTCTCTGTGTGTGCAGAGCAAGAACAGCTTTCTAAGAACACTCGACGTCGGGGACACCAAACAGCAGCTGTGGACTTTGTCATGGTCATAAATAACAAAACACTAAAATCGATTCAGATTTTTTTTAAAATGCAATTTACTGATTTTAGAAGTCAAATGACTTTCTTTCTTTTTGAACGTGCCTTGTGCAGCATCATGACAGCAGAAAGATGGTCCGGCTGCCTCGTCGTGATGAACAAATTTACTTTGCAAAGGAGAGCTTAATGGAGGATGTAAGGCTCCCCTTGATGCTTGATTATTTATCTTTATTTTAGACATTGCTGTTACATTTAATGTTGGACCTGACAAGAGGAAACACTGGAAGAGGGAGTGTGAAGAGACGTTAAAGGAGACAGAGATGCAATAACAACGTGAATAACAACCGCACCAGCAATGAGGCTGCGAAAACACAACATTGGTATTAAACCTACACAGCAACATAGTGACTGTACAAGCGTGCAGATCAGTGAGTGTGAGTGCAGAATAAAGAGAATGACATGTGTTCAATGATGAGTGTGATCATGCAAAATCAACTGCACCCCCTCTAAGGATCAGAAACCAACAAAGAGGACCACAAGGCCCGACCAACCAGTGGCCACCATGAAGGACGAGTAGATTATTATTCATTTATATTTTAAAGCAAATTTGGAAGAATTTACTGCTTCCATATGTGACTTCTTCCCCAAACAAGTTGTGAAACTTATGAAGCGTTAACACTCTTCTTGATGGAGCGCTGACACTCGTTATGTACATGCCTGGAGGCGTCGCCGCCCTGCAGCATCCCGGCTGAGAAACTGTATTTCACAAGTTTTTTTTCCAGCCCGGGGCTTCACCTTACTGCTACGTTTGGCTCTGTGGTGCCTCGTCACGCTGGCCGATTTAAACATGCAGCATGGCTGATTCAT
>JAOXYM010000003.1:1639887-1656256 GCA_028567055.1 Leptatherina wallacei
TTCACCTTACTGCTACGTTTGGCTCTGTGGTGCCTCGTCACGCTGGCCGATTTAAACATGCAGCATGGCTGATTCATCAAAGAAACCTCAAGAGGATGTTATCAGAGAAGGGGGGGGGTGAGGTGACAGCAAGATATAAGACAAGCGTCAACATCCGGTGACTTTTACTGACTGGAGAGAGTTCAGAGAAGAGACAGGATGCAAGACTGATGCTATCGTTAGGGGCCATTTGTGTTTTCCATGTTTAAAATGTCACACAAGTAAATAAAACACCCTCCCAAGTTTTTCTTGTCCCATTTACATCAACTTTAAATGCAGTTCTACAAGATCATTGTATCAAATGGTCTTGATATGATCTAATTGTGCTTAATAACCTTATTTCAGTAAATTCTAGATTAAAATAAAAAACACAAATCTATAATGCAAATGTGTTTTATGATGTAGCTGCATCTGAAATTAAAATGAATTCATGTTTCAGTCACTTTATTTGCCTCTCATATGTTTCTACAGATGTATCTCAGCACATTTTAAACACTTTACGAGTGCTGTAGTGGAATTTGTGCTGCATTAAATTATAATATTTGGCCCAAGTGGGAGTGAAAATGACCTTGGCTTCGGTTCAGTCCGTCTCCACTGTCGACTTTTGCTCAGATTTCAGTGTTGCAGAGTCTTGGTATGCTTCACGCCTCATGATGCCAGCCATATTTGGCCCACTAGACTGAAGAACGCTTGGAAATGCTGTTATTTGTAGTGAGCAGAGGAGCCAAAGTCTGCAGCGTTCAGCCAGTTCACTCCATAAGATCATCAGCACATGCTCTCAGGCCAAAGTGTTTTGGGAGAAAAGGGAGAAATATAGTGTCAGCTTGGTGGAAATAGAGTTATTGTCTAATTTGCATAAATTACTTTTAAAAAGGCAGTAATTTCATCTCAAAACCAAACCAAACTGAAAACATTATTTCTACTAACAAGAGTCCAGGCTGAAGGAGAAGCACGCCGATACATTCTTGTCATTGTTTCTGTCACCTCCAGCCAGAGAGACGTAGCACCTCTCTCCAAGCAAAGGTCACCTCAGCACCTGCTGGGTTTGTTTTGTTACAAAGAAACAGAAATGCCACCTCCCTTCCTACTGGGGTGATTTATGGAGTGAAAAATGAGATTCCATCACAGCATAGGTAAAAAGCAAGAATGCTAATAAATGGGCAGGATATAACCCGTGTCTTAGTTAAATGCAAATGACTTTTCTTAAAAAAGCAACAGATTAAAATTTTTTCTCCTAAGGCTTAAAAAAAAAAAGAAAAAAATGTGCAAACTGAATTGACATAAAGGATGGAGAGTTCTTCCTCCGTCACAAAAACAAATCTGTTTAAAAAAAAAAATATACATGAAAAAAACAGCCAGTCCTTGACATTAACATTCAACATAATTTAATCTGTTGTTTTGGGGTTTTTTCTGCTTATGTAGTCAACGAAACAGAAGAAGTGGGGCCCATGCAGACAGTCGACATCAGCGATCCAGACACCACCAAGTGGGTCCTACGTGACTTGGAGCCTGTGAGCAAATACAAGCTGTACCTGCGTTCCTGCACCACGATGGGCTGCGGACCCGTCATCAGCGAGGAGTGCACCACCACCCTGGAAACACGTGAGTGACATAACCAGGTGGCCTGCTTCCGGTTCGGTTTGTGGGAGTGTAGCACGGCTCTCAGAACTGGCTCGGTCCAGTTGAGACTGCAGCTAGCTGGCATGAAGCTACGCTGTGTGGTATCGTTCCTGAGCAGCCAAGCTTTTCATATCTCCATGTAAGTAATTTTTGCAGATAAACAATGTCATGTGGCCGTAGCAGAGGTTTCCATTTGTCACTGTCAGGAGAGAACAAGTGCTTATTGATTAGACAGTGAGAGGGAGCCATAAAACAATCAGCTCAGAGAGAAGATTGCTTTGAGCAGGAGGGAAACTGAAGGTTGTGATGCTACAAGAAAAAAGAAAAAAAACCATGAAAGACTTAGTGTGTAAGTAATCATAATGAGCCGCTTGTAGCATGTAATCTTTTCAAATGAGCGCCCGGCTCGTGCTTCAGCTGGCTCACCTCAAGTTGAGCTTTCTTGGCAAGGTTGTTATGAACGGTTGAGTAGGATTTTATAAAAAGAAACAGGAAGCTGGTTTCACCAAAGTGTCAGTGAATAGAGTGCAGTGACTGATACGAGCAGCATAAATGACCACATGGTGGTTTAATACAAATGTACTCGCAAGAAATTTAGTATGCAGGAGCTGATGATGCAGCAATTACTTAGTGTTTACTGGAAGGCTCCTCACAATCACAGAAAGAAGCTTAATTGGCTTTTTGGGATTGTTTATTTGTTGGCTGAAAGGCCGGTGAAAGTGATTACAGGGAAAATGACTCATTTTTTTATGTAGCGACTTGTAATTCTGCAAAGCTGTTACACGTGTTCCGGAGAGAGACTGAAAAAACGTGGCCATGAAAACTCCACCTTCACTCTGTGTTGTGTGCATGTCAGTGTTGTGTCTGCTAATGGCCGCCCGCCTGCGCTCGCATACGCCGCTAAGTAGTGCATCGCTTCCAGATTTAGCTGTGATTGCTCTGTGCGGATTATAAATGTGTCTGTCTGCTCGGCTACACAACGCTTGTCCCTTTTGTCCTTTTTTATTTTCTTTTGTTTGTCCTGCAGCTTCCACTGTGGCTTCTGCTGTCGATCTCAGTATGTAAATACATGTTTAAACCAGCATGCCATACCAACACACACTGAAGAAGCTATTCTGAATTACTAATTAGACTCCTCATTGTAATTCAGTTTTCCTTAATGTGCTCCATGTTGGTATGACTAGTTTAGTTAGTTTTTTAAAATAGTGTTTGCATGCTTTAGATTTGGAAACATGGACACGTGTGCATGCTACAGACAACCAGATGCATTTATTCTGTCCTTCCCTGCTCTAACACAGCTCCTCTGCAGATAAATTAGCATGTCTACTGTTTGCTCTTGCCATCAGCAGAGAGCACTCGATGCCTCCTTTCATTAAAATGATCAGCTTCCTTGCAGATAAAGGTTGTTCCTTCTCCTCAAATTGTGATAGTAATGAGTAACCTCATTATAAATGCATATTAATCTTGGCTCATTAGCGGCTGTAAACGAATGTTGACTTTCATCCTATTAAGCAGCCAAGCTGAGAAAGAACATCAGACTTGCCACACACCTATTTTTTTCTGTCTTTTGTAATAGTAGGGGTGTAAAACACAAGTTTTCTAATGATCTATCGATTCAATGGGCAACAATTCAGTGTTTGCTGACATCACAAATACTGCAACAATATGATGTTGATTCAATTCAGGAGCTGGTGATGGACATGAGACCATTTAACATAATCACTTCCATCATATCAAATCACAAAAAGCAACTGAAACATGAAAATATCCTTTTATTTCCCAACTGAGTCACACATTTTAATGATGAACATCCTGTTCTTTCAAGAAAAATAGATAACAGCACATCCTGTATATTGAGCTTTAACCCTTTAAAGCTTGATTCAAGAAATAAACATAACATTTTTATTATTATTTTATTTAATCTGAAGTCTTTGTTTGGCTCTTAAACTAAATGCAAAAGAAAACAACAAAAAACAAACAAAAAACCCACAATTGAAAAAAACAAGATTTACATCTATGTTGGGTATATAACCAAGTAATAGGTTTATATTGTTGAAATGCACAAGGTATCCACCATGGGGCAGAAGACAAATATCAGATTGTATACAAGAAGGTTTCAAGTCTTTAGCATAAGGTGATGCAGAAGGTTTTTGAAACTGTATCACCAGATAATACGTTTGGTCTTAAAGGGTTCAAATGTTCACATCATGTTAAAGATTACTGAAATAACACATTTCTGTTTGTAGACACTAAAGCAGGATATAGTTTAAACTTTGCTTATATTTATGGACGTGGGTATAATAACCCAGTCGGTACAGTCTGATTTTATCGTAGTCATAGTTACGTAACACACTATTGCATTTCAGCATTTTCCTCATTGAATTAAAGTTCAAACAAGACGTTTTGGCTGTTGAAAACAAAGCAAATGTAAATAACTCCACATTTCTGAATGTTTTCATGCCACAATTTTTTCACATACAATATTTTCACTTCTACAGACGTGCACCGTGATGCTTTACTTTACTTTTAATCTCATTTGGATTTTATTTATTTTTAGCTATTCAATTAAAAAACATTTATGAAGTAATATTCTGTCACATTTATATGATAAAGATGTCCTGTTAAAACACAGCTGTATCATTTTCTTGTCCTGTTTATCACTGAGGCAAACTTGGTTATTACAACGAGTGTATATATGACATTTTGTAATATATTTATTTATTCTTCAGTGGGTAGCAGGGTAATGGATGACTTGTTGATGTAAACTGAAATAACAGTTTTGGAAAAATACCATCCTCACCCATGAATATATGAGAAAATACAGGTGTCCCCTGTACTGGACACAGTACATTAAAGAGTCCCTACAGATAATGTCTGTATCAGTGTTTGGATTGATGCTATTGGATTGTTGATCATTGTATCAATGTGGATCGATGTATCATTACACCCCTGCTAATATGTTCTGGAATAAACCCACAGTATCTCACATTGTGCGCAAGCAAATGTAAAAAACGTAGTTTAAATCCCGTAGATGTGTAGCCACTAACTGTAGCTGAGCATAGCATGTAAGCTAACACTAGAGCGTAGCCCCTGAGCTCTCGTCTCGGATAATAACCACAAGCTCTGTCTTTCCTTTTAGGCAAGTCAGCTTCCCCCTCACCTCCAAGCACTCCAAAGCCCAAAGTGACCAAACCCACTCGTTCCACCATAGGTAGAGCTGCAGCTCATTCTGACACAGCTAGCATGAAAGCACACAAACAAAAACAATAATAATTTGATTTCAAATACATGTGACAGTCACGGGAGTCAAAATGAATTAACTCCTTTAGGGGATTTTCTTTAATGGTTTGTATATTTTGTTCAGAAGAACGGAAGGCAACAGCTGTTTTTACAGTGAGCCGGGTTTAATATCTTTCTGTACCACGGGGAAATCTCAGATATAAGATCTATACCCCGACCTGGCAGTGTGGCTGCAGAGTGCAGTCACTTGAACAGGACAAATATGTCTAATTGTAAGTGATTGATTTGTTGGGCCGCGGCCCCGCCTGTACACGGCAGCGTATTGACCCAACAGTCACCTGAGATTCCCATGTAATCTTCAACTGGATAAACAGCAGCATGGCTCTGGGAGAAGCAGTTGCCTGGTGGGCGGTGAGGAGAAACGTCCTTCCAGGCTGGACCAGAGAGGTGTGAGCTCAGACTGGGAGGGTGATATTTACAGGACGCTGAGATAAGTGGATAAGTGGGAGCTGCTGAAGGCTCCGATGTCAGAATATTTCCCGGCCTCCCCCTTCCACTGAAAGCCCTCCGACTCTGAAGGGCCGTCTTCCAGGGCATCCGCTCCCTGCTGTTTGAGCAGCTGCTTGGTGCAGAATTTAATAGCAGGCCGAGGAAAGCTGCGACAACACACGGCAGCCAGCTCGAGGATATTTTTAGTCCAGGAGGCAGTCGAAGTCATCACGCAGTTTCAATGACTGGAATTACCATGGTTGCAAACTAATCCATCAACATTAGTGAGAAAGTGTCAATTCCAGTGGTTGGGATGGACAGCCCAGACGCAGCTGTCCTTGTGGACGGAATTAGCACCTGAGCAAATAATGCACCTGAGCTGGAGACAGCGAGGGAGATTTGCATGTTTGCCGTGCTGGAACAAAGTGGATCGTGCTTTGTTGACCAGATCAGGAACATACGTTTCCCATTCCAATGATGGAGCACTGGTTTCCCCTTTTCTACTGTATTTACGATGGATAAATAATTTCCTCTGTAGTCTGAAGGACACACTTTTTAATTTAGATTTATTGATTTGATAAACCATAAATAGTATAATTATTAATGGGATTAAACTTTCTTTGACAAAAACATGTGAGTGAATTGTAACTTTTCAGTTTGACCTTAAATGAAATGTTATCATTTTTGGCCTTTTGGCTCTTAAACAAAGTAAGCTGGAAGTTCCTGCTGAATTAAACCGTTTCTAAACAATCACAGTCAACAGTCTTTTTATTAGACATGGAGATGTGGACGAAACATTTGGATCAACTTGTAAGGAGATAAAAACTTCCAAATATAGGGGGAAATACAGGTGATGACATCATTCCTGTATCTTATTCGTAACCAGGTTAAGGTGCATGAATTGTTCATCATTATGTCTCTGACAGTCTTAGAAAGGGTTCATTTAGTTTTTCATGTTCCACCTGTGGCTCTATTTACCTACCGGCACCAATCTTACGTTAATCTGACATCCTCTCCTGTCATATATAATTGATGCATCCTCACAAAACTCTTCAATACAAACAGCATTTTATCTCTTACACGTTCCACAACAGCTTTCATCTACTTCATCTTTTACTAGCTCTTCCTCACCATCCTTTTTCTCATCTTCTCTCCGTCAGTCCCAGCTCTGTTGAAGATTAGCTTAGCTGTTAGCGACAGCTTGGCAAACATCAGCTGGGTGTCTGTAGGAGAGCCCACAGAGATTTACATTGCATACAAGACGAAACGTAAGCTGATCTGACCTTTTTTCTTTCCACATCCTGGTTGTTGTAGAGCAGAGTAGAGTAGCAGGGGTAGCCTCGTGTGTCGAGTCTTTTCAACCCTTTCTGAATTAAATCAGTAGCTTTGTGTTTTCATTGCTGTTAACACGCCTGATCATTCACCCCTCTGCACAGGTGAAGGTCAATGGACGATATCAGAGGCCTTAAACACCTCTAAACCTTTCCACATCATTGACGGGCTCGAACCTGAGACTGAGTACACTGTGCGCCTGATTCCCAACAGCTGGGTTGATCATTCTAGTATATTTGAAGATATTATCATGACCAAGTCTACAGGTGAGGAGGGAACTAGCCAAAACAAGGTTTAGAAAAGTAGAACTAAATGACCTGCCTTTGAAAAGGTGTTCCTGGAGCGTCCTTGAGCAGTGACTCAAGCAGCGTCGTGTGGTCCTTCAAGGTGTCACTAGGATTTCATTTAGCCCACGAAGAGGAATTACATTTGTTCAGCGTTCCTTGCTTGATTAATTAGACAAGCAGGATTAGCTGTTTAATATTAATACTGGAGCGTTTCCATCGGCAGCTCACCCTCTGCCTCTGCGTCAGGAAGGCTCTGTCGGTGTAAACATTCAATCAAGTGTCCTGATGAAAAGGCCAAGGCGAGTCAAAGTCACAGAGTATTGTTCTCCTCAGGTCTGGCCAGCATCCACGGAGGGATATCCACTCAGGGCTGGTTTATCGGCCTTATGTGCGCCATCGCTCTTCTCACACTCATTGTGTTGATCGCCTGCTTTGTCAACAGAAATAAAGGAGGAAAGTATTCCGGTAGGTGCTCACTTACAAGCTCACATCAACTTCCTTGAATACTAATTGCTGCTCGGAGCTTCTTTTTATTTTCATTTAGTTGTTTGTTCTTCTGAAAGAAACAATCAATCATCCCAGAGGCCATTACAGGAAAATGTAAGACTGTGTTTACATTCCAGGCCACAATATTATTTTAATGCAAATTTAGACATAAACTAGGCAGCTGTATTGATGGGAAATGACCATTTCTGCTGTATGTCCTGCATTTGAATTTGGCATTATTTGAATGGGCATTTTTCTTCTCGCAAATGGTCTAAACAAAAGGCAGCCAACAGCGAGACAAAATGCAAATGCTGCACATGAGGTGGCTGCACAGGGACTGAGAGAAGCTCTGTGGTGTCTTACTTTTATTCCTCTTATTGGGGAATTTAGGGTCCTCATTTTCAATTTGATCTTAGACACTTTCTAAAAGTTGAAAACGTGCATATGTGAATCCTCTGGTCCTGCAGAAACTCCATGTCGGTTTGCTTTAAACACAGAAATCACCACCCAGGTAGAGAAAGTAGCTGGCTTCTCATTTTCTACCAGTGTGGTTACCAGTGCAGACCTATATTAATTATTAATTAATTAGACCTATATTAATTAATTGGATCAGTAGCCGGCTTCAGGATGCATATTATCTCCTGCTACAAGCATATAGCCACTGCCCGCTGCTCAATAGTCTTATTATAGGGCTTTGTACTGCACCATAGTGTCAACCTGGAAAGTAAGAAAGGAAAAACATAGATGTATAATCATATAGAGGGAGAAAAGTGACTCGATGAAATTTATAAAAACAACATTAAATAAATCATTAAATGCATTATTAATTGATTAAAATTGGAAATAAAAACACAAATAAAGTAGATATATCATTAATTTATTAAACATAATTAATTTATGAAATAGTATTTATCAATATTTCAGCATTTAGGTAATTATTTCATGACCCTCGTGCTGCAGTGCATCATTCATTTATTTTATATGTCAGCCTCACCCATCAAACCTGGTGGGCGGGGCTAATGATGAGAGTTTTAACTGAGACTTTGATTACATTGGTCTCAATCTAAAGCTTTGACATTCTTCTCCACCAGTCCTTCCAGAGAGCCATCAAACGTATCGATAAATACTACCACCCAATGTGTCGGAGTATTCCCAGTGGATCTGCAGGGAGCTTTTATTTAGGATTGATTTGTTGTGACTCGTCGAGCAGGATCAGATCTGTTGATGAGCTGCAACAAAACATTATATTAATTTATGATGCACTGCAGCTCAGGAAACACGAAATAATTATAAGTAAAATGTGTTTACATCAATTTAATTTAAATTACTTAAAAAACATATTCAGTTAATGATAAATTTAATTATTTATAAATGTATTTCCTATGTGTATTAACTTATTTATGAAATGAATTATATATTTGATTCATTATGTATTTATTTCCAACATTACTTAATTATTGAGACATTTAAGTAGTTATTGATCAATTCATTAATTTATTTATATCTTAATTATTAATTATTCAATGCTATCTTTAGGTACTGCACTGGGTCACTTTTCTCCATCCATAGATGATAAATATATATGAAACCAGTTAACTAGCTAGTTTCTGGAGTAAAAGCAGCTTACCCACAAGGAGATGAATTAGTTGGTCAAAGTCATGCCGGACATTTTATTGACTGGATAGAATAGGACCGTCTCACTTCAGGCCAAAAGTACGCGATAAAAAAAAAAGTTTTTTGAAAGCATTGCAGAAGTTTCAGCACGAGGAGAAGAGTTCAAGTTTGAAGTTCAGGAAATTAAAATTTAGACTTTTGGAGCAGAATTTTGAATTTAAAGCTCAACATATTTGCCTGCAAACAGGGACTTGTTGTGTGCACCGGAGTTTAAAGGGACATAAGCACAGTATGAAAAGAAGAAAAGCTCCTTGCAGACAGAAATTCTACATTGTAATGTTGCTGCATACAGCTAATGGTCATCAGGCAGCTGTGTTTACACTCAGAGTTTGGCTTCTAACAATCCTTTCTCTCCTGTTTCAGTTCTGTTTTTGAAATGATACAAGGTTTAGCTTAAAGACAAGTCTTGATCATTTATGACTCCTAAATTATTCAGAGTCATCGTTGTCTTCAGAGACTGTCGTCTCTGGAGGGAAATTACTGATCTCTTCTCTTCTCAATTTCTGAGCAGTAAAAGAAAAAGAAGACCTTCACCCAGACGTGGAGTCCCAGGGCATGAATGATGACACCTTCTGTGAATACAGGTAAGAGTCACCTTCTGCCTGCAGGCGAGCATACCAACTTCCTTTCCTCTTTTTCCCATCTTCTCCTGGCAGTAACTCTCTCTGCATTTCTCCTGTCACTGAAAAGACTTCCCAGAATCCACGAGGCTCCCGCGGAGCCTCACGCCTCGTCTGCTGAAGACATTTGATGGATTGAGTAACTGCAAAGTATGTGATAAACAGCTGCAGCATTGTCGGGCTGTTTACACATCCGTAGCTGTTAGCTTGGCTGTTGTGTTGGTGTGTTGTGAAAGCGTAGCGTCTTTAGAAGCGAGTTGCTCGGATGTCGCCCGTCGCTGTGCAGGAAGCTAAAACCAATCAGTGGTAATATAATGCAGCTCATCTCCAGGGCATCTTTCATAACTGGCTACAACTGGAGGAGTCCCAGTGCACAACAAACTCTGATGGGATGAACTCTAAAGTGGCCCAGTATGACAGCGTCACCTCAGGAGCCAGTTGCCCCAGCGTCCTGAAAATATCTCAAGTTTTTACCAACAGAAAAGCTAAAGCAAGCCCAGTTCATGATGCGCCATCATGCTTTCTTGCAGGTAGTTAGATGAAAAGATTGACATCACTCTCGTGCCTGTTGGGAAAATTTGAAACTGCAGCCAGCTGTTAGCTTAGCACACATACTGCAGACAAGAGGAGGAAATCCCAGCTCGCACTTCATGACCACAGTGCACCATTTAGGACGGAAGATTTATTTGGAGAGCATTTGCTAATATTCTGTCTCAACCCAAACAAAAAACAGCTGGCAGCAGTTTCATGTTCTCCACAGAGCGAAGAAATGAAGCTGTGAGAAAGCATATTTCCCAGAAATGTGCATGACAGAAGCCATCGGCAGACAAAAAGAGTTCAGCTTTATTAACCCCTTAAAGCCTGAATTTATTAACAATTACATAAACACAATATATAAATATATATATATATACAGTATATATAAAAAATAAAGAAATATCAGAAAAAGACTGGAATAAAAATACAATTAAATATTAAATAAATGGATAGCAATTAATAGATAAAGTAAAATAAAATAAATACATAAATAAAGGTGAATAAAAGGAATTATATTATTGAAATAAGCCAATTTATAAAATTTACAAATTTACAACAACAGGAGCCGACGGGTTGGGATTAAAATAATAAGAAAATATATCGTCTTCCACTCAGCCTACATAGCTGAGGGATATCATACACCAGTATTTCAAAGCTGAATGACACACAAACACAGTCAGACAAAATATTCACTTTAAACTAACAAACGATGCCAAATGCACCCTTAATTACAGACAACAATCATATTAGACTTTCCAGGGTTCCCTTTGCTGCTCAACAGGTCACAGATGGGCAAATAAGCATGTAGACAGCAGAGATACCAACCCTGGTTAAACATCGCTCATTAAAACTACATGTTGGCTGACAGTCACTCATTTAACATCATATGTTGATGGTATCTGTGGTGCAGATTGTATAGAATACAGCACGGAGAGCAGTGAGGGAGGGGGAAGGAGGTAAAGGAGGATGAAGGCTGATCTGGGGACAAACGTAGCGACAGTTCAACATGCTGCTACATGCAAAGCGTATTCCTTTTCTTCTAAAACCAAGTCACAAGGTTGGAAACAGAGTCATAAGCATGTCGAGCTTTGTGACCGTCGCTCTGATGAAATCCTGAAGTTATAACCAAGGTGTCGACATCTGTGGAGGTTTGATGATCTCCCGTAGAGAACATTAAAACGGCCACACTTTCCAGTCGTGGTGTTCAACGTACTTTGGTCCATTAAATCGATTCCCCTCCCGTGCATGTGGAACAAAGGAGAAAAGGCTTTCCTTTCATGTTGGAATAAATCACACACTCGTCTAACAGCTGCATGCTCTTCTGTTCTTCTTCAAGACACTTTAATCAAATTTACGTTCCAAGAACATAAAAAGAAAACGATACCGGTGTATTTTATCTAGATTCTATAACAGTTTATTTGGTATATAGAAGAGAGCTTAAATGTGCTCATCAATCACTTCAGACAAAATTAAGCAAATTTGTTTTTACAGTCTAACAATGGTGGTTGTACAAAACAAAGATAATAGGAATAATTAACGATAAATAAAAGATAAATGCAGTGAAACACTTTTTCAGAAACTCATTCTGGACATTTCATGTCTGCAGTTAGCGGCGACTCCTGAAGAAAGCAGTCGTCACAAGGAATTAACGGGAGCTAATTATTCCCGGGTTTCCTGGAGGCAGTAATGTTTTCTCTTTTTCACCAATATTCTGGTTCAAACTAAGCTGAAATTGCAGAGAAAATCTGATATTTTCAGTCTAGTTCATTTAAAACTAGACTTCATTTAATTCCTCCTTCAGAGAAATCTCATAAATAGCTTTGAAGTTTTTTATTAGTGTGAGTCAGGCCTCTCAGCATCTGTTCAGTGACCCAATGCAATGGAAGACTTGAGCTATTTAAAGAGATGTACATTTAATGTGACATTTAAAACATTAGAAAAAACAATTATACTAAAGGCTTTTCATTGGCTGCTGGATTGTATGTGGTAACCAGAGTCAAAGATTTCCTTTTAAAATGAAACATGTTACATTCCACTTGGCACAACTAATCTCTATAATTGTAGCCATGTTGGAGTTGATGTAAATTTAATGACTTGTAATTCACTTCTTACTTAAAACTTGAGTTTTTGCAACAGGCTCCTGAATGTGAGGCATGTCATCTCAAAATCTCCTCCCACAGTCACAGAACATTACATGTAACATGATATGTAATGTTGGCTCTGATGAAGTACTGTGGAGGAGTGCAGCATGTGATGCTCAACATCAACCCCAAAATAAAGCCGCTCTCCAGATCTCATTTGTCTTCCAGCTGTCACTTTGTCTAATACATCGAGGCTCATGCACTCCAGATATTAATTTAGTCTCAACAAGCGCATCAGAGCGATTATTTCCCGTTGGTCAGCCAGAGGTAAAAGCTAATGTCAGTCACTGTAGAGGTAGTGAGAGCTCCTGTCATCCTCTCCAGTAAACCCCAGAGAGACGTGGAGGGTGAAACGAGGTGCCTCTGACTCCCTGTGCTTCTCTCACAGCGACAACGATGAGAAGCCGCTGAAAGGCAGCCAGCGCTCTCTGAGCCGGGACATCAAAGCGGGGGACAGCGGCGACAGCCTGGTGGACTACGGCGACGACGACGTTCAGTTCAACGAAGACGGCTCCTTCATCGGCGAGTACGCGGGGCGAAAGGAGAAGAGGGCGTCCGCTGAGATCAAAGCCCCCGTTCAGACCCCGGCATGAGGAGCTGAGCGGCTATTCATCCTCACCTGGACACTGATGTCATCACACCCGCTGGATGGAGCAACTAAAACCGGAAATGGACACAATCCACTCCCAGCCCCCGAGTTGTGTCAAACGTAATGCGTCGTTGCCAACTGCACACTGCCATATAGTCATTTTATAAAGCTGTTTCGTCATGTTGCAACACAATGACCATTACTAAATACGCTGTATATATGGTGTATATTGTACGTGCTGATTGTCTTCTTTTTTTATAATTATTACTCAAAATTTAGCGGACTTGCTCCTTTTTTTGTTTGTTTTTGTATCATTTTCTTTCTATTTCCATTTCTTCAGCTGCACTGCTGTTTGTATAAATGTTAGAGAATGTCACATCCCATTATCCATCATGATTTGCAGCTCTGCCTCCGATGTCAGCATGTAGCAGGTCAAAGGCCAGCGGGCCTTAAATCTTCAGCTGGAGCAAATATTACTGACCTTTTATATTTGAAATGGATTCATTAAATATGATGTAAGATGTGTATAAAGGTTTGCTTATTAACTTATTTTTTTTCCAATGGTTTTATACCTGACAAACTTACAATGAAATTCACATATCATGACCCCATAAATATTGATTCTTCTGTCTTGATTCTCACCTACCAAGGAAGGAAGTTATTATTCACTTTGTTTATGAGCATTTCCATCCGCTCAATCACAAGCTTCAGTTTTTATTAAAGGTAACAGCCCAAAACACAGCACGGCTAGACTTGGCACAAAGTTTCCAACATCCAATCCAGTACAGATTACTGTAAATCACATCAGTAAAAAAACAATACAAGTTAATAATTCAGAGTTGCTGCTGTTCCAAAGCAGCTGGTTAGTTTAGCCTTCCTTAAAGAGTTGGAATAAGGAAATGTCGAGCTATTTGCGCCTCATGTTCATCACTAGATCACGTTTGGTTGCTCAGAATCACTTTAAATCTATCCAGCTTCATAAAGAGCAGCGGCTAGTTACAGTAATAGAAATGTTAGTTTATTTAAATTTCTTACACCGATAATTTGTGATTTTTCTCATCTGCACATTTTTCTGGTGAAGCCACATTTCAATTGGGATAAACAGTGTAAACGTGGTCCACAGAATCCAGCTGTTTCTCTGTTAACATGTCGGCCAAACTGCCTGCTGGAGCATCACGGCTCACGCACGGCTCACGCACGGACATGTGGTCCGCATCCGTAGTTTTTATCCAGTGTTTGACAAAGAAGTGCCATCGTCTATTTAACCTTTAAAGAGATTCTCTAGTCACGCAGCGTTAAAGTACTTAAAACAATAATAATCAAAAACACAGTATCCTACATTTCCCACAATGCATCTTTTATCAGAAACAGGCCATTCCTTTAAGCAACACAAGCTAAGAAAACTGGGTTATTTTCACAGAACATAATGGATCCAAGAGCTTTGTAATCAGATTACTTTGTCTGGTTGCATTATACTGGACGCCAGGCTCCCGTAATTGATCTTAACAAGCCTTACTTGCACTGTACCGCCCTCCAGAACAGCGTTAACTTTAGGAACATGATGAGAGAAATTGCAATGTTTTATAATTCAGCCATTGCATGTTATGAATGTTAATTGGTGTTTTTTGATGTCATTAAATTGCTTTACTTTCCTACGTTCTGGTGATGCTCTGTCTCTCTGGTAACGGCCATAAACTGACCTGTCATCAAAGATCATGTGACCTACAGCACTTATGGTACGTGCAGATCAAAATGCTTCCATGAGTAAATCTTTGTCTTCACCTCAAGTCAACAGATTTGAGGTGAGATGAAGCACCTTAAAGCAAATTTCCTTCACACTGAATAAACCGGGAGGTGTTTGATGAGTCGTTTTCATTTACCAAATAACTTAAACAAATGTTGCAGCAGGGTCAAGCGTCTTGTTTAAACACCTTCGCTGCAGGAGAGAAAGTCGTAAAATGAAAGCAGCGGCAGGAGCTGGATCAAGGAGCCAGAGCTGTAATCTTGTCTGAAGGTTGATAATGGGGAGTGGAGAGTGTCGACGTGAGGGTTCTCACTGCGTGGGTCACACCTGCCTCAAATACTCCCTCATCACTCAGGCAGGTTTGCCTGCAGCACACAGAGTCCTCAGCTTTCACACATACAACCTTCAGGTGTTGATAATGGTCCCTCTGGCAGCTGTGCTGAAGGACCTAATCTCTCTGGTAGCTGCATCAACAGCTGGACATTTTTGTATGCTAGCGACCAGTGATAGGGAAGCCATTTGCAGAACTTAATTGTGTGACTTAACTGCGATCTGTAAAGACAACAGGAGAAAAAACTGTTGGACAAAACCA
Source organism: Leptatherina wallacei (assembly GCA_028567055.1). Lineage (NCBI taxonomy): Eukaryota > Metazoa > Chordata > Actinopteri > Atheriniformes > Atherinidae > Leptatherina > Leptatherina wallacei. Next base: position 1,655,278 of record JAOXYM010000003.1, read on the forward strand.
CAAAAGGCTTTCAGATGATTATCAAGTACTGCGCAGGCAAAACTGAGGAAAGGAAATTTAGAAATGCAAGTGCACACTTTATTACGTACATCTGTGTTAACACAAACAGCTTACCAGCCAATCACCGGCAGCTGTACATTCAAATTAGAATGCAACAACTGAAGGTGCATTAAAAACAAAAAGAGTAAAAAAACATGCACATTGAAAAGTACAAAGAAGTGTCACATTTTGATAAATAAAACCTGTTAAAGACGCATTACTTAACTTTTGCCTTTTTCTCAGTGATGCGCTCCATATCAACGGCAAATCCAGCTAATCTGTAAAAAACAGTCTTATCTTGACCCTTGTTCTGTCCTTTTCCCCCTTTTTTCCTCCCGTCCTGCGATAATGTCTTCTAACGTTTCTTTGCTGAATCCACGCGCTCAAAACGGCCAGTTAGTTTACATCCGCTTGTTCGTGTGTGATGCGTGCGCAGAGCAAAACTCAACTGCAGCGTCCCAGATGGAAAAATTAGTTTGGTTTCTTCGCCGCAGGATGTTCCTGGGCAGCAACGCCTCTAGAAATGCATACAAAAGATGCCACTGTGCCATCAAACGAGTCCAGAACATGGAGTTTTAAGGCCAGAAAGTTACGTAATGCGCCTTTAAAGCACTACAATACAAGTGGGACTTATCTGGCCAGAGTGCAAACTTTTTGTGAGCCCCAAGAGAGGAAGTCTGGAGCATAACTTCAATTAGTTTTTCAAACCTTTTAAGGTTGAAAACTTACGGAATGGATCTTTAAAAACATATTAAAATGCTGCGTAATAAATCAAGAATAAATAATGAATCCTATACCCGGCCCCGGAAATATGGGCAAGGCCTGCCCAATCACAAATCAGATCCTCCCATCCTGGAGCTAGCCCTTTTATTCCCTCCACCAAGGCGGGATATCAGGATAACTTGAACATAATTTTCCTCAAGTTATCCCAATATTTGGC